>OZ025299.1:156753275-157353275 GCA_964019185.1 Maratus speculifer
GTTTACAATAAATTTTAGCCTAATGCTGACGTGTAATAAAGGTACAATGTAAACTACAGGGCTGAGCAAAAGAATTCAAATATGTTTCCATCTAATAGTATGAATTGCTGAAAAAGAAATTTCAAGCTACTGGGTATTTTCTTGTTAAGCAAAATTTTCCCATTATATCAACTGACATATGAAATACAGGGCAGTTCAAAAATACTGGAATACATATTTGGTTACGTTTGGCTATACACTATTATTTCCCTAAATAACAAATTTTTGTTAAAGATTTTATTAAGTGTTGGAAAGTGCTTCATAATCTATGCTTAACGCATGATTTTTCTTACTTGTTTAAATCATGAATTCGTTTAACCCCATGTAAAAAATCCCAAGTTTCGTAAATCTTATGCAAAAAACATCGCAGATTTCTTTGACTTTTCGCCGTGTTTGAAACTTTGTCATTGGTCGTTGAAATATATCACGAAATTTGTCGAACGTTTCTTGATAAAAAATTGTTATTTTCGCAGTCACTCACAATAATAATAATAAAAAAAATCATTTTCACCAAATAATCTCCGATTTCGTCAAATTATCATTAAAATGCATCATGGATTTTGTCCTCACTCGCTGATAAAAATTGAAAATTTTGGCAGTCACTCGTAAAAAATTCGTAACTTACATCAATCAATCGCGGCAAAAAAGGATGAATTCTTTAAATTAGTCATTGCGAAAAATCTCGAATATTTTCAATCAAATATTAGATCGCAGTCCGAAATTTCGGACACAAAAAAATATAGCGAATTACTACAAATGTTCGACGGAAAAAATCGATTACGCCAATCGTTGGCAGAAAACAAGACAATTTCTTTAAAAGATCGTAGGATAAGCACGAATTTCATCAAAGAATCGTGCGAAAAAAAAAAAGGGGGGGATTTTCGTCAAAGTATCTCGGTTAAAACGCAAATTTCATCAAAAGATTGTAAAAAATTGCAATTTTTGTCAAAAGATCGCGGTAAAAACGCAAATTTCACCGAAAGATCGAAAAAAATGCAAATATCACTGAAAGATCGCATAAAAACGCTCTTTTCGAAAAAAAAAAAAAAAAAAAGGATCGTGGTAATAGGCGGGAAATTTGTCAAAAGATCATCGGAAAAAAAAAAAA
Source organism: Maratus speculifer (assembly GCA_964019185.1). Lineage (NCBI taxonomy): Eukaryota > Metazoa > Arthropoda > Arachnida > Araneae > Salticidae > Maratus > Maratus speculifer. The sequence goes on from OZ025299.1 coordinate 156,754,423, forward strand.
AAAAAAAAAAAATTAGTGTAGGGAGGTTTTTCCTTCTTCAAAGGATCGTGGTAATAGGCGGGAAATTTGTCAAAAAATCATCGAAAAAAAAAAAAAACCGCATAATTAGTGTAGGGAGGTTTTTCCCGCCGCTTCCTTTGCGGCTCTCCTGCAACTTTTTATAAAATTTGCTGTATAAATATGTTTAATAGATAATCATTTTAATAAATCAATCAATCATCATCAATCGTCAATTTTAATAAATATGTTTAATAAATAATAAATATGTTTAATAAATAAATCACCTTTTAAATAGGTTTAAAAAGTGATTTGTAAAATTTTCTGCAGGGTTTTTTTCTTTTCTTTTCGCCCTTAGAATCACAGTGCTGTAGGGCAGGGGTGATACTGATTTGAATTTTCTAAAAGTTTAAGGCATTATGTTCTGAAATTTAAAGAAAATCGATTATAGTCCGAAATTCGGACTAAAAAACTTGCAAATTTCGATATGGGATGGAAAAGAGCAATTTCATCAATTGTTGCTAGAAAAAAGAAACGTGAGTTCCGTTAAAAAAAACTAAAAAAAAAACGCTTTTTTCATCAAATAGCACAAAAAACGGAATTTTCGTCAAAAGGATTGTGGGTAAAACGCAAATTTCATCTACATATTGCTAAAAATTCCAATTTTGGTCACAAGATCGCGGTAAAAATACCAATTTTTTCCAAACTTATTAAAAAGTTGCTAAAAACTTAACTTTTCATCAAAAGAACGCGGTAAAAGCGCAAATTTTGTGAAAGAATCTCGAAAAAAATGGTAATTTCATTTAAAAAAACGCGTTTTTCTGCAAATGATTGAGGAAAAACGCTCATTTCGCCTGAAGATCGCATAAAAAATGCAATTTTAGTCGAAAGATCGCATAAAAAACACAAATTTCGTTGAACGGTTGCGAAAAAAACACAAATTTTGCTGGACGATCGCCCATATTTCATCGAAAAAACGCATATTTCATCGAAATATAGCGAAAAAGGTGCAAATTTTGTCAAAGGAATGCGGAAAAATCGCAAAGATATCGAGAAAACGCACATTTCGTTCAAAGATAGCAAAAAAGCACAAATTCCGTCAAACGATCACGAAAAAAAAAAAAAAAAAAAAAAAAAAAAAAAAAAAACACCAATTTCGGCGAAAGATTGCTGAAAAAAGGAAAATTTCGTCGAACAATCGCGGGAAAAAAAGCAAATTTCATCGAAAGACAGTGAAGATAGTGCAAATTTCGTCGAAAGATCACGAAAAAATACAAATTTCGTCCAAGAATAATTAGCTAAAAAACCCTTTATTTGTCAAGAGATTGCGAAAAATGTGTGAGTAAGTATCGTGGGGAAAATGCAAATTCTATCAAAGCTTTGCGGGGGGAAAAATCCCGTGAATGCTAATGCGAAAATCTATAATTAATGGAATCTATAATTAAAGAGGGATTTCCCCACTCCCCTTTCTCTGGTGTAACTTTTCATAAAATCTGCTGTAAATTTCAAGGTTTTTTTTTTTTTTTTATCCAGAATTTTATTTGCTAGGAATTCATTTTATAAATTTATTACAAAAAAAAAAAAAATCATTTATAACCTTTATTTATTTAATAATTAATTAATTAATTTATTTTTGATAAATGCAAATTCTATAAACACTAACGATTCGGGAAAAATTGTAAAAAAATAAAATATTGAAAAATATAGCTGGAAAAAACAAAATTGCGTATAACTCCTGAAATAAGTATTTTAACCCTGAAGTGTGTTAAAAATTTCTGAAATAGTTAGGAGTGAACTTTAAATAGTTTACTTATGTTATAGTGTGCATGTCTGTGTTTTTACATACTTTAGTGTGTTAAAACATGTGTAAGTGTATTTACATATAAATAAAAATTCCTAATTAAAAAAAAAAAAAAAAAAATCCTGTTTCCTATAATATTTTTGAAGAAAGTCACTTCTAGGCCTATACTAGTTTGACAATATTAATACAGAAATGTAACGTGTACAGTGTAGAGATCGGCATAGCACAGTTACATTTTGTCTAATCCGGGCTTAATATTTTTTTAGCAGACTCGATATTAGGCTTGCATTTTTTTTCTACATATAATAGAGCCGAGCCGGAACTAGACTTAATTTTTCTCAATATGTGTAGAATAGACAATATGATTTGTAAAAGTATTAATAGCTATAAATAACTTCTGTTAACGTGATCTTTGGAAATATGCGTCTTGGTGGTTCCTAAATTCACTACTCAACAACGCGAAAGTTTCACATATTTTCTGATTAAATTTTAACTGTAAAGGTATAAAATTGACAAACCTGACTATTGAAGAGATTTGGAAACGAATACGTTTTCCATTTTTGGTAAATAAGATACTTGTATATACTTGTTGAGATATAAAAGATTCTTGTCACGTGGTTGCATATTTTTCTTTCTTTCCATTTTGTCGATTCCGGAAATTCAATTCAAGTCGCTAACTTAGACAGCAAATTCTTAAATTGCTTGCATAAATAATAATAATAATAATAATAATAATAAAACAATTTGATTACATAGTTTTTGAATAAAAACACCTGCTGATCTTAAGCTTTTCGAAAAAGAAATTAATTCAGAAATGTATCTAATTTGGATTTTAGAAAATCTTTAAATGATACAGAAATGTTTTCATAAATCTATTTTTTATTATACAGCTTCAAAAAGTTATAATGTTTTTAACTTTCTTTTGTTTTCTTTTATTCTAAACCATATTATTTTTTTTTATGAAACTTTATTTGAATGTTGAAAGTCTAAGAATCTAAGTAATCATTAATGTTTCTATTATGTATTTTCTGTAAAATATACTATAAAACCATCCCATAAATAAGTATGCAGTATTCTTTAAAAGAATCTTAATCATATGATAAAAATATTAAATTATTTTATAAAATAATATATTATATTATTTTATAAAAGTTTTTCGAAATAGTAGAAATTGTGTCTGGCCCAGAACGGGCCGGGTCTGGAAATTCCGACTCGTGCATATCACCGAATTGCTTGTTCTGTGATATGGTTTGTAGAAAAGTATTGTTAACTGCAGCTAATCGCCTGTTCACGACAGAACTTTATAAATTAATGTATTAAAAAACAAGTAAAAAGCTAAAAAGAATTAAAATTTTATTAAAGTTTGTAAACTGTATCATAAATAAGTTTTAATTACTATTTTTTTTTTTTTTTTTTTTTTTTTTTATCATCATTTATGTCTGGTTCTTATTGGATTGTTAAGTGAGCTTCTTTTAGCTTTTGGTTCAAATATATAAACTTACAAAAAGAAACAAGTTGGAAATTGCACGTGAAGCGTAGCAAATGACGTACGTTTGTACTATAACGAAGTTTTAAATATATTCAGATCTTGCTGTTATACACTATCTACCAAAAAGTATTTGTACACTTTCAGTTTTTGACATTTTGTCAAATATTTAAAAATATACTGGTCGGATTCTTCTGGAACTTCAGAAATATAAAGATTATGTTTCACTTTATATTTATTTACATTCATTTGTTAAGCGGGTAATTAGGGGGCCGGCAAAAAAACAAAGAATAATAGAAATATTTGGGATCGCCCTGTACATGAAAATGCACAAAACGACTTATCGCTTTAGAATACAAATATATGAATACAGTAGAATATGTACACTAATTTTTGTGAGAATAGCATGTATATTTATGGCGATAGAGCGATTTTTTTGAAAAATTCAAAAAATTCTGATATGTTTTTTGTTTATATCATGCTGGGTTTTTGACCAAATTTAACGCAAATTTCAGAAAAATTGGCAAAATGCAGTAGAAAAAATGTAGCGCAATTGGAATATAAATATATTAAATATTTTATGAAATATGAGTAGTTGTATAAAATAATTTTTATCTGCGCATGCGCGAACTAGAAAAACATTTTTTTTACATCATTTAATAGTCAATTCTATGGAGTGACTTATAAAAAAAATCCAATCAAATATCGTGAAAATTCAAAAAGATATCATTATTTTAGTGAGATGTTTTTACTCTGCTCTCTAAAAACGGCTGAATCTTAAGGGATTCTCCACAAATTGACATTTTTTAATAACTGACTTAAAAAAAAAACTAGTATTGAATTAATACAATATCTAATACAATATTGCTGCTAATAAGTACTTGACAATTGTGATAGAAAAGAAAAAGAGCTTTATTCGCATTCAGGGCCAAAACTAAGAGAGGGTTGGGGGAAAAGGGCATGTGCCCCGGGCGCTAGGATGAAAGTGTCCCAAATGTACATTTTGTTTGGCGATTTTTTCCATGTCTATGTTTAGCATGATATTGTCAAAATCGTCCCATTCAAAGCATTTCTCCTATACCAAAGCATAGAAGAATCTAATGATGATGGCATAAAGATCCCGCATAAAGCAGATTTTTTTTTTCGTTTTGATTCAGTTTCACGATTTTAAGGTATCATTTTTTTTAAACAAAGCAGACTACTTTAATCAATATTACATATTTTAAGTTTTAAAATAAGTCGGCTATTAATAAATTAGAAAATTTTTCTTTGCAAATACTTTTGCAGATGCTTTGCAAAGAAGAAAAGGGAGGGGGGGGGGGGGGAGTTCACCAAAATTCATTGAAATATAAATATATTAAATATTTTCTAAAATGTTCTATGTCATGCAATATTTTCAACCAAATATAAAGCCACATTCAGAAAAATTCGCAAAATGTAGTAGAAAGAATAAGGTGCTATTGAAATATAAATATATTAAAAGTTTTCTAAAATATGAGTATTTGTATGAAATATTTTTTAATCAGCGTATGCGTGAACGATAAAATTTATCATTTTACATAATTTAATATTCAACTCTATGGAGCTACCCATAAAAAAATCCGATCGAATTTCGTGGAAATTCAGAAAGTTATTGTGGATAGGAGTGAACTGATTTTCAATTGGTCTCTGAAAGCAGTTGAATGACGTCAGATTTTACGCAAATTGCCAAATCTCCATTTACGTTTTTTACTGGTGATTTACTTCTTTTCTTAGATAATTACCAGAACGAACCTATTTCAGGATAAAAATAATTATAAAAAATCGATGCATTTGTGTCAAATCTACCCATTGATACATAATTGATAATGGCTCTTATGCAAATGCCGATATCTGCGATCCTGAAATACGTCAAGTTCTCCACTGTTAAATGTGGTGTCGAAAACAACACTGACATCAATCGCATGCATGATGCCAAGAAGAACAGAGCTGTCTGATTTTGAGAAAGGTGTGATCATCGGGTACCACCGAAATGGCCGATCTTTAATCGACATATCTAGCGAGCTTAATTACCCCAAAACGACTGTGGCTTATGTGATTAGAAAATCAGGGATGAGATTCTTCCGCGGATCCGCGGTTTTCAGCTTTTTTGTTATTTTCAAATTTTCTGATTTACCAAAAAAATATAGGACGCGTAATTTCGTCAAAAAATCGCGAAAAACGGCAAATTTCCTTAAAAGATCACCAAAAACGACTAATTTCCGGCCAATTTTGTCAAAAGATTCGCGAAAGGATGGTTAATTTCGTCACAAAATACCGAAAAAACGGCAGATTTTGTCAAAAATCGCGATAAAACGGCGAATTTCGCCAAATGTTTTGCGAAAAATCACAACTTTTGTCAAAAAATCAGGATAAATCGGTAGATATCGTCAAACCTTCGCAATAAACCGGTTGATTTCGTCAAACGATCGCGAAAAAACGGCAGATTTCGTCAAACGATCGCGAAAAAACGGTAGATTTCGTCAAATGATCGAGAAAAAACGGTAGATTTCGTCAAACGATCGCGAAAAAACGGCAGATTTCGTCAAAATATTCGCAAAAAATGGCAAATTTTTGGAAAAAAAAACCTTTAAATTTTGCCAAAAGATTCTAACAAATGACAGATTTCATGAAGAGATAGTGTTTAAACTAAAAATTTCATCAAAGGGACTCTTGAAAAAATCTAACCCAAAAATTAGTTTTCAAAATTATTTTTTTGCCACTCCAAATACAGACTTTCCTGCTCCAAAATCCATTTTTGACACCTCTAAATCTTTCTGAATGAATGTGACTTCTGAAAGCATCCATTCATTGAACAAAAAATACCCTTATATTCAACAAAAGTATCCTTTTTTTCAACAAAAATGTTTTTTTCAATAAATCAGTCTTGCCCTTTTTAAAAAGAAATGCAAACAATAGTGATACATGTTATCTTCTACACTCAAATAAGCATTAATTTATAATTAAATTTGTATCTTGCACATTTATTTTTTTAAAAATAAATGAAATTTTTCTCAATAGTTTTAAAAAATAATATTGATTTTAATTATTCATTAATTATTGTTAAAACAAAAATTATTGCATTTCAGTCTTCTTTTCCAAATGAACAAGTTCAAGTTTTGCACCTAAAAATGACTTATCAGTGAGGACCCACTTTTGTAAAAAAGAGACCGAGAATTTAAGTTCTGGGTCCTGGAGACCCAGGATTTTTAAAAGTCCAGCGACATCACTAGATATCTTTAATGTGTAATATCCAAGAAAAAAGCAGGAGAAAGAAATTTACCTTGTGCAAGAGGAAATCTAAAAAACAAAGAAAATTTCTATTTTCTTTTCCCTAATACTTAACCAAAAGTGTCTTACTGTTAGAAAATTTCAATAAAAAAATATTCATGCCAATAGCAGGGTTTTATTAATGTGCTGTATCTTGATAAACTAAGTTTTCATTAGAGTAAGTATAAATAATTTCTGCAATTCACGTTAATAATTTTGTTTTAATTTAATTTACCAAAAGCTAAATTGTATGTTATATATTAATACAATTATATTTGTTGCGATTGACATTCCTGTCATTGCTCAAAAGTCATTCGCGCAGTTTTCAGCTTTTTTGCTTTTTGGTCAATCTCATCCCTGAGAAAATGGAAGCTGAATGGTGATTGTCAGAATGTGGCCAGAGTAGGCAGACCGACGAAACTGGGAGATAGAGACCGACGGGTTCTGTCTAGAGAAATTCGGAAGAACCGCAACCAACCAATGTTACACATACGCCAAGAATTTCAACAAGCTTCAGGATGTGTTGTTTCCATGAATACCATCCGTAAGGAAGCTCATCTGCTTAATTTTTATGGCCGTGCTGCCACCCATAAGCCTTTAATCACCAAGTCCAACCGCGCAGCTCGGTTAAGTTGGTGCAAAACACGCCAGCAATGGACTGTACAGCAATGGAAACAGGTTCTCTGGAGTGATGAATCAAAGTTCACCCTCTACCGTTCTGATGGTAGGATCTGGGTCTGGCGTCTGCCTGGAGAACGCCTCCTACCAGAATGTATTGTGCCCACAGTTAAATTTGGCGGAGGGGGAATTATGTTCTGGGGTTGTTTTTCCTGGTTCGGACTAGGACCCTTGGTCCCAATTCATGGTAAGCTGAATGCCGATGCCTACTGTAATATACTGGACAACAGTGTACTTCCTACGTTGTGGCAATACTATGGATTGGACCCATGTTATTTCCAGGATGACAACGCAAGCTGCCATGTAACGAGGTCCAGCATGCATTGGTATGCTGATAATGGAGTGCATCGACTCGAGTGGCCTGCCCAGAGCCCAGACCTGAACCCAATAGAGAACCTCTGGGACGAGTTGGATCGTCGAATTAAGGCGGGTGACACACGCCCAAAATCAGTAAAAGAGCTTACCTGCCTTGTGCAAACAGAGTGGAATAAAATACCATTAAATGTAATACAAGGACTAGTTGAGAGCATGCCCAGGAGAGTCGCAGCTGTAATTGCCTCTCGAGGAGGATCTACAAATTATTAAATGTGAACAGGGCCAAAACCAGTCTTTTTTTCCCGAGGCAAACGTGGATTTTGAAGGTACCCCTTTCCCCCTCCTTCGCAAAGCATATTTACAAAGACAATTTCTCCAATTTATTAATAGCCGACTTATTTTAAAACTTAAAATATGTAATATAAAATAACGTATCCTGCTTTACTAAAATACTCCAATTTGATACTTTAAACCGAATCAAAAAAATTCTACTTTCAACAGGATCTTTAAGGCCCTTGTCCCTGCCCGCGAATACACTGCTGAGCTAATGCTATTCCTGCGGGGAGGCATTTTTCTAATAACTCTTTCGCATTTTGAAATTTTCGTTTTTTTTTTTTTTTTTTTTTTTTTTTTTTTGCATTGGATAGCGGAAGTCCCTCTCAAAATCGCTCCTTCACTGTAAAAAAAAATCTGTAGTACTACTAGAAAATCTCTAGGCAACTGGGATTCCATAAACTTTTCTAGTAACCAATACAGCTTCTTCTCAAGTAACACTACTGCATTAAACTTAGTAAACAGCACAAAGACTTTCTTGGTGAACATACTAAGAAATCATTAGTAAACGTTACAGGTGTTTTTTTAGTATGAATACTAAGAAATGATTAGCAGTATTACAGATACTTCTCTTGTATCTTCCCTAAGAAATGGTTAGTAGTATTACAGATATTTCTCTTGTATCTTCACTAAAAAATTCTTAGTAGCTGTTACAGGTCCTTTTTAAGTATGTTTACCAATAAATGGTTAGTAGTTTTACAAATACTTTTCTTGTATCGTTACTAAGAAATTCTTAGTAGCTATTACAGGTATTTATTTAGTATATGGTTAGAATACTACTAACCATTTCTTAGTGAAGGAACAAGAAGTATCTGTAACACTACTATTAATTTTTCAGTATGTTCACAAAGGAAGTTTGTGTGCTGTTTACTAAGTTTAATGCAGTAGTGTTACTTAAGAAGAAACTGTATTGGTTACTAGAAAAGTTTATGGAATCCCAGTTGCCTAGAGATTTTCTAGTAGTACTACAGATGTTTATTAAGAAATGGTTAGTGCAATTACATATACTTCTTTTGTATCTTAACTAAGAAATTAGTAGCAGCCGTTACAGGTCATTTTTAGCATGTTTATTAAGAAACCTTTAATAGAATTACAAAAACTTTTGTATACTCATTTATAAGAAAACATCTGTAACACTTCTAAGAAGCTGTAGTAATGTTACAGCTACTTTTCTCATGATTTACACTATAATTTTAAAGCAGGTAAGCTAATACCAGTTTGGAAAATTTGAAAGAATAAGAAATATCTAATAAATATTAAGCCAAATACTCTGCAATAATTTTCTGTATGCCTTTCATATTTTATGCTACAAAATTTTATAAATATCAACTTTTTTTACATAAAATACAGATCACCCTTTAATATAACTTCCACTTGAGTTTGTTAAAATTTCAATATAGATCTATATCTGTAATAAATGTATTTGTATTTAGTATATAAATATTTTAATGATAATTATATTTAAACTAAATTAGCCTTGTAAAATAAAATATTAAAAAATATTTCGCTTACTATATTCCATATTCTACCGCTTTTCATTATTTATAATAATTGTTTTATTGGTTGTTTATCTACAAATGTTTGTAACAAATATATATTTTACAAATAATTTCCTTTGATTTAAATATGTATCTTCTTTTATTATCTTTTAATTTAGATCCAGAAAATAAAATATCTTTTTACTAAACAATACTTGTATGTTTAGTAATTCCAATAATTAAAAATTGATTTTTGCACAGAAATCGAAATAAAAGCACCAATGTAGAGAAAAGTTCTACCCCCCCCCCCCCCCCACACACACACACACTCCATATTTCATTAAAAACAGCATTCTTTTATAATATGTAGACTTGAAATATCATTTTCCTGTATTTTTTTTCTTTCTTTTGGACTTAAGTAAAGTTCACGATTTCTGTCTAAAATTTCAATTGCAAGATATCACTAATGCATATATACAGTCAAACTTCATTAAGATGAACCTCAAGGGAAATCAAAATTTTGTTCTTGTCAACAGTAATTCATGTTATCAGTAACAAATCTTTACATTCGTCTTTATTGGGGACTGTGAAAACAATTCATGTTAAAAGTAATTCACATTAAGATATAGGTCAAAATTAACATTTTTATCCAGTGGCCACTGGCCAGTACACAGTCTTTTTTCACTGGCCAGTTTTTTTTAATCACTGGCCAGTAAAAAATTCATAACATTTCATACAAAATTGTGGTTTTTTAACTATCAACGTTGTAATTTATTAATATCTTTTACTTGCCATTCGATTAAATAAAAACTGGCATTACATCTAATAGAAAAATATAACAAATTACTGCAGTCAAAATAAAAGTCAAACATGTATTTGATGATATTTAGACGTACTTAATACAATGTATAAAAGAAACAAGGAAATTAAAAGTTATTTTTGACACTAGTGTTTATCATTCACATTAGGTCTCCGTGACCTAACAGAGTCTTCCCACCAAAGTTTTATTGCTGCATCAGGATCATAATCATTTAATCGAATTTTAGATTATTTCACCATTAGACGATTATGCAGCGTGCAGTGATGCCGCTGGACTGGAAAAATCCTGGATCCCTTTTTTTTACAAAAGCAGGTTCCCTCTAATAATAAGTAATATTTTTAGATGCAAAAATTGAACTTGTTCATTTGCAAAAGAAAAATTAAATGCAATAATTATTGTTTTAATAATAATGTACAAATAATTAAAACCAATATTAATTGTTTTTATTTTTTTTTTTTTTTACTTTGAAATTTTCTTTACTTAAAAAAAAATAAATGTGCAAGATACAAATTGAATTATAAAATAATGCTTATTTGATTGTAGAAGATAACAAGTATCATTATTGTTCGCATTTCTTTTAAAAAAGAGCAAAACTGATTTATTGAAAAAGACATTTTTCCTGAAAAAAAAACATACTTTTGTTGAGTAAAGGGGTACTTTTTGTTTGATGAAGGGGTGTTTTAAGAAGTTACATTCACTCAGAAAGATTTGGAACAATCAAAAACAGATTGTGAAGCAGGAAAATCTGTTTTTTAAGCAGCAAAAGAAAAAAAAATGGAAATAGGAAATTCAACTTTTGGAACAGAAAAATTCTATCCTGGCATTAACTTTTTTTTGTGCCCTTTTGACGAAAATTGCGTTTTAAAGCGATTTTTTGACGAAATTTCTTTTTTTAAGCGATTTTTTTGACGAAATTTGCCGTTTTTCGCGATTTTTTTGGCAAAATTTGTCACTTTCCGCGATTTTTTGACGAAAATTACCGTTTTATCATAATTTTTTGACGAAAATTGTCGTTTTTTTGTGAATCTTTTGACAAAATTTGCCTTTTTTATCGATTTTTGTCGTCTTTTCGCGATTTTTTCCAGGAAATCTGCCGTTTTTCTGGGATTTTATAACAAAATTAGCCATTTTCGCGAATCTTTTGACGAAATTTGCCGGAAATTATTTGTTATTTCGCGATTTTTTAACGAATTTTGCCTTTTTGCGATTTTTTGATGAAATATGCTAGTTTTTCCCGATCTTTTGACGAAATGTGTCGAGATTTCTTGATCTTTTGACAAGTTACCGCTTTATCACGATTTTTTTAATCAGGGATGAGATTGAATAAAAAGCAAAAATGCTGAAAACTGCGCGAACTATGTTTGAGCAATGACAGGAATTTCAATCGCAACAAAGACAATGGCTATTAATAAATATAAATTAAATACAATTTAGCTTTGCATAAATAAAAAAGGAATTATTAACATGAAATAGGCAGAAAGTATTTGATTACAATAATAAAAATTTATTTTACTAATATCAGGGGTGATTGTGACTAAGAATGAAAAATCCTGAAAATTAAGTGACACAAAGTAGAAAACCCTGAAAATTATCAAATCCAAAATATACCAATTTCAAAGGTCCCATTCAATGAAAAAAATTGAGCAGGAAAAAAAAAGTGACAACAAAATTAGTTTTTAAAGCAGCAAAAAAGTTTTTGGAATAGAAAATTCCAATCCAGCAATAACCCCTTTTTTTTGCAATCTTTTGAGGGAATTTGCGGCTTATCCGCGATTTTTTGACGAAATCGGTCGTTTTTTCGCGATCTTTTTACGAAATTGGCCGTTTTTCCGAACTTATTTGATGAAAGTTACTGTTTTTACGCGATTTTTTTTAATGAAATTTGAAGTTTTTTCATGAAATTTGCCGTTTTTCCGCGCTTTTATGATGAAATTTGCAGTTTATTCGCGTTTATTTCATGAAATTGGTCATTTTATCGCGATTTTTTGACGAAATAGATCGTTTTTTCGCGATTTTTCGACAAAATTGATCGTTTTTTCGCGATTTTTTTAGACAAAATTGATCGCTTTTTCGCAATATTTTTAGACGAAATTGATCATTTTTCAGAGATTTTTGTGACGAAATTGATCGTTTTTCCGCAATTTTTTTTACTAATTTGATCGTTTTTCGTCGAAATTCATCGTTTTTCACAATTTTTTGAGGAAATTTAAATCTTTTATTACGAAATTTGCGTTTTTACCCCGCGATTCTATAAAGAAATTAGCTTTTTGCGCGATTCTTTAATTAAATTCGTGGGATTTCTTTTGCGTGACCCATTAACAAATTTACGTTTTTCCCTGACTCTTTGACGATATTTCCGTTTTACCCGTGATCTTGTGTCAAAATATCCGTTTTCCGGCGATTTTTTTTACAAAAATCACATTTAAAATTTAAAGATTTTTTTTTTCCACGATCCTTTGTGAAATTTCCGTTTTTTTTTTTTTTTCGCAAACGTTCGACGAAATTATCAATTTCTTTCTGCGAACAATCGACAAATTGTTTTTTTTTCGGCGACCATGTGTCGAAATTCGTAATATTTTAAAGTTCGAATTTTCCACTTAATATAACAATTTCATAAACTCTGAAAAATCGATCGAAAAATCCGGAAATCCGAGGTATACACGGAACATAATCGCCCATGTTGAAGTCTTCTGTTTTAAGACAATGCCGTTATGTTTTTCGATGAGCATTCGGCGATCGCGATGAAATAAGATAACCACCGCATGCGATAAAGGACCTCTCGTATTTGAAGTATTGAAATAGAGGCATATTTTGATGTGGATTAAAATTATTTTACAGTTCTTTTTTTATTTAAACGAATAAAAAACGGAAGTCTGCACGAAATAAACTCTTGAAAACTCAGAAAGTAAAAATTTTTAAAAAAAATGGTAAAAAAGCGAAAATTAAAAAAAAAAAAAAAAAAAATCTGAAAATCCGAAAAAAGCGGAGGTTAAAAAATGACAAAAAAGCTGAAAACCGCGGATCCGCGGAAGAATCTCATACCTGTTTAATGAAAATTGCCGCTTTATTGCAATTTTTGGACGAAATTTGTCGTTTTTTCGCGATATTTTGAAGAAATTGCCTATTTATTGGGATTTTGTAACAAAATCAGCCATTTTTTCGCGAATCTTTTGGCGAAATTTGACGGATATTATTCATCATTTCGCGATTTTTTTTAACGAAATGTGCCTTTTTTGCGATTTTTTGACGAAATGTGCCAGTTTTTTGCGATCTTTTGACAAAAGTTAACGTTTTATCACAAGTTTTTGATAAAAATTGCCGTTTTTTGCAATTTTTTGAGAAAAATCGGCTTTTTTTCGGAATTTTGTAACAAATTTAGCCTTTTTTTCGCGAATTTCTTGACGGAATTTGCCGAAAATTATTCGTTATTTCGCGATTTTTTAATAAAATTTGCCTTTTTTGCCGAAAATTGCGCGTCCCGCCGGACGCGTAAGCTCCATTTTTTTGCGTCCCATCGCCGATTTTTTGCGTATTTTATGCGCTATAGAGCATCCGCGGCATCCCTGAGCGTGTTTCACTGGCATTGATACATCGTTTAGCCATCGCATTTGGCGAGTGGTGTCTATTAAATTTGGCGAGCGGCGACAATAAAGTTAATCGCCATGTTTTAAAAGTTACTCGACGATTGGCGAGTGGCGAGTGCTAATTTTGTGCTATACATTAAGAGTGTTCATGCTAATGAGGTTTGACTGTACTTCGAAATTAGCTTCAAATAAAAATTTTACTTAGTGCAAAATTACTTAAGCTCTTTGAAATTTATGCAATAAATTATATTTGAGTAAAGCTGACACATATAGACAGAGGTAACAATTCATTTCTCTTTTTTCTCAAATTTAATAACTTCTAACCATAAAATAAAATAAACAATGCACTAAGTTATTTGAAGACTGTATTTCAAATTACTGATTTTCCAAGATTTCAAAAATAATTTTCTAGCGCAATTCTTTAAAAAAAAAAAAAAAAAATCAGTCTTTATCATATGAGCTAAACTAACTCATTTGCATTTTTCTATATGGATAAAAGAATTTCAGGTGTCAAGATTGTTATGCTTCATATAAAAATTCTTAGAAAGTTGTGGATTGGAGAAAAACTTTTGCAACTAATTCTGAAACAGACTATTGATGTTTTAGACATTTCTTACAAAATTTACTAAGTTTTTAAACCCAGTATATGTATTTCATAGTAGCATTTTCTTTGTACCTCTAAGATTTAATAATAATTTAATATGCTAAACATTTTGAAAATAACTACGTTTGGCAACAGGTCCATTTTGCCTACAATAATATAGTTGTTTTTAAATAGTGGCGAGAGAAAAAAAAAGTTGTCAATGGCAGTCCATTATTAGCTGAAATAAAAGGTCACATACACAATAAAAAACAATTCAGTTGACTCGCTTCATTTATTGAACATACAAATTATGTATATTAAAAGATATATATCATTAATATTTAATAACAATACTCTTTACATATAAAGATTTCTTCAGACAATATTGGGAGGCTGCTGAACACTGCCTGCTCTTTGGTGAAAGGAAGTAGCCACTTAATTTATTAATGTATTTAATGCATCAAAATTATAGGCAGGATCCGCAATCTTGATATACTTTCTATGAAGATAATCCAAGTCAGTTAAATGGGAATTGCTCCAAACATCCAATTAATCTTTCCACCTGTTTTGATAATGAAAGGATGAAATTTTTAAGATATAAAATTGATATTTGTGCAGACATAAAATAATTCAGCATTCATACTCATTTTCCGAGAAAAAATCCCCCTGATGTATTTTCTGGGACGGTCAATTTTTCCATATCAACAATTAACAACATCTTGATATTGCATATGATAATAAAGCATGCGAATAGTAAGAATTGCCTCCAATATCCCAGAATAGACACAGTTTGGTAGGCTTTCCCAGGTTTGGGAATTTTTTTTTTTTATCCTCTGATTTTTACAACCTAAAATTCATCCCAGGATTTTCCCAGGAATCCCATATTTCCTTAATGAGTATGAACCCTGTAATTTCAATAAAATATGCAAAATTATATATATATATAAGAAAGAAAGAAAAGAAACAGTACCACCTAGCCTTATTTCTGGTTCCACTGTTCGAGCAAAAATTCTATTTTGGCATAAATTTCAGGTTTTATGAGCTGTAATGATCTCGAGAATGAAAATTTCTGGTATAACCAGAAATAATTTCAGAGAAGGGGGGGGGGGGATATTCAGGTATGAAAATTTATTTTTACTGCAAAGTAACAAATAGAAAAATATTTTAACTTTGAGACTTTTAACTGCATATTTTTTATGATTCAACTAAAGTTTTCTATTGTAGGGGTGGCAAAAAATCATTCTTTTTTCGAAAAAAGGAAAAAAAAAAAAAAAACTGCTTTATTTAGTTTAAGCAGTTTATTTTAGAATTTATTTCCCATTGCATACAATGTAAATCTGTAGATAAAATAAACATTTTCGGATATTATATAAGAAATCAAACATTTTGAAATACTAATCATTTCTAATTTAAATATTAGTGAAAACAGCTGCATGTTCAAAGCATAATCTGCTCTACACAGTAAAACATTAATACTTTGAAAATCTTATGAAGAATCTTTTGATTAATAATATAATACATATTTGATACAAGTCAATGAATATATTATTCAGTCAAATGATTGCAGACAAAATGAGATTTTGTTTAGAGGATAACAGACATCAAATTTTAGTCAGCAGATTAAAAAAAAAAAAAAGTGGGGGTTTTCGTCAGAGGATTACAGAAAAAAATACAAAATTCGTCAAATGATGGCGACTTAAGCCATGGAAAATTAGTCAACAAGTCAAAAAATATAGTCGCAAAGAGGCAACTGGCAACCATGAATCTGCACCTAAACTTTTCAACCAATTCCAGAAAAAAAAAAAAATAATTATCTATTGATGGTGCAAAAATTTTATGAATTTCAACGATATTTTGCAGTAAAACTCGCAAAATATATTTATGCTCGAAAGGCATTTGCGAAAGTAGCAAATGCTAAAGTTTTTCGTAAAATTACAAATTTTTTTGTATAGGGGGATGGAAATTGAGGGGGGGACTTTTGCTTGACATTCTTTGTGCGAGAATTTTAAAATTTTGGATGCAAATCCTGCATGGAAATTAAAGCCCTGATACAAATCAATGTTTTTTCTTCTTAATGGGGAAAAATTAGTTTGTGTTTCTGATAGTTACTCATATTTCTAGACAATTAAGTTACGATTGTTTTGATAATTGTCATTGGGAGAATTAAGACCTTTCTTTGGGATAAATGGTTGAAAGGTGACAAACTTTACAAGTGTACTAATATTAAAAATTATATAACCTACGTAATTTAAAGTTCACATTTTAAAAAACCCATCCAGGTTTTTTTTTTTTTTTTTTTTTTTTTTTGGGGGGGGGGGGGGCAAAATTATAACCCTAGTATTGGCCTAGTATACAGTCAAAATCTGGTCAAGTATCAAGCAATCAACAAACTGGCAAAGTATACAGAATATCCAAATACATATAAAATACCCTCTTACAGTTCTATTTTTAACTGGCACATTTTAAAAAGATAATACACACAAAATTTATTCAAAACAAAGTTACCCTATTCATATGGTGAAAATGAAAAATTCTATAATATATATTAATAATGAAACAAATTATTCTAGCTAATATAACTAAAAATACTCCTTATATTATATACTTTAATATTAAAACCAGTTGGAAATAATTCAAAATTTAAGGGAAAAAATAGTTTGGAAGAAAACTTTACAAAAAGTGTATTAAATAATTTTAACTGTAAAAATTCCTTGTTTACTTTTTTTTTTTTTTTTTTTTTTTTTATCTTGGCAGCAAATATTTTTTATAAAATTGCTTTCACTTTCAAAACCTGGTTTCGAAAGTGAAAGTGCCCTTATAAAAATATCTGCAGCCAAAATTGAAAAGTAAAGGAGCGATGTAGATATGCTCCTAAACTATCCAACACAAAAACAACAACAAAGAAAAAAAAATCTAAATGCAAACCAGACATACATAAAACAACTTAAAAGCAGCTATTTATAAAATGTTTGGTGGTGTTATATTTTGGTATGCAATTATTCATAAAAATCATTTACTTAGTACATATAAAAATATCGAAAAGTTAAAAAAAAAAAAAAAATTTGCAAATTTTTCCCTCTAATTCTCTTTTTAATCTACCGTTCACAGTTACACAATCAAAATGACTAACTTTTCTTATCCAAATAATATAACTATGTTTTTACTTATGGTATTACTTCTAATATGATCTATTCTAGGGGTGCACAACCTTTTGAAGAGAAGGGCCACTTGCAAGAGTACCGAAACTAGCCTTTTTTGCACCCGGGGCAAACATGGATTTTGGCGCCCCCCAACCCCCACATTTATGCATTCTTTATAACAAACACACCAAAGAAAATCTTAATTTGGCGCCCCCTTCACCAACTGTTCTATTGGTGCCTGGGGCACGTGCCCCCTCTGCCCCCCCCCCCTCTAGTTTCGACTCTGCTTGCAAGTATGTCTGGGTGGTTGAGGACCACATTGATAGCATGGAGAGGTTGCGATTTTGAGGTGGTGATCTGTGGCCTTTAATTAAATAAAAAATATGATTTCAGAGGGGAGTAGGTAGGAAGGTATACCCTTTTAAGATCGCTTATCCAGTCAAAATATCCAATTCAATTGGTAAGGATATATCAGCAGTTTTTATGTTTGTATATTAACAATTATAGCAAGGATTTTTTTTTTCATTGTGTAATAGTATTCTTGGACTTTATTCAGGAGAATAAAATTTGTTTTATTAAAAGTGCTAGAAAACAAACAAAAGTGGCTGGTACTGAAAAAAAAATTTGAATTTCATGAACAAAGGAGAGAGAAGAAGCCGATCAACGAGATTTTTAAGTGCCTGATCAATAAAATTCCTATTTTTCTGCACCCGATGAACAAAATTGCGCTTTTCACGAAACCGATCGACAAAATTCACTATATTTCTGTGCCTGATCAACAAAATTTGTAATACTTATGAAATCAATTGACAAAATTCATGATTTTTCTGCATTTGATCAACAAAATTCACGATTTGCATGAATCCAATTGACAGAATTTGCGATTTTTAAAATTCCTATCCACAGAATTTGCGATTTAAAAAAAATCTGATCAACGAAATTCGTAATTTTTACAAAATTGAACGTCAAAAGTCACGGTTTTTACAAAGCCAATTTACGAAATTTGTGATTTTTCACCACACGATCGATAAAGTGTTGGATTTTTCCATGGATGATCAACGAATTTATCGATTTTTTTCACCTGATCGACATAATTTGCTATTTCCACAAAGTCGACTGAGGATATTCATGATCTATACTAAGACGATCAAGGATACTCTTGATTTTTACTAAGCAAAACAAGGAAATTCATGATTTCTACTAAACCAATCGACGAAATTTGTGATTTTTATGAATTGATCAACAAAATACGTGATTTTTACGAAGCTGGTCGTCAAAATGTGCGCTTTTTATGAAGTTCATCGACAAAATGAGCAATTTTTATGAAACTGGTTGATGAAATTCGCGAGTTTTCTTCGCTTCATTGTCAAAATTCATGATTTATACGAAACCTATCGATAAAATTCACAATTTCTTTCCACCTGATGAATGAGATTAGCAATTTTTATGAAGCCAATCGACGAAATGCACGACTTTTACAAAGCTGATCGATGAAATTCGCAATTTTTTCTTTGCATGATTGACAAAATTAGCAACTGATCAATTGAATGACAATTTTCCGCAGCTGATCAATAAAATTAGCCATTTTTACAATGCCGATCGGCAAGATTCGAGATTTTTTACGAGGCCGACAGACTACATTCACAACTTTACAAATCCGATTGACTACATTCACGATTTTTACGAAATTGAATAACCAAACTCATGATTTTTACCAGGGCGATCAATGAAATTCTGGATTTTTCTTCGCATGATCAACAACGTGATTTTTATAAAGCCGATAAAGAAAATTCACGATCTTTCCACGGTCAATCAGGAAAATTCGCAAATTTTATGCAACCGATTGAAGAAATTCACAATTTTTACAAAACTGATTGGTGAAATTTGCGACTTTTCCACGCATGATTGATAAAATTCTTGATTCTTCCGTGCCAGAACGACTAAATTCACAATTTTTCCATCGTTAATTAACCAAATACTCCTTTTTTCTGCAGCCAATCAACGAAATTCTCAATTTTTAAGTAACTTTAATGAAATCTTCATTTTTTTTTTTACATGGCACAATGAAATTTGCGATTTTTTCTTGCACATCTTCGCAGTCTTTCTGTGCCTTATAAATGAATTTTGCTATTTTTTCGTCCCTAATCAGCGAAATTTGCAATTTCTCCATACCTGATTAATGAATTTTGTGATTTTTCTGAGCCACATCGACAAAATTCGTTATTTTTGCGCACCCGATGCATGAAATTTGCAATTTTTAAGTAACTGACTAAATTTTAGTTTTTTTTTCTTTTTTTTTTTTTTTTTTTTTTTTTTTTTTTTTCAAAAACTAAGATTTTTTTTTTTTTTTTTTTTTTTTTTTTTTTTTTTTTCTTCGTGATTTGAGCACAAAAATTGTAATTTTTTCCAGTTGTAAATTATCGAAGTTTGTGGGCCACACGAATTTTGACAATAAGTTTTGTAAAAAGGGCAATACCGTTTTTTCGGGTGTATAGTCCGCGGCTTATACAAGAAAAAAACCTTCCAAAAAGCCGTTGCGGCTTATACAAAGATTTTTTTTTTAAATTGGAAATCGTGAACTTTTTTCGACAACATTTAAACCTAAAAAATTTTGAAAAAAAAAAAAATCAAAATTTGTAATTTTTTTTCACTATGCCACAAAATTTAGAGTTCTCCCATGTTTGTAAAGGCTTTTTTTACTGCTTAAATACAGTTATTTCTGGGTTTGAAAGAACTGTCGCAACTATCGCCAAGTATTGCACTGATAGATCTATAATAGGTACCGTATATACTCACGTATAAGTCGTGAAATTTTAGAAAAAAAAAAAAAACTTCAAAGTAGAGGGGGGGGGGGTCAACTTATATGCTAGACCTAAAAAAGAAAAAAAATCTATAAATAAAATATCAGAAAATAATTTGCTAGCGAATCGGTGCTGCAGCACCCCATTATGTTTGTAGAGTACAGAGTCCGGAACCTTTTCAACCTCAGCGATTCTGAATTTAAGATCATTTAAGATTTAGTTTATTTTTCACAAAAATAATCTACCTACCCTACCCTGTTACAAAGAACAAAAAAGTGCGTGATTTATGTCATTTTGGAACGATTCAGAGCAGTCGACGTTTTCTGAAACGATTCCAAGGAATCGTTCCTTCACAGAGTCTTTTCATTTCGGAACGAGTTCGAGGAATTGAACTTCTTTGGAGTCGTTTCATTTCAGATAGAGTCTGAGGAATCATTCCTCTTGTGAGTTTGTACCCATGGAACTAATGTTATTAGTTCCTGGTTGGCACCCATGGATGGTACCTTACCCTGTTGCAAAGAATAGAAAAAGTACGTGATTTATGTCATTTCGGAACGATTCAGAGCAGTATAGGGCAAAATTGGGAAATTTCATTACCGGCCACTGGCCAGTAAGACTAGTTTTTCAAGTGGCCACTTTGTTAAAACTGGTGGCCACTTTTTTATTTAAAAATATTAAGCAGTAAAATTTCTATAAGTATTAATCTAAAACTAAACAGCCCAAATAAATATGTTAATATAAATATAATGAAACCTAAAACTAGTCGTTGGAGGCCACCGTAATACTTACCCATCATGGATATGCATAACATAATATATGAAAACATAACATATGTAAACAATTTATAAAATGCATTACGATTCCAAAACAAAATATAAACGTATTTTTAAGTATTTTTAACCATCATCATGCTCTATTAATAAATTTCTGATGAACCAATTTCGATAAATTGTATGAAATGCCAAACTATTCAAGTAGCACTGAATTGCATAAAAGAAAACATCCTTATAACTCAAAAAATAATTATCATATTCACTAACGGTTTCTTGCATCGAATTAAGTGTCTCATTTGCAATTAAAAGATATCTTTGAATTGAAATTTGAATGAAATACAGGGTCATGAAAAATTAAAGAATGTGGAAAACAGGATTAAAAATATCTGGACAACTAATAATCCGATCGACATCGTTTTTTATGCAAAATTTGTCTTAATTTATTGCCTTTTACGTCCACTCCTTAAAATTAAAAAATTCGAAAATTTTTATATACCTTTCATCAGAACGAATTTTTCGAGAGTCCGAAAAAAATAGTTCCGGATAATCGAGGTTACTGATATTAAATAGGCTTCGTCCCATTCTTACATACTAAGCACATACAAAATTTTAAGTCTCTATCTCAATTTGTTCGGGAGATAGAGCGGTTACAGACAGACAGACACACAGACGGACGGACGGCAAAATTTTTTTTTTTTTAAATATGTTTTTCGGAATCTCCAGTGTCCAAAACGTGTAAATCCGTCAAAAAATTTTTTTCGATTTTCAAAACGATTGCAAGACTTACCCTATACTACGTATGATGGGTAAGTAAAAGTAGAATCTCTGTTGAAATATAAGTAAATTGTATTCTCTCCTTGTGAAAAAGTGGCCACAGAGTGGCCACTAATAGACAATTTTTCACTGGCCACTTTTTCTCATGCACTGGCCCTGTGGCTGGTGGCTAGTGCTAATTTTGTCCTTTACGAGAGCAGTCAGTCTTTTTCGAAACGATTCCGAAGAATCGTTCCTTTAGAGTCGTTTCATTTCAGAACGAGTTCAAGGAATCGAACTTTTACGGAGTCGTTTCATTTCAGATAGAGTCCGAGGAACTGTTCTTTTTCGGACTTGGTGCATTTCGGATTGATTCCAAGGATTCGATCCTTTTGGGAACCAATGACTTAAGATACGTATATATTTTACGTCCGAAATTTTGTATTTATCACGATTTTTTTTTTTTTAAATTTTCGAAAAAAAAAAATGCTTGTAAACGCCGCATCGCTTGAAATTTTATCTTAAAACACATAAAGGCCGCAGCGTTTCCTCCGAAAATTACAGTACTGATAATCTTAATTTTTTAGCCCAACTAATGTAGGTAATATACATCACGAAAAAAATTGGTAAATTTGTGTTAAAAATTATGACTAATGGCTTCTAATTTCGAACCCTAGTCGAAATATACGTTCGTAAATAGTGTATAGCCCGCAGACTATACACCGATTCATCTCCGCGGGTTATACACGAACTTTTTTTACTGCACTGCTCGATTAAGGGGTGCAGGCTATACACCCGAAAATACGGTAAGTTTTGTTTCCTCAAATTCCTTGCATTTTCTATTTGTAGTGTTCTGTTTTCATAACTTTTGAGTTCCACTCTTAGAAATATGAAATTACCAAATGTAAACATTAAATATGGTTTCTTACTCAAGGATGTCATAGGAGATTTCAGGATAAAAAGAGAAATTTTATGTTTGATTAAACTTTAAAAAAAATATTTTCCTGATTTGAGTAAGTAAAAATCTAACAGTCAATAAATCCTATGCTGTTTTTTAGTTGCAGATGTGATTAAGCCAAACTAAAACTTAGTTTTGTTTAAATTTAGATTATAAAAATAAATCTAAACTTTTTTTAAGGTGATAATGGAAGGTTATACCATAACCAAACATATTTCTTAAAGGAAATAAAATTGTTAAAAAAGAAAAAAAAAGTACAATGTTGTAAAAAATATACATTTTTTAAAAATAATGGAGGACTTTAATACTGATATTCATAATAATGACAAAACTAATGATTTGTTTCTTTGAATTAGTATCATTTACTTAAATACAATACTTATGTAACGGGATGTATAATTCATTTCATTCCAAGCTGCAGAGATACTGGCCCATTAGATCAATTGATAATTAAACATGTAACTGAAAAATCATTTCAAAAGAGGCATGATATAACAAACAATAGAATTAAATAAAGCCTGAATGCTATTCTGAAAGCTCTGGGAATGGGGGGATAAAAACAAAAAAACTTTTAAAAATAGGCTTTGCTTCTTTTTTAGTTTATTTAAAATTTTTTTGTATTATAGTCATAGTGTTCACTCTAGAAATAAAAAGGGTATGGTGGTATTCGCTAAAAAGGGCACTACTGAAGCAGAAAAAGGCACTTTTACAAGGAAAAATTTATTATTGCCTTTAGAAGGGAAAAAAAGAAAGTGGAAAAATACATGATTTTTTAGTAAGATAACTAATATTAATTTTGAATGATTTTATGATATAAAAATTAAAAATACAATTAAATTAAACCATGATTGAATAGTTGGATGTTCTTTTTCATAAAGAAATGAAAAAATTCTTCCATTTTTGGACACAAAAATTTAGAAATAATAAGGGATAAGATAAATATTTATTAAAAATCTCTGGGTAAAACCAGTGGTGCATTTTGCTACTTTTAAAAAGGGCAAGGTGCATTTTGCAAATTTAAAAAAGGGCAGGGTGCTGCACCCTTCAAAAATGGCCTAGAATGAACACTGATAGTCATATACAGTGAAAATATTTTTTTTAATACAAATAGATGAAAAAAATGTTTATTATTTAATTTTATCTAAGAAAATGTAATTTATTTGGAAGAAACAACTATGAAAAATCAATTTTTCCAACTTTTCCGCCTTTTCTCTTGAAAAGATTGTGCATCCCTACTATTGAAGAAAAAAAAAATCAATTGAAAACTTGTAAAAAAATGAGTAAACACTTATTTTGTGTTGAAACTATAAACACAGAAGTAGGGTCACCCGGGGTAATTGTTGGTCACAGTATCTTTCAACATTTTAAGACATCCTAAACAAAATGATAAAAAATAAAAAAATCAGATACTCTAAACTATCTTCTTTGGAATTTATCATTTAATTGTACAATGGCACATTTTTGAAAAATCTATCACATTTTATTTATTTATTTATTTTTTTGCTAAATGATATAGCGTAAATTACAATTTTTATCTATAGGACACAGGAAAAAATTGTGAATTTCATCAATTTGCTGCGAAAAAAGTCATGAATTTTATGGACAGAGTGCAGAAAAACAGCTAATTTTGTCGATGAGGATTGGAAATTTTGTTGAATGGGTACAAGAAAATCACAATTCTTGCTAAATAGACAAAATAAAATTTTATCAATGAGGTGCAGACAAGTCCTAAATTTTATTGATTTAGCACGGCAAAATCTTGAATTTTGTTGATCAGGCATGGAAAAAAAGCTTTCACTAATCAGCTGGGGGAAAAAAATCAAAATTTTGGTGATTGAGAATGAAAAAAAAAATTATCCATTGTTGAAAATGTGCAAAAAATTTGCAAAATTTTGTTTATCAGCTGTAGAAAATCTTGAGTTTGATTAGCCACAAGGAAAAAAAATTGCACATTTTATCGATTTACTAAACAAATTTTAAAGCAAATTGTGAATTTGTCAGCCAGTTAAGAATTGCAAATTTCTTCGATCGTTTGCTAAAAATTTCTGAATTTTGTTAATTAGGAAGTGAGAAATCTCAAATTTTGTTGATTGACTGCAGAAAATCGCATACTTCATCTATTTATTGCAATTTTTTTAATTTGCCGCAGGAAGGACTAGAAGTTTCTCCAGAATCAATTAAGAATCATGAACTTCAAGAATTTGGCACAGGTTAAATTACAAATTTCGTCAAATTCGGTAGTTAATCAAAAATTTTATTAATCAGTTCGACAAAAAACTCCATTTTTGCCTACCAGGCACAAAAAATAAAAAAATCATCAATTGAATATGGGAAAAAGAAAAGTTTTGGCGATCTTGTACTGAAAAATACAAATTTTATCAGTCAGGATCGAAAAAATTTGTGAATTTCATTGGTTTGGCAGTTTCCCCCAGTGAGTTTCAGGGGGACGCTCCGCCCTTCGTGCCCTTTAGTTTAAAAAATAGCACCCCTCTTGCCCCTCATCCAAAAACTAGTGCCCCTCTTGTCGCTCATTCAAAAAATAGCACCCTTCTTGCCCCACATTTGAAAAAATGCGGTACTTCAGCAATAATTCAGACGCGCTAGCGCATAAATCACGTAAGAAATCGGCGACAGAAAGTAAAAAATAGCTCGTATCCCACAAAATGTGCAATTTCGTCAAAAAATCACGAAAAAGCGACAAATTGTTAAAAAATCGTGACGTAACTACTAATTTCAGGCAAGATTCGCGAAAAAAATGGCTAATTTCGTCACAGAATCCCATAAAAACGGCAGATTTCCTCAAAAGATCGAAAAAAAAAATGGCAAAAATCCAAAATTTTGTTGAAAAATCGCAATAAAACAGAAAATTTTGTCAAACGATTCACGAAAAAAGGAAAATTTTGCCATAAGATCATGAAAAAACAACAAAAAATCGCAGATTTCATCAAAAGATTTACGAAAAAAGGCTAATTTTTGCAAGATCACGAAAAACAGTAACTTTCGTCAAAAAATTGCGATAGAATGGCAGATTTTGTCAAAAGATTTGCGAAAAAATGGCTAATTTTGTTCAAAAATCACAGTAAAATGAAAAGTTCTCTTCACGAAATTTGTCGTTTTTTCGTGTTTTTTTGCAAAATCTGACATTTTTTCGAGATTTTTTTAAAACAAAATCTGCTGTTTTTTGCGATCTTTTAAAAATAGTTGCCTTTTTTGCGATCTTTTAACAAAATTTACATTTTTTTCTTTTCAATTTTTGGATCTTTTTCTCGATTCTTTGATGAAATTTCTGTTTTTCCATGATTTTTTGAACCTCTAAATTCTAGATTCAACTCTATAAAAGTGCCCTTTTCAAAACAGTAGTGCCCTGCCCCTTTTTAAACCTGGGGGAAACTCTGGTTTGGCTAAAATAAATCAAATTTTATCAATCAGATTCGAAAGAAAAAAAACTACTTTTGTTGATAAGGCTTTGAAAAAAAAAAAATCGCTAATTTTTTCGATCAGGCTAAAAAAATATCACGAATTTCGGCAATCTGGTGCACAAAAATCTCAAATCTTCTTGATAGTAGCAGAACAACTGAATTTTGTCAATCAGACGCAGACAAATCTCAAATTTCATTTATTGCCTTCACTGTCATTCATATTCCCCCCCCCCCCCTCCCCCAGCATAAGCCATTTCCGCAGGAGCAGAATCTTTTGCATCATTCTGCAGCAAATTATAATTTATCTGCAACCTAATAATGATAGACTAGGATTTCTATCAAAAGAAATAAGAGCAAAATTAGCATTTATAAAGAATAATAAAGAGATACAACAATACCATAAACCTAAAGACTTAACCTAAAAACCTCCAAGTAAATTAAGTTTTTTTTTAAAGCCCAGAATTTCTTTTGAAGCTGGTGGATTAATCTGCAGTGCTTCCTGCCATGCTGCACTGTTTCTAATACTGGGGCCACTTCCATGCCTGTGTTTTTTAGCACTTTTAATACAACAAAATTTACTCCTCCAATTATAATAAAGGAATATTATCACTCATTCAAAATAATCTTTATTATATCTGTTATACCTACAAATAAACTGCTAATATATCTTTGCCAATTTGAATTTGATATATTGACTCACTGTGTTAAGGAATTTAGAGGAATAAACCCCCACCGCCTCTTAAATCATATGTTTAATCTGTTTATAGGACGAAAATCACTTACCCCAAATAAATTTTTTTTTGTGTAACTGATGTGGCCCACAACTCTGACATTCCTGATATTGATTGGCAGATATGATAGTTTGCACTTACGACAGATATACAAAATTCATGATTGTTTTTCTGTGTTTAACTAATAATATTCTGATTTTTCTCACAAAATTTTCTCGACGAATTTTGCAACATTTTTCTGGAGACCAATCGGCAAATTTCACAATTTTTCTCTCTGAATTGATTGACAAATATAGCTATTTTATCCTGAGACTGACAAATCTTCCTTTTTGTTTTTGTGACATCTTGATGAAATTAACGATTATTTTTTTCTGCGTCCAACTACAAAATTTGTGTTTTTTTTCTCTGTTACCGACTGACGAATTTCATGATATTTGCTCATGACAGATTAAATTTTATGATGTTTTACTGTGATGGACGAATATCGCTAAATTTTCCCACTGCCAAGTTTCCTCAAAAATTTTTTGGACCACTTGACAATTTTTAAACATTTATTTTTGCCATGGTGGACAAAATCAGCAATACTTTTTCCCGATTTATGCATTTAGCAATTTTTTTTTCCTGAGGAGGGCACTAAAAGGACAGTAATGGCCACTAAAGTCTGAGATCAGATCTTGTGTTGCACATGGAAAAAAGTAAAACATGATCTTTTACAGCTTCAGCATTAGATCGTTTCTTTTTTTTGTAATCGATAAGCTCAATAATCAGAACTTTCTTTTAAAGCAAAAAAAAAAAAAAAAAAAAAAAAAAAAAAAAAAAAAGTCTTGCCTCTCCCCCCTTCCCCCCATATCTGCTAATTTGTGTCTACTCATTATGTAATTTTTTTTACTTTCTCCTTTATTAACAATGACATTTCATTTCCTAGTCATATAAAAGTTCTAAATCAAATGTAAAAATTGCCTAAGAATATATAAAATGCAGACATCCATTGCCCAAAGCAAAATGTTTATATGTTTCCCATTGAGTTAATATAAAACAGTAAAAACATTTTTAAGATGACCAAAACATAGCTTACAACAGTCATATATTACGCAGGTCATGGATTAAACATTGTTATTTCTGGACGAATCATAAACAAGATAAAATGCAGACACCACATTCTCGACTGAAAACAACAACCATTTTCCAAATGGTCCAAAATAAATAAAATAAAATGGTGAATTTTAAGGAAACCTATTTAGAAACAACAAACAGTTCACAGAAAATAGGACAACTTTTTGAAAAAAAAAAAAAAAAAAAAAAGCATTTATCGGTTAATAGAAGAAATCAATTGACTATCCCTTTTTCATATTTCTATAATGGATTTAAAATTCCAATACACAGAACATAATTCATTAGTAGAACATAATTCAATTAGCTAAAATGCTAGGCATTACAGTTTTGACTGTAATTCCACTAGGTGACATACAATCACCAGAGGATATTGACAATACACTCACTGGTATGCATTATTCTTGCAAGTAAATTAAAAATTAATGCACATCAAATTTTGCAAAATTAAAATGAATATTTATATATGTGAAAAAATCATAACCATGTACTTCCGATTATGTCCTACGTTAACAAAGTTGCTCTATTCTGTTTGTCAAAAGTGTAACTTGTAAAAGATTCTAAACAACACAAAACTGAATAAAATCTAGATTAAGAAATTCATTTAGGAATTAGGAACTCAACTATTATTGCCTATAACATTGAGTGAAAGTTGAAAAATAGACGGGTTACATATAAAACTTTTTTCTGTTCCTTTGTTTTAATTAAAATTAACATTCTAGATAATTATCTTGAGTTTTTGATTCAAATTATTTCAATAGTATTTTGTCATGTACTTATAAATTGTAAATATTTAAGTGGCATGTAAAAAATAGTGCAATTAAAAAACATATTTTATTTTTTCACTCAAACACTTCAACTATCAGGGTTAATTGTACAAATCGCCTCAAACATAACCATAAATATAGTTCGCGATATATTTGTTATTTGGATACGCGGCAACAGGCAAGCAAGGCCTAAAAGAAAGTTAGGCCTAAAAGAAATAAGAAATAGTGGCGAAATTATCTTTTAATAAACCGAATATTTGTAAAAGTTTGAAACTTAAAGTACAGCTTACCTTAAAAACATAAAAATCCCTATACAACTGGAGTATTCAGCTGAATCACATGGCATCTGGGTGCAAAGGTCAGGCAAGGAAACACAAAACGAACAGACTCGCTGGGACTGGCGTGCGTACGGTACGCTTGGTGTGTTGACTGGTTGATTACTCTACTCGCTAGATTACGAAAGAAGAATAAGTAGTTTTACTACATTTTCATATGTAGGGTTTTGCGAAGCGATTTGTTACTAATAAATCTCTAGTAAGTCTAAAGATATCTGTAATGATACTGAATATTTTTAAGTGAAATCCCATATTTTTTTTTACAGTGTTGACTACTTTTTCGATTTGAGTCATAGATATTTTTTATAAAGTTAGTTTCACTTTCAGAACCGCTTTTGGAAGTGAAAGAAACATTATAAAAATATCTACGCCAAAATTAAAAAAGTAATCACGGAGCGATCTTGAAAAGGATTTCCGCTATCCAATGCAAAACATATTATTTAAAAATGTCCAAATGCAAAAGAGTTAGAAAAATGCATCCCCATAGGAATAGCATTAGCTCGTGAGCATCTTCGCGGGTAGGGGCAGGGACCTTAAGCCATCATCATTAGATTTTTTTATGCTTTAGCATAGCCCAGATATAATAATTTTAACAATATTATGCTAAACATAGCCATGAAAAAAATCGCCAAACGAAAGATACATTTGGGACACTTTCATCCTAGCGCCCGGGGCACATGCCCTTTTCCCCCAATCCTCTCTTAGTTTTGGCCCTGAATGCGAATAAAGCTCTTTTTCTTTTCTATCACAATTGTCAAGTACTTATTAGCAGCAATATTGTATTAGATATTGTATTAATTCAATACTAGTTTTTTTTTAAAGTCAGTTATTAAAAAATGTCAATTTGTGGAGAATCCCTTAAGATTCAGCCGTTTTTAGAGAGCAGAGTAAAAACATCTCACTAAAATAATGATATCTTTTTGAATTTTCACGATATTTGATTGGATTTTTTTTATAAGTCACTCCATAGAATTGATTATTAAATGATGTAAAAAAAATGTTTTTCTTGTTCGCGCATGCGCAGATAAAAATTATTTTATACAACTACTCATATTTCATAAAATATTTAATATATTTATATTCCAATTGCGCTACATTTTTTCTACTGCATTTTGCCAATTTTTCTGAAATTTGCGTTAAATTTGGTCAAAAACCCAGCATGATATAAACAAAAAACATATCAGAATTTTTTGAATTTTTCAAAAAAATCGCTCTATCGCCATAAATATACATGCTATTCTCACAAAAATTAGTGTACATATTCTACTGTATTCATATATTTGTATTCTAAAGCGATAAGTCGTTTCGTGCATTTTCATGTACAGGGCGATCCCAAATATTTCTATTATTCTTTGTTTTTTTGCCTAATTACCCGCTTAACAAATGAATGTAAATAAATATAAAGTGAAACATAATCTTTATATTTCTGAAGTTCCAGAAGAATCCGACCAGTATATTTTTAAATATTTGACAAAATGTCAAAAACTGAAAGTGTACAAATACTTTTTGGTAGATAGTGTAGTATACAGCAGGGCTATCCAACGCGGCGCCCTTTGAAGATTTTCTTAGCGCCATTTTGAAGATTCTTGTTATTAGACTTTTTAGAAACAAAGTTCCATTGTAAAGAATGTTTTGTTTAAAATCATTAATATTTGTATCAGAGATATTTTCAAAACTGTAAGAACGCATTAGGACCCATTGAGGGTCTGTGGAATTTATTGTATCCCATCTAATCAAAATTTCCATCAGAAAAATATAATTTTTTTAATTTTACATATTTGGTGGAAAAATTGTTGTAGAAATGCCTTTCATTATTCAAAAAAGTATACAGGGTGTATCTAAATTCTTGAGCAGAACTTTAAAGGGTGATAGTACACATCAAGATAATAGACAATATTGAAAAGGAAACTAAGGGTCCCAAACGTTTTCCGAAGGAGATAAGCGCCATTAAAGTTTAGGGTCCAAAATTTCAAATGGTTATAAAAAACGGAAGAATTACAATTTACAGTTTCACTAAAACTGTTCTTTATGTCAGTATTTTCTTGAAAATAAATTCTAAAGATAAATTTCAAGAAATTGCGATAGCGGGCGCTTTAGACTTAACGAACAACTATTTTTAACCGTTATTTTTTGCATCTCATTAACACGTTCGCTGCCGCTTATGTGAAGATGTGATGATGGTTAATGCCGCACTGTAGAAGTGGGTTTTTTCCAGAAGCCGATTTACTTTTTATAACAAAGAATCAGTGAAAGATTTTCCCGCGCCAGCTCGTAACTGGCTATTGGACATCACCCCACATCACGCGCTGGCGCGTGAGTGCCCCTGAACGTTGGCGCTATATCACACGCCAGCGCGTGATCGGCAGCGAATGTGTTAATTTTTTTAGAAGATAGTAAAGACAATTTAGAAGACATAAACTTAAATTTTGAGCTCAAAATCTGAGTTGTTGGGCTCTGGCATTATTTTTTTGCAGGTACTGCTAAATTGTTAATCAAACAAATCCTAGCTGATACTCTTCAATAGCTTACTAAAGCTCTTTTCTTTTCAAAACTTCATTTTGTTAAATAAAATTTAGCTGAACAAAACATTTTTGTGTATTTGCTACCACTAAAAATCGAATATCACATTAAAGTTAGCGAAAATTAATTGCTGGTTTGTTGCAAAACAGGCCAACTCCAAAGTGGCAAAGGCACCTAAATCCAAAACAAAAACTTAAATAATCCCCTCTCTTCGTTTGCCCCTTCCACCTTATTTCGTGTTTTCAAATATACTGTGCTAATGACTATAAAACTAAAAAAGTTTTAATTCCAATCTAATTTTGGTTGAGCGTGGAAAAAAAATTAGTTTTTTTTCTCAAAATTTTATTTCTTGGAGATGGCCGGTTTTGCAAATAGACGACACAATTCATGATGCGTATCCTTGCTTATGAATATGCTTCAGCAAATAAAAAGATCATTTCTTCAAACTGGGAGCAGCATGAGAACCCTGAGAGGAATACCAATGTCAAATATCAAATATTCAATAAAAAATTTACAATATTTATCTTGATCCGTTTAAATAAATTTCTTTTCCTAAATAAACAATTCCATGTATATTGTAATTCAATTATTGGATTACAGTCTATTTTTATCTTTTATCTATTTTTAATTGTCCTAAGCTGCCCTATCAGATGGCAGATACTTGAGACAAAGCTCAAGTTTAATAAATATAGTTTTTAATTGTTTCTATAATGGATATAAGATTAAAGTTATTCAATAATGTAGGCAAAGATTAAAAGAATGAATACCAGGTAAAATTTTGACAACTGATAAATATGGGAGAAAAAAAGTGTCCCGAGGATAGCCACTCTCCCCTATTAACTTTAATATTAGATAAAAACAACTATCTTATTTTTACAAAAAAAAGCTGTTTTTTCTTATTTATACATAAACTTTAATTAAAATAAAGAAAAGTATGGTGTTGGGAAATTTAACTTTTAGAAGCTCAAAACAACCAGTCAGGTTACAGTGGTTCATTCTGAGCTAACGATGTATTTTGTAAGCTATAAGTAATCAATCCAGTATTATAATCCATCAGCCCAAAAGAAAAGCTTTAAAAATTTAAAATAAAATAATAATAAAAAAACGGGGCTGGTCTACTGTATACCCCCTCCATAATAAACACAAAATGTTATTTCAAATTCTGATGAACCCCCAGGGGGATACCTTCTTTAGGTATTCACGGGCTTCACAACCCCGGGGCACCTGAGTGATCTTTCTCCTTTCCTTTTCCCCTTACTCCTCTGGTCTTCCTTTCCTCTTTGTTTCACTCTCGTTGTGGTTTCCTCTTCGGAGGTGAGGGCAATTCTGTATGAGCCGATGTCATCCTGCATATCGACTCATGGAGAATTGTAAACCACCCACGTGTTGGCCGTGCGTGGCGACCCGTGTCCCTGGAAAGGGGGATCCTAGTAGTTGAGGGAAACCAACACACTACTTTGGCCTCTGCTTCAGGTAGACGGGAGGTGCATTTGGTCCCGTATGCATCAATCGGCTGGTCAGCTGACTTTCGTCACTGGCTCTAGGGATCAAGTGATCGAGCAACTACTAGTCATCTCGTTAAGGGTGGAGACTGACATAGGGTTGTCTTGTGACCGTATGGGCCCTGGTTAGCACTGGTGCACGAATGTGCATCCCCTTGTAGGGCTCGGGAGAGGGTGGTGCGGCCGGGGTCTGAATTCTATTTTTTTTAAAATATGGATGGAAACACTTCTTTTCCTTCTACTTCTCTCCCTAGTGGAGAGCAACAAACTGCTCTGTCTTCTTCATTTACTCACTTTTTTATTGTGAAACGTACTGATAGTCACTCTGATTGCTCTTTTAAAAAAACTTCACCATTTCTTATCTCTAAAACCTTTCAGTCTGTCTTGGGAGATGGTCATTCTCTCAAAAAATTACAATCTGGCGATTTGCTGGTTGAGGTTTCTACAACCAAACAATCACAATATCTCTCTAATTGCACTACAATAGGCACTTTTTCTGTTTCCGTACAAGTACATAGAACTTTAAATACAAGTCGCGGAGTAATATCAGAACCTGATCTTTTATACTCAACCAAAGATGAACTTTTAGAAAATTTAAAAGACCAAAATGTCATAGATGTTCGCCGTATCACTATCCGTAAAAACGAGCAAATAATTCCCACTAAACATATTATTCTAACCTTCAATAGCACTACTTTACCACCTAGAATTAAAGCAGGATATCTAAACTGTAAAGTCAGACCCTATATACCAAATCCCACCCGCTGTTTTAAATGTCAGCGTTACGGTCATACTAAAACAAACTGTCGTGGATCTTTAACCTGTGCACGTTGTGCAGAGGTCGGCCACGACAATACCTCATGTGAAAAATCCGAATGCTGCGTTAACTGTAAAGGAAATCATACAGCATATTCCCGCAAGTGCCCTAACTGGAACCGTGAGAAAGAAATAGTTACTATAAAAATTACTCAAAATTTGTCTTATCCTGATGCCCGTAAACTAGTTGAAAATAGAACCCCATCTGTCGGAATTACCTACTCTAGCTTACTGAAGAAACAATCAACATCCGTAAGACACACGGCTACACAAACTGATGTCTCATACCCACAAAGTAAATCTACCGTAACACAATCGACAAACACCCCATCCTCTGAACCAGTAAAAATAGTTGACTTAGAGAAGAAACAACAGAAATTGACAGCTCTACCCAATAAGTCATCTCAACCCCAAACTAAGACTAAAGCTGCCACGAATACGAAAATAGCACAGAAACCAGATATCCCCAGAAAACAGAATCTAAAAAAACTCCCTATACAAACAACTAAAAAAACCTCAACTCCAGCCTCTTTACAATGGAAGACTGTGGGGAGGGGGAAGAAAAATTCTGGAATCAGCTCAGTCATAAAAAATATTAAAGATCCAAAGCAGCTGCAGCATTACGTGGATGAGGAAATGGAATCCGACCCCTGTAGCAATGACTCGGATGATGAAAATATTGTATTTGAAGAATTTGTGCCTGATAACTTAGATACACAACAATCCACTTCTGTCAATTCTTCACAAACTGCCTCTCCAAGATCATTACATTCTAATACTTCCAAAATACCATCTCATAACAGGAACGCACAAATTACAACTAAAACTTCTTTAAAGCAAAATATTTCAAAAACTAAATCTACTATATCTGCAATACCCCCACCAAAAAAGAACAAAATCTCAAAAAGTCAGACACATTCACAGGAAAAAGGCAAAAAGAATCAAAGTATGGAGGATGACGATGCTATGGACCTTCATCCCGAACCGGATGAAATACTGGACGACGGAGACAGTAGCATGTCTACTGTTTCTGATCAAAATGACATAGATACTCATATTTAACTCTTGTAATTATGAATAATATCATCTCATGGAACTGCCGTGGTTATCTTAATAAACATGACGAAATCCGGGACATTCTCTCTGACCATCAACCACTCTGCTTAGCTCTACAGGAAACCCATCTAAAGCCAAAAGACAAAGCAAAATTGCGCAATTACGCTACTTACAGGAAAGACTTCATTGGTAGTGATAGGGCCACTGGAGGAGTGGCTCTTTTCATTTCTCACACATTACCTCATTCGCTTATCAGTTTAAATACTAATTTACAAGCTGTTGCTGTCCGTGTCCATATAAACCGTCTTATAACAATATGTACAATTTACTTGCCACCAAACCAGTCCATTCAGTCAGCACATCTAGATAATCTCATTCTCCAACTCCCCACTCCTTTTATCATCACTGGAGATTTTAATGCTCATAACCAACTCTGGGGCAGTTCTGATAACAATCAACGTGGAGAAATAATAGAAAAATTAATTTCTGACAATGGCTTATGCCTATTCAATAATGGTGATCATACCTACTTCCATGAACCTACACGCACTTTTCATGCAATTGATCTTTCTATATGCTCCCCATCAATATATCCATTTTGGAACTTTTGGATCTCAAATGATCTACACGGCAGTGATCATTTTCCAACATTTATTTCTTTGACTACTCCAAGTGCGGATTCCAATAATTATACTAAAAGGTATGTATATGACAGAGCCAATTGGCCAACTTTCACAGCACTTGCGAACATCACAAATAACGTGATAGAGGGTGACATTGACAAAGCACTTGATAATATAACTCATTGTATTATCAATGCTGCTGATGCTAGCATCCCTAAAACTTCATATGTTCATAAAAACAGAAAATCTTGGTGGAATAGTGATTGCCAATTAGCAAAGAAAAAACAACAAAAAGCTTGGGGTATATTTCGAAGGTACCCCAACAACACTAATTATATAGCATTTAAAAAAGCAAAGGCAGAGGCTAGACGAATAAGACGCAAAAGCCAGCGTGAATCCTGTATTAAATATGTTTCAAGCATAAATTCTAACACATCCAGTAAAGAGCTTTGGAAAAGGGTGAAAAACTGCATGGGTCTGTATTCTGAAAGCCATATTTCAATTTTAAAACTGAACGGTCAAACCATCACTTCTACCAAAAACATAGCTGAGACAATAGGGAATACCCTGGCGTCTATTTCAAATTCAGATTCATACCCTGAACCTTTTTTATCCTATAAAAGACAAACTGAAAAGACCAGTATTAATTTTAATAGTCATAACTCATTTTCATACAACAAACCATTTATTTTATCAGAACTTTTAAAATGCTTGCATGACAGTCGTTTATCTGCTCCTGGACATGATGGCATCACTTACGTCATGCTTAAGCACCTCTCTCCACTTTCTCTTAATAATCTGCTTTCTTTTTTTAACAGAATATGGACAGAACACATTTTCCCTAATGCTTGGTGCAAAGCCATTGTTATTCCTTTTCCTAAACCAGGAAAAGATGCTACTGATCCTAATAATTACAGGCCTATTGCCCTATCTAGCTGCCTTTGCAAACTTCTCGAAAAGATGGTCAATTGCCGCCTCATTCATGTCTTAGAAACAAACAACTGCCTTGCCGCTTTTCAAAGTGGTTTCCGACGTGGTAGATCTACTATCGATAATTTAATCCATCTTGAACACTACATTAGAACAGCTTTTCTTAAACGCAGTCATTTGGTCTCAGTATTTTTTGACATGGCGAAAGCCTATGACAGAACATGGCGTTATGGAATACTCCGCGACCTTTTTAACTTGAACTTGCGTGGGAACCTTCCTATTTTTATCAAAAACTTCCTTGCAATGCGAATTTTCCAAGTTCGTATTGGGGGAACTCTGTCTAGTTTTTATGTACAAGAAGAGGGTGTACCCCAGGGTAGTGTCCTGAGTGTCACCCTCTTTGCTATTAAAATAAATAATATTCTGAATCAACTACCACCATCTGTAAAGGGTGACCTATACGTTGACGACTTTCGTATTATGTGTATGGGACAGGATATACGTTTTATTGAAAGACAATTGCAAATTGCTATCAATCGCATACTGACTTGGACTAATAAAAATGGTTTTCTTATATCTCATGACAAAACTTATTGTGTGCATTTCTGTAGACGTAGAGATCTGCATCCTGATCCTGAAATTTTCATCAATTTAACCCAAATTCCTGTTGTGGACAACGTTCGATATCTAGGGCTGATTTTTGACAAAAAACTAACCTTTTTACCACATATTTTACAATTACGGACAAGATGTGAAAAATCGCTTAATTTACTTAAAGTACTTTCAAATACCTCTTGGGGAGCAGACCGCACCTCACTTCTCAAGATTTATCGTGCTGTGATTCGCTCAAAAATTGACTATGCCTGCCAGGTCTATGGCTCTGCACGAAAGTCTGTTCTTAAGAAACTTGACACGGTGCACCATAGCGCACTTCGTGTTTGCTCTGGTGCATTTCGCACATCACCAGTTTTAAGCTTATATGTTGATTGTAACGAACCTTCACTCTACCATATTCGTGAAAAACTTTCATTAGATTTGTTTTACCGTATCCTTTCTCATCCCGACCATCCACTTCATACTTTAATTTTAAATACTGACAATGATATTCATTACCAGCATCGCCCATCTTGCATCCCACCTTTTGGTGTCAGAATGAGAAGCATAACCAACAATAGCCCTCTGAGTAACATTGAGGTGAGCACTTGTCCACTGCATATTTATCCTCCTTGGCACCCACCTGATATTAAAATCCTTCATCCTTTTAAAAATTACGATAAAAAGAATTTACCTGCTGCTGCTTTTCAACAATTATTTGCTGCACATCGTGCAGATTATAAGAATTTTACCGACATTTATACAGATGGCTCAAAGAGTGGAAATAAAGTTGGTTGTGGCGTTTTTTATAATAATGTTTCATTGAGTTATCAACTTCATCCCTCTGTTTCTATATTTACAGCTGAATTAATCGCAATAGAGAGAGCCATGGTACACATATCTAATCATCGTAACACATCCTTCATCATATATACTGACTCAAATAGTTCTATTGACGCACTTAAATCTTTTAAAAGACATACTTATGTCACTGCCATCCTGGATTCTTATATTAAATTGACTAGACGAGGTTACAATATTTTATTTTGCTGGATACCTGGACACATGGGTATCCCTGGTAATGAAAAAGCAGATGAGGCGGCAAAACTTGCTCTTAATCCATTATACCATAAAGTACCATTCTCAGACGCTAAACTGATTATAAACCACTTTATTCATAATAACTGGCAAGAAAGTTGGAATTTAGAAATCAATAATAAACTACATTATATCAAACCAATTATCTTGACCTGGCCTCCGAACTATCCAAGAAAAACAGATGTTCTTCTGACTCGTCTGAGAATTGGACACTCTAGGATGACTCATAAACATCTTTTATTAAGGGAGGATGCACCCATGTGTCCACACTGTCATTTTGATTATCTTACAATTCATCATATTTTGACGGACTGTCCGGGTCTCCGGCACCTTTATAGACTCTATTTTAAAACTTCATCACCACTATTGACAAACCTCATTGGGGAAACACCTCATGGGGCACTCTTTGCTTTTTTAAAACATGCAGGCTTTTATTTTATGATTTAGGACCTTTTTAAACTTTAACTTTGACATTCCTTTTTTGGCAATCTGGATGGAAACCCCATCCAAATTCCTTTCTTGATATTAGCACCTTTACAAAATACTTGTCTTTAATTTTTTTAAATATGTTTTTACAGTTTTCCGACTATATCTGGATGGGATACCCCATCCAGATAGCCTTTTCTATTTCGTTTGTTTAACCCCATGTTTTTTATATTTTTTGTCTTTGTTTGGCGCAGCATGTCCCTAAAGGGATTTTGCGCCATTAAACCCTATACAACCAACCAACCATCAAATTCTGATGCTATAAATAATCAACACCGCCACAACTCTATTTGGCACCTGGTACAAAAATTACTTTTTGGTTTCTACAGATCATTTTATGCATCAGTGATTATTATTGATGTCCCCTTATCAAGCGTCTATCTGACTTGGTGCCTAGTGCCGGCACACAGCTCCACTCTCTTGACCCTTTTGTTGCGGCTGTATAAATAATATTCCACTTCCCTCCAAGGGGCTAATTATATAACGTCATTACAAAATTTCTATTTTTAATATAAAAGTGTAGCTAGTGCTCTTTAACGTATTGGAGAAAAGAGAAAGGTCATTGATCTTAAAGAAATAGGAAGCTTTTAGAGGAAAAGTAAGGGAAGTAATTGATCATTAGTCGTACTTAAGTGTATTAT
This sequence comes from Maratus speculifer, assembly GCA_964019185.1. Taxonomy (NCBI): domain Eukaryota; kingdom Metazoa; phylum Arthropoda; class Arachnida; order Araneae; family Salticidae; genus Maratus; species Maratus speculifer. The sequence continues at coordinate 156,793,839 of OZ025299.1, forward strand.
TTCATAAATAACATGCACTGTTAAAAGCCCGAATAAAATGTTATCCGATTTTTCATAATTTGGCACGCGTAAAAATTTTGCATAATCATTTATAGATAATTAATGTAAAATAAAGAATAACTAATAACAATTATGAATGTTGGAATAGCAACATCATTATGTAAAACAGATTATCTAAATTTAATGTTTAATTATAGTACTTTTATAACTATGCATTATGAAAGGGTATTTTATTTCGCAGAAACGAAGTAAATAGATATTAACTGAAAATATACTTCCGACACCTTATGGTTATAGAAATTTTCCTAATTACATGGTCCGATCAAGTTATACAGGAAATTGGATTTGATGTTCGTTTTTACGTCCCTAATCCCTCTCCAACCTTAATTTTCATTAAAAAAATTAGATATTTCTGATTCCTTAGAATACATATATGAATATTCAGTTGCATATATAAATATAGTTTGTTTTTTACTTTATCATACACTAAAAATAGAAAATAGAGGAGAGGAGGGCACACATGAACAATTTCTACAATCTTGACTACTTCTCAAAATTGGTATGCACTATTGAAACAAAGATTGATTTATGTAAATATTCACTCTGTTCTTTTGGCGAAACTTTTGAATGCATTCATCAAAAATTTATAACTGATATCATTGTAAAAATTGTCTAAATTTCTTCACATGTGCCCTAGTGGAGTGGTAGTTGTAAATATACTTTGGGCACAGCGAACACATGGATAAATAAGACAAATAATTTTTTGTTAATAAAATCTGTGAGAAAAACTAATTAGATACCCTCTTTCTAGTTGAGTGAATAAATCAATAAATGTTTCAACATAGATAGAAGAAATTATTCGTAAAATTATGCACTAATATATCTACTCTTTTTTTTGAGTCAAGCACAGCAAAACTGTGTTACTTTTATGTAAGTTATTGAATGGAAATGTTATTGTGTTTTTACTTTTTTCTAAATGTTATGCAATGTGTATCACAAAATTGTGCATCATGATTTTAAAAATTGGTAAAATTGTGATATAAAAAATTGATTATTATCACAGTAAAACTTATTACTTTTTTGGCCATCTATATTTTACTTTAATAAAATAAAAAAAAACTTACAAATATTTTAATGTCGGCTAAGAAAAAATAAGTTTAAAAATGGAAATCATTAAAGAATAACAAAACATATTGGTTTTAATAGAAATCCATCACTTTTAATGTTTTAATTGTTAACTAACTTCCAATAAATTAGAACTGTGAAAAAATTTAAAACTTAAAACATTGAATTTATAGCCCAATGTTTGACAAGAGTAATTAAAAAAATGCATTCACAAGTTTAAGAAGTACACTTGTGAATTGTTCACATCTGCCCCCATATGTTCTGTTTACAAGTACCCCATCTTCAGAGTAACCTACTTCAAGATTGTGTACAGGTTGATAAACTCATTAAAAAAAAAAAAAAAAAAAAAAAAAAAAAATCTCATAAAAGAATATGAAAAAAAAATATTGATAGTTAGTACAAAAATATACAGCACTCAGCAATGATACGAACCACTATCTATATGTTGGGGAAAAGTCAATTGAGAAATTTGAAATTTCGAGACATCCTATTCCCCCAATCCCCAATCCCTTAAATAATTTCTCTATGCAAATCGCTGCAGTCAAATTTAATATTATGGACCTAAATTTTTGTCACTGTCTGTTTTGGAAAAAAAAAAAAAAAAAAAAAAAAAATACATCTGTTGATAAATAAGTTTATACAAACAAGGTATTTTTACCGAGTTTTTCTGATATTTTCTTTTGTCTGTGAAACCTCGATTCCCCACCCCCTCCTCCTCCCGCATACATACACACCTTCAAAACCTTTTCATTTTGTATGCAATTTAAGACCTATTCTTTAATTCATATATAATAAAGATTGGGAAATTTTTAACTTAAATTGTCCAATGATTACAAAGGATTAGTCCATCTATATCAATAAAAGAAAGTTTCGCTCTGTCTGTGTGTCTGCCTGTGGTGGTTAGAATAATCTAGCGCACATATAAGTCTGAAAATTTCGATGAAGGCAGTCAAGCAAAGTACTGACGCACCTGAGGCTAAGATTTTTAATTTTTTGATAATTCGTTGAGGTATTAATTAAAAATTCGTCAAAAGGCTGACGCCTTCCACAAGGCTCGCGCGTTGTTTCAATGAAAACACTTCGCACTCATCACTTCGAAACGAGGCTAGAGCTTTGCAGAATGACAATAAAAATAACAATTTTTACTAATTGGCTAAAATTAAGAAAACTAATCAAGATATCTATTTGAAAATTTCATAGCCATTTCCCATGTATTTCCGAATCTACTGAAATTAAAATTATGAAAAAATTAGAGGTAGTGCCGTTAATTTAAACCTTGCAGGAAAACTATAATGATTAACCTAGGTTAAATAGTTTTATGAGAAAAGCGAATTTTTCAGCTACATACAAACTTTGATTTGCGGGTGTTTAGCAAACGTTTTGTCGAGCGCTGGAGGTACCTATCGTAACAGAACTGTTAAAAGCATTGTTGATATTAATTTTCAAAAAAAAAAAAAAAAAAAAAATCATTGATAATTAGCAGAGGTAAGGTAAGCCTTAAAGATATGGACGGTCTGGACATACATAAATATAGGGGCGACGCACTTTACAGATCATATTCAAAATATTAGAATAATTACCTTTTTTACAAATTGAAAAAATATCGTTTAGTAATTTAATGTCTTTTAATGCGAATATGCAAACGACATTTTTATTAAGAACTTATTATTGGGGATTAAACTTATTTATTGTGTTAAAATTCATTTCATTTTTGTAAAGATTAATTAAAAAAAATATTTTGAAAATTCAAAATATTAGAATATTTATTCAAGTGGTTCAAAATATTAGAATACTAGTGAAAAATGCTCCAAGGAGCAGTGCAAAAGCAGAATATGATTTTAATTGAGCATTAAAAAGTAATGGACAAGTGCTTCTGTTAATTACTGAGCATGAGGAAGGATAAGGGATCCCTTCTTGGCTACAACTCACTTCAATGCCAACTTTGAAAAAATCATATTTGCGCTTTTTCCATACAAAAGAATTTTGCGGTTCTTTAGTAGAATTTTCCACCGTGCTTTAGATGTTAACCAGGGGTGTAGTCATAAAAATAACATAAGATATATGCTCTAAGCAGAGGGATATTCTAGAATGTGTATACTATAAGCTTTCTTGAAAAACAGAGGGTATATGGTGTTCTATTAAAAAGTCCAGAAGGTGTATACGGCGTATAGCCTGTACTACATCTCTGATGTTAACTGCACTGTTCACTCTGCACTATACTACAAATCAATTTTCTGTGCAATTATACACTTAGGGTATGCTTGGTGGCAGTGCATGAATGTGATACCTGCAGGAACTAGGTATCTGGCATTATGTCGCCTTCCTTTACATTTATGTCTAATTAAGCTGCATCTTTACTGGTTACGTCTTTACACTATACATTTTTATAGTAACTGCGACTGATTTGTTTTCACGGAAAAAGCGCAAATATGATTTTTTCAAAGTTGGCATTGAAGTGAGTTGTAGCCAAGAAGGGATCCCTTATCCTTCCTCATGCTCAGTAATTAACAGAAGCACTTGTCCATTACTTTTTAATGCTCAATTAAAATCATATTCTGCTTTTGCACTGCTCCTTGGAGCATTTTTCACTAGTCCTTCTATTTTTCCATATTCCACTGGGATACTGCACAACTTGTTTTGTATTTTATATATAGAAATAAAAAATGTTCCCGGGATAAAAAGTTTGTCTTTTGTTTAAAAAAAAATTAAGTTTTTATCTTTAGTAGTTTTCGAGAAAAGTGCTGTGACACAAAATTTTTGTCCGATTTTCAGAATACTCTACAGTACACCTACAGTATGCCATAAAAAAAAAAATAATAATAATTTTTATGCTATGTTGTGCTTTTTGGTCAGACGAACATTTAAAAAAAAAAATCATCAAAATTGGATAAGTATTTAGTTAGTTATTGCAAAAAGAAAAATTGAAAAAACCGTGTGTTTGCGGTTTCCTATGCTTAAGCATTATCGCTCAATCATATTATTGTTGCGCGCTGCCGCGTTTACAATGATTCCAACCAATGAGAAAGCGCCATTTCACGGCCAAGTAACTGTTTTCTATACAAGCAGGGGAGTGCGTTGCAGCAAAATGCAGCAGATTTTTAACAGTGTGCATATCCTTGGCGCTATAGTTTACAGGAGTGGTACATTGTTCAAAATTTGAAACTTTTGCTGCATCGCCACTCCATCGCTTTGATAAAATATCTCTATTTTGATCGATGAGAATCCTCGATAATGCATTTAAGTAATCGTTTTCTACTTATCTACTATATCGTTTCCGTATATTTATTTTTTCAATCAGCACCAAGGTGCGCACTTTATTAGAAGACGCGCTCTATTAGAGGGCGCATTCTATTAGAATAAATACGGTATATACTTATAGTAAATACACTTTGTTAAAGTACAGGGCCCCAATATTTGACAGGTATGCCAGGCATTTTTGCCATTGATGCCATTGTGCTAAAAACAAAATATAAATAAATGAAAAAAATGGATAAAATATAAATTTGGTATGGTGCAAAAAATTGCCTAATTTAAAATTAAAAATCAAATTTAACAGCCACCAGGGCTAGACACCGTGCATAATTATTCAGTAAATGATTCATTAACACTAGAACGCCCGGAAATTCTACTCAAGTTTGAAAATAATTATTCAAAAATTATTCAAGAATTATTATTCAAAATTATTTAATTGATTTATTTAACGTAAATTTGCGTGGATTAGATTTAAATTATTTCAAGAAAATTTTTCTGGTTCGAATTGAAATTTAGTTACATGATTGGAGTCGAATCGACTCCATCCGGACGTTCTAGTGTTAAAAAATGACAAAAATCAGCATGTCAAAAATTTCAAAAAAATTCATAATTCGTTAAAAAATTAAGTTAAAAATAAGAGAAAAAAAAAAGCATTCTGTATTTTTTTATGCTTAATCGAATGGTGTAACTGGTTTTTCTCTCCGATGATCACAAGTACCTTAGATTGATGACTGCCATTCTTTTATTTCATCTTGTAAAAAAACTGTTTAACGTAAAGCTATGAATTTTTGCAGGATTAATTAGCATCGCAAAATCTTTAAAATAAACTTTATCGCAACATTCTATCTGCAATAGAACGTTAGATATACCCATTTATGACCAAGTTTGGAAAATACGCAATTTCAGAAAAACCGCCCAGCGAAATAACGTTTTCTCGATGACTACCTCGGGATAAAAAGTTTGTCTTTTGTTTAAAAAAAAATTAAGTTTTTATCTTTAGTAGTTTTCGAGAAAAGTGCTGTGACACAAAATTTTTGTCCGATTTTCAGAATACTCTACAGTACACCTACAGTATGCCATAAAAAAAAAATAATTTTTGTGCTATGTTGTGCTTCTTGGTCAGACGAACATTTAAAAAAAAAATCATCAAAATTGGATAAGTATTTAGTTAGTTATTGCAAAAAGAAAAATTGAAAAATCCGTGTGCATTATCGCTCAATCATATTATTGTTTCGCGCTGCCGCGCGCACAATGATTTCTCATTAATTCTCTTTTAATTATCACCAATTTATAACTGGTGGCATCATTGATTAAATTCAGACGATTTTATTTAAAATTAGTATTTTTCTTGCAGTTTGTTTGCATTTTCGTCTTAAAATGGGTCTTGTGAGTTGCATTCCTATCTATTAAACTTCGTATGGTTGATTTGTACCAGTACGGTAAAAATCAATGTTATATAGCGAATTTTTTATATTGTTCGCTATCAAGCATTAGTAAAGTATTAACATAATATTTTTTAAAAAATGGAAATTTTCAAAATAATCGCCGAAATGGCAGCCGAAAGCCAAAAACATCTGTTAGAGGTGACAGAAAAGTGATGCGTATAGTTAAAAACGTTTTAAAAGTGTGCGATTCTTATACAGAAAATCCAAGGAAGAAGGAATTGGAGTTTCTACATCAACAACATTAAAACGTCCCCATAAATGTAAGTTTGTATCTCATGTACCGAAAACAAAACTTCTCATGACTGCAAAACAAAAGCATGTAAGATTGAATTGGTATAAATCCAGACCTTTATGAAGTGTAGAAGATAGGAAAAATATATTATTTAGTGATGAAAGTGTGTTTTGTGTTTCATATGGTAATCAAGGTATTCGAGTTTGGAGAATAAAGCAAGGACCTGGAAAGTTATGTATCGTCTTCGAAAAGTTTAACTCTCAGATATATCAATAAATTTTGAAATATTACATGATTCCATCATCGAAAGATTTATTTGAAAATGATTTAATCTTTCAACAAGATTTAGCGTCACCTAATATCTCGATGTCAACTAAGAATTAATTCTGCCAACACAACATAAGCTACTTTCTTGGCCACCAAATTCACCAGATCTTAATCCCATCGGAAACTTATAGTGTATAATGAAGAAAAAATTCCAAGAAGGGATCCGCTTTCAAGTAAAACTGAGTTATAATAGTCTATTATAACTATATTATAGTCTAACCTATAAAGTCTATTTGGCTAATATTGATAGAAATGTTTGTAAACACCTTGTATGTAGTAATGCAAGATGGATTGTTTGCTGTTATGAAAGCTAAAGGGAATGGTACACAATATTAACTACCATTTCTTCTTATTCATAAGGTAATTTTGTTAAGTAAAATAAAATATTGTAATATTTTGAACCAATCTAAATTTTATTCTAATATTTTGATGCGTTTTAGAAAAAAGAAAGCTGTATACCTAATATTTCACAGTAATACCTAATTGTTGTACTGTATTTTATATTTTGTAAATGTTAAAAATTAATCTAAACATTCCAGATTTAATTTATAAGAAATTTAATTGCATTTACTTAGTATCAAAAATATATAATTTTTTGCTTATTACTTTTCTCAATTCTAATATTTTGAATGTGAGTTGTACCTAATATCGGCTTTTAAAACCTAGGGTAAAATTTTTTAATGATATAATTGTGTAATGCAATGCCCAGTAGCAGAATAAAAACAATAAACATCAAATCTTTAAAAATAGACTTGTTTAATTAGAAATAATCACATAAGTAATTTGGGATTCGCGACTTGTTTGCATTAAGTGAATATCTCTCCTGTCTTTAAAAGTTAATTAAAAACCTATGTAAAAAATAACCTGGCATGGACTAAGGTGGCGTTGCAACTTTACGACCTCCTTTCGAAACGTTCTAAACACAATGGCAATTTTAAAGTTTGAACAAGTGTTTTGTTTTAGCTACATTGTGAAAAGAAGAGATTATTTCTACGCTGAATTGAGTTTTATGAAAAGCTAAATAAAATTTAAACATGCATTAGTTTTATTATCAGTACCGAATTAAGTTCATCAAAAAACAAATTAGGATAAGATTATAAAATTTATACAGAATAGCAATGATTGATAAAATTTAAGCTTCATATCCCTTTCAACTTTTCAACACATATTTATACTTTTGTAGTATATATAGTTATACCCTGCCCTACGTTGTAAAGGTTTTACAAAATCCTATTATTCTTTTAGCAATGGTTTTTCAGTTTATAATTCATATATTTATTGCACGGAACACCCTAAGCGTGAGTAATACATGCACTTGACCGCTTATTTCTATAACGAGGTTAAAAATGAAGTAGCTTTTAGAATATAAATAAATAATTTTAAATTAACCTTTAACTGATGTGACAGAAATTGAAAAAAGCAGTGGTTTGTGAGATAGGCAACATTAATTAAAGGTTAAGAGCAGCTCTCTAAATCATAAATAATTAAATTTGAAAAATCTCAGATCTATTACAATTTGGAAAAATAACTTGAATATTTAAAGTGCCGTGAGAAAATACCCAGCAGATATACAACAGCTGCTATATTTTACACTAGGTTATTTTAGAGAAGTCAAATAAAAATTTGAGAATTCAATTATCAGTCCCGTAATAATGGAACTAAACCAGATAAATGAACATCAATCTCGTGACCTCGACTAAAAAGCATGTCAAAAGCCACTATAAATTAATTTTTGACGTAAAGAGGTCTCTGTGCGAATAGCTAACATTTTCTTTTATATTTTAGTGGATGTATATATTTATCTTATAAATATAATACGCCTTTTTTTTCTTTCAAGTGAAAGAATACGTGTATGAAAAGCAAGTTTTCTAATGACTCATCATTAATCCATATACTAGGAAAAAATACATTAATAACCTTGAATAATTTTTTTTGAGAATTTTAAGTACAATTTTATTATTTATATACTATTAGGTTATTTCAATGGAAATCCATAGCATGTTTCACTGTTGCATTTAACCAGAAGATAATTTCCGTTGTTTCCAGTCTGAAATAATTTTAAAAAAGGAAACTCCTATAAATAGTTATAATGATGCTTTTCGTTTCATTTTAAGCGGCCACTCGGCACTCTCAAAAAGACCTGGGTGTTAAGTATATGGCAGCGTTATTTTCAAATATCTTGCTCAAATTTTAATAATTTTACATTATTATTTTTTTTTTTGGGGGGGGGGGAGGGCATAGGATAGGTGAGGACGATCTACAACCGGGCTAGTTTTTACTTTTTTGATTTTTATTATTATATATTTTTAATATCATGATAGTTACAATTTCAGAACCGGTTGAAACCGGCTCTAAAAGTTGAAGTATTTTTTTTTTATTATTTGAAATAATAGTCTTAATAGATTAGATGTATTATTGAATAAATCATCCAGAGGACTGTTCTATGTTATCTTTAAAAAGTTGATGAAAAATAACTTAAATAAGTCTTAAGACGCTTCTCAAAAAAGTATTTTTTCTCCGCTTAACAGCATGAACATTTTTGGCCGTTTTCGGACTTATTTTTAAATATAAAATACCATACTTTCAAGCCTGATTATTGAAGTGATTTGTGATTGAAGTTTTTTCATTTTACAATAATTTTGCTTTGAATCTTGATTTATAGTCTGACTATACCATTTTTTACTATAACGTTTAGGAATGTAGATCGAAGTGCCAACTTTGAGAGGACTTCCGGAAGACATTTTCTGCCTTTGCCGAAGAACAAAAAAAAAAAAAAAAAAAAAAAAAAAAAAAGTTCGATTACATAATTTCTAAATTAGTGTACTTTCCTGTTTGATACATTTGCAATTAAAACATAAATCAGAGAAAAGCACGTTTGTATTTGGGAAGCTATAAGGGATGGGAAAGGGGAAGCGGTGAAATATCATCCCTATTTTAAATTTGTACCTGCACTATCTGTATAGAATCCTTTTAAAAATAGTTATATATTTAATGAAATAAATTAAATGTTTAATAAGATTTATAGGAAGTATATTTTTTGAATAAAAAAATAAATATTCCTTATCAAATCTGCTTTTATTTACAGCATTTAAATTATTTTTTATAATGCAGTGATATATTTGTTTGTCTTTGTTTGAGGTGTGATGCTCAAATATACAGGGTGTCTAGGAAATAACACCCTGATTTCAAAATTAAATTTCTCAAAAACAAAGATCGATAGTAATATGCGGTAAACGGTTTTATCATTAGGTAAGCTGTAAAAATCTTATACAGAAATTTCAAACAGTGAATATTTTGAAAAAAAATGCGTTATGATTGCATAGAATGCTTTGATTTGACATTTTTCTTGTTTTAGATTGCCCACAGAGAAATAATTTTTCAGCTTACAGTGCAATATTTTAAAGATTTTTCGAAGTGAATTTTTAGAATTTCGAAATTTCAAAAATTTAATTTAAAAAAACTATGAAATATGGCACTTTAAGCCGAAAAACACATTCTCTGGCAGCAATCTAAAGCAAGAAAAATGTCAAATCAAAGCATTCTTTGCAATCAGAACACAATCTTTTCAAAATATTTACCGTTCGAAACTTTTGTATAAGATTTTTACAGCTTACCTGATAAACAAACCGTTTACTGCATAATTCTATTGATTTTTGTTTTTGAGAAATTTAATTTTGAAATCAGGGTGTTATTTGCTGGACACCCTGTATCTTTCTATGTCAGTATTTTTAAACTCTTTTCCATAATATTTGTTTGTTGAATGAATTTTAAAAGAATATTTCAAAGAGGAGGTTACACTAGCTTTAGAAAAGCTTATAATATCTTTACTGTTATTTTTGTTCATAACTTTTTTAATATCACCATCGAAGATTTAACATCTTTGATTAAAAATAGTTTTAGCCATATATGTAATATGTATTAATAAAGTTCTCTTCGTCTGAAAACGACCCATTGCCTAAACACCCCCTAGATTTGATTAATTTCCCCCTTCAACTGTTTAGTTCTCCGAAAACAGCTACACTCTTTAATCAGTTTCCAATTATTTTAGATGCCATATTTTTCTAAGCTATTAAGATAAGCATCCAAAAAGGAAATCTGCATTTCTCTATGTGATTTTCTTGGAGAAAAACACAAAACACACAAAATTTTCTGCAGTTTAATTTGAAATTCTTAATAATCTTCAAATTTTCCACTGACCAAAAGGTTTATTTGCAAGGACTCTAAAAAAATTCGATAACATAAATGTTTACAAGTAGGAGAGACTGGGGATACTTGATCCTCACTTTCTTTTTTTTTTGTTTTTTCCTCAATTGTAATTTGACATTTTTAAAGATGTTTTTTCAGAAAAATAATGGTGTGTCCATTTCTTATACAATATAATTTTTTTATTTGCATAAAAAACAAATCAATTTCAGAAAATTGCATTTTTTAATTTTTCAAACAGGGGATCATGTATCCCACTTAAAGGGATACTTCATCTTTTTGTTGGGATACTTGATCCCTGTCCAAAAATCAAGGTAATATTGCTTCATTATGCATACGTCGCAGTATTATAAGATATAAACATTTAATTTTTATTTCTCTTATTTATGAATACAAGATAAATATTTAAATACATTGTTAATGACTTGATGTGTAGATATTTATAAAAACTATTAGTACAATTTTATTAAAAAAAAAATAGCTAAAATCAAAACTTAAGAAAATGAAGCTAGAAAGAAATCAACGAATAATTAAACTTTATACAAATAATACAAATAATACATGTATACAATAATGTAAATTGTAAAGTAAAAGTAATGAATAAAACTTTCAAAAAATGACACAGCCTCATTATCAGTAGTTATTTTGAAACTTTGAAAAGTCTAAGTGAAAGATTATAGTTGTAGTAGTTATTCAGGTTTCTCCTACCATAAGTGGATTAGGCAACTTAGTAATGCAATCTGACTCATCAACTATGCTTTTATCAACTTTCTCCGGAAAATAGAATTGATTAAGCGTGTCTTTTCTTCATAAAAAAAATGATCTCACAAAGTCTCACCTTTTTTCTACTTGACCTATTTAATGAAATATTTTCTATTTTTTAAAAAATTTAAAAATTACAATTTTTTTAAAACCAAACAAGAATTATTTTAATGCAGTTTCATCCTCTACATTAGGCTTATCTTGATTAAACTCACCATCACTGGAATCATGCAAACTCTAAGCATCATTTCCTTCTTCAGAGGAATTAAATTGCTGTTTCTTTTTCTTAGTTTTCAAATTTGATATTTGGGTAGTAATTTAAATAAAATTAAAGTATTGCAAACACCTTTTGATAAATTGCGCTATAACTTCTGTATTTAGTAACAAAACCGAAGTATTTTTGTTTATATTAAAAGTTTAGCTTTCTGGGGATATATGGTCTCTAGGATCAAGTATCTCTAGAAAAAGGAGGATCAAGTATCCCCATTTTGTGTTTAGAAAACAAATGTATATTTTAGATGGTAAATAAACAAACTAATTTGCTAAAGAAGTTATATTGAGAATAGTACAGTTTATACTTTAAAATGATATACAATACAATTTATCAAATTTCTACAATAGAAAATAAAAACAAATCTTAAAAAACCTTTTAAAAAGTTGAACTAGCAACAATTAAATAGTTCCTTTTCATGCTGAAGCAAAATGACGATAAATGATTTTATGTTGCTAGATTATCTAAAATAGTGCATCTTTAAATATTTTGCCAGATTTCAAAACTACATACTGATTTTCGTATACTTTATGTTTTATGATCAGGGATCAAGTATCCCTAAGGATCAAGTTCTCCCACTCTCTCCTAATGGTTTTTTGAAATGCGTTTGATGATGCTAGACTATTTTTTAACATTGACCTATCTAACAATGAAATACAAATTGTTTTTAAGGTACACCATAATATTTTCAATATAGAAAATGATGCATGCAACATTTAGTGTTCTTTTACTGGGCCACATTAAAGAATTCAGATAGAGGAACAATTAATCTACGAGTGAAAATTTCTGGGTGGATGTTTTAAGTGTTTCTTTCTTTCTTTTTCCGAGATAATTAAATTTTATTGTATGCTGTGCATATAAATTTTATTTATAAGGATTAGTGATTTTTTATATATTTTCAACAAAAACATAAAATCGATTTTTCTTATTTAAATCAGATTTTTTTGATTAAAAAAATCTCACACGGTCTTATAATATAACAATATTACACAATTTATATAAATAATTCAAAGGAAAAAAATATTAATTCAAAATGCTTGGAAAACTACAAATCAGATGTCAAAAATTAATCCAATCATCAGTATTTTAGTTAAATAAAAATAACTGACGCACATAAAAAATTTAAACAAATTTGGAAGCAAACTAAGTTGTTAACTTTTGTTTTATGAAAATGCTGGAACAGAAAAACATGTTTAGCAGCTTTATCAGTCAATTTCTAATTTCCGAATGTACCAAACCAAAGGAAGAAAACATTCGTTCTACTGAAGCAGATGAAGTTATTGCAGTAAAATGCTAGTTGATCATGAAGATGTTTTACAGTATCAGCCTTTTTGATAACTGTAACAAATATTTTCGACCATTTTAAGGGCTGAGATCCGCTATATTAGATACAAACGAAAATTCATTGAATGGTTCAGATTTTGCTCAAACTTTAATGTAATGAGCATTATGAAAGCAGAGTACACAAAGTCATTTAGTTTTATTTTACATCAACTTTCAGAAGTTTTTCTAAATACTTGTGAGTAAATATTCCAATATTTAATATATTCCTGCTTAGATTTCCTTACTGTTGCAAGATTATTTTAAACTTATTTGTTTCAAATGAAATTTGAAAGCATTATTTTTTTTTTAAACTTGTATTTTGCTTTTTGACAAAGATTATCAAGCTTTATCTTTTTAAAAGTTGCATGATTATTTGTATTATATAATATAAAACTAAATTATATAAAACTATATTATTATGTTTGTTTACATCTTAAGGCTGTTCTTAACTGTTCTGCTCAACAAGCGAAAAAATTTTGACATATTTACAAAAATTCGTTTTTTAACGAAAATATATAAAATTGGAGAACTTGACTATAATAGCGATTTGAAATCCAACTGAGTTTTCCAATTTTTGATCGATAAATTACCTATTAAGTTATAAGCATTTTCGATCACGTGACTAACATGTTTTTTCACCCTGCTTGAGTGGCTATTCTTCTTCCGCGCAGAAATTCAGTTGAAAATGCCCACTTCGACACTGTTTTCTGAAAAATCTATTGTGTTTGCGAAGTAAACGGGGAAATGAGTGCGATTAGATAGTTTCTGAACAACAACACCTGCTAGTTTCTTGCATTGTTGAAAAAAAAAGTTAATTAAAACTTATGTCATAAAGTTGCCCTTTTTCATTTAAGAACAGACTTAAATTTATTTAAAAGTATAGGGCAAAATTGGGAAATTTCATTACCGGCCACTGGCTAGTAAGACTAGTTTTTCAAGTGGCCACTTTGTTTAAACTAGTGGCCACTTTTTTATTTAAAATTATTAAGCAGTAAAATTTCTATAAGTAATTATCTAAAACTGAACAGTCCAAGTAAATATGTTCATATAAATATATTGAAACCTAAAAAAAGTAGAATCTCTGATGAAATATAAATAAATTGTATTCTTTCCTTGCAAAAAAGTGGCCACAAGGTGGCCACTGATAGACAGTTTTTCACTGGCCACTTTTTCTCATGTACTGGCCCTGTGGCCGGTGGCTAGTGCTAATTTTGCCCTTTATTTAAAAGTAAACTTAAAAGAAAAACTGATTTAAATCAATTATTTTTTTAATCAATTGATTTAAATCGTGATTGAAATTATGATTAAAGTCAAGCTTATTTAAATCAACGAACATTGCTATTTATCAGTGTGTTTCGAACTCAGAGAGCCTCGAAGACGAAATGTTGAGCGGTGTTAAAAAAGTGACATTTTGGTTTTCCCTTCTAAAAATTAAATACAGACTAGAGATCGAACAGGACTTAAAAATTAAATAAACCGGCAAATGCGAGTATTACTCGCGTACAGAGGGTTCTGTACAATAAATATATAACTAACTGTATTATTGCCATGAAAAAAAAAATATTGCCAAATAAATAATGAGACTTTGTAAAAAACTATGAAACGTAGGGTTGGGTATAGCTGTATATACTAGAAAAGTATAAATGGGTACATACCATAAAATTTCAAAGAAAAATGAAGCCTAATACTAGTATCAAATATTGCTATTCTGTATAACTCTTTATTATTTTTAAAATCTTATCCTAACTTGTGTATGATGAGCTTAGCCCTTTCGGGTCTAGTGTACTATTAATAGTACATTATCTTTTAACTGACATATTTTCCCAGTATTTAGTAATTGTTTTCAAAGAGCCTTATATTCTATTTTAAAGTCTTCTGTTGAAAGTGTGCATTTAATTTTTTTCGGTAAAAGATAGCCCTACAAGTCCAGAAACACTCATTCAATGTGGATGAAACTTCGAATGCACATCGAAATGGAAGTTCTTTTGAATTTGCTCTCTTTATTGATATTAAATAATTAGAATTATTATTTGGAATTATTTTAGTAAAATAACTTATTGAAGCTAATGTTTGATGTAATTTTTGTAATCAAAACCATTCAAAAGTTGCGATTTATCTATTTTTGAATATGTGTACTATTAGTAGTACAGTGGTCTTTAAAGGAATTATATCGCTACAAGGCAGTTGTTTTAGAAATGAAATTTGTAGTAATTTAGGAATATCGTTTTAGAAATGAAATTTGTAGTAATTTAGATTGAATGCTTTTTTGTTTTATTGCAATATTTCTCATTATTTTTGTCATATAATATTGTTATGTAATATTATTAGCTTATAATTAAAAAAAAAAAATCTAGATTTATTAGGTTTTACTTTATCAGTTGCTGAAGCGCTGGCTTTCAGAAACCGAGCTGCAAATTCCTTGAAACGTGATCGTCCAGTAATTCAACAACCATTGACCACTCCATTTAAAAAAAAGTTAAAAACATCACTTCGCCTAATTGAGGATGTAAGATATGATAATGCTGGTCATTTGACAGGGAGAAGCAAGGTGTAAATTAGAAGGATGTAACTTTAGAACAACATCTTTTTGTGAAAAATGCAACGTTTACTTATACTTCCATGGTGACAGGAATTGCTTTAAAACTTTTCATACCAAATGAGAGAATATACCAACAAATAACAATTTTATTTTATTTATTTATTTATTTTTGTTTTGCAATTTTTACACAGTTTTTCAAGTTTAGAAGTGTAAATTGAGTGCCAACTATTGCGAATTATATAATGCAATAGCATATTTTTAAATATATCTTTTATATTTTTTATATATCTTTCAAAATTTCGATTTGAAATTGTACTACTTTATCATTTTTTGAGCATATTGTACTAATAATAGAATACCCGTAAATGACAAATCGTTCCTCGAAAGACCGGAGTACTATTAATAATACATAATGTAATTCCTTAAATAATTATAATATTTTAATAAAACTTAATTTTTGCCTTTCAGAGCAATACTTTTTCATGTTTAATTCCCCCCCCCCCCAAAAAAAAAGTCAGACCCGAAAGGGTTAAGTCGATGCTAACAATAAAAGTAAGGCATATTTAATCTTGGTATTTCATAACCCCAATTTCAGCGTAGTAATAATTTTTTCTTTTTAAAAATGTAGTCATTCAGGGTAACTTTGGTGCATGGGGATACATTGCTCCATTTCCTAATTTTAAATGTTTCACACGGCTGGATAGACACCAATGTTGTAATCTGTTGGCAAGTTTATAAACTGGGCTGTCTACTCTATATTTCAGAAAATAAATTCCCGACATTATACATAATTAATTGCATCATCTAACTATTATTGTTAACTATTATTGTTAAATAGTACAAAATGGAGTTTTGTACTATTTGTCGATGTCAGGGTGAACATTAATTCTAGCCTTAAGTCGTTCTCAATTAAAAAGTTTAATAGATTTCTGCAATTTCATGAAGTAGCTTTCCCTTATAGTTCATGGTATATATTTTTGTTTATTACGGATGCAATATGTCATGATATTCGTTATATTTTTACTGCAGAAATAAACATTTTCCGCAGAAGGGAGTGTGGCGATATTTAGGGAATAAGAGGGCGGGGAGCGAAGGAGTCGCTTATTTAACCTTTTGTATCACCGTGTTGCGTATCTCAGAGTTGCCAAATCGCCGGCTTTTTGTACACCACTAAATCGCCGAAATCTCCTAACTAAATAAAACGATATTTTCTAAATTAAAATACTGGTATCTAACAAGCCGAATACTTGGCAGCTGGTTGTCTGTTATCTGCAACATACCTAGAGATCAATGTTATTTATAAAGTAGACTTAAAAGACAATTTTATTTATTGCTGATATCTTCCAATGTAGCAGTTAAAATAAATTGTCCTTAGATTTTCCAAGAGATGGCGAAACTGATACTACATTTCATATTAGTTTCCTCTCTCATTTGAACAATTTCCCATTGTTATTGAATAAATTGACTTCATAAATTTTATAAAATTAAAATTCTAGATACGTCCAAAAATGATTTTTTAAGTAAGTTTATATATAAGGATTTTGCATTAGAAAATTGGCAATGTTTATACAGAAATGTAATTTTCTGTTTGTTAAAGATATGAAAAAAAGGTACTTCTTAGCTAGTGACATTTAATTCTTCTAAAAAAATTTGTGTTTTTTATGAACTTAAAAGTATACATCTAACATCTGAGTAAATAATTTTCAAATTGAAGCTGTTAAGTTAGAAATGGTTAAAATGTTGTGAGCCATTGCTATTTATCACTCAACTTCATTAAAATCACTAAGCTAATATTGGAAACTCAATCAAAACAGGCAACTAAACAAAGGAGATTGTTTCGGTAACATATACAAAACTCATGTTTATTTCAGGACTCGCTATATATATATAAATATACATACAGGGTGTCCAGTAAATAACTGACCCATTTTGAATGTAAATAACTAAAAAACGGTTTGAGATAAAAATGTGCGGTTTGCTACATTGTTATCTGTAAATCAGTAAATTTTTAGGTATGCACTTTATTAAAATAGTTCGAATTTCGATCAACAGATGGCGCTGGCGGCGGCATCAGGCTGTCGAAATCCAGACATTACTCTATTTTCATACCCATGAGCTTTTTAAACTCATTTCGCAGAGTCGAATCTCAGTCGACACATTGAATCGACTCTTCAATCACCTACAGAAATAGATTTTTTTGGATGGAAAGAGATTTATAATAATATTTATAATTGAATAATGTCTATTATACTTAATAAAAATCAACAAAACTTACTTTTTATAAGCATTGATTTTCACACATTTACCATAAATAAATTGTATTCTATAAATGTTTTTGTAACTGGTTAATTGAATCTCTGTTGGCGTACAATAAATTGAAAATATGGGATAAGCACCGCCTTTTTTAAGTTAAAAAAAATCATAATATTTAATCTAAACATTTCTTTCATTAAATACTATGAAATTGTATGTTAAAAAAAAATCAGTGGTGTGAAAAAACTTGAAGTGATGGATCAAGCAAACTCTTCTTGCCTACGTCGTGCAGTGAAATCAGTTAAGTGATTTAAACAGTGGTTCGGAAATAGTTTTGGCAAGTTCCCTGGCTAAAAAAAAGCGGGGCAGTGACTTATAAATCGTCACATAAAAATATAATAAACCTTAGAATAAAGGTTCGTCTATATTTCGTCTATAAAAAACCTGTCTTAAACATAAAAAATTATAGATCACGACGGTGAAAGTAACATATGAAACTACCTGCTAAGATGAAAACCTGTCTAAAACTAACTATTTTTCATTTTTCCATAAACCGTATTCATTTCTACGTTATATTCGTATTTTGACATTTAACATATTTGAAAATTTTATTACGAAAGCCACGAAAGATTTTAAGATGCTTTTTACACACAACCATTCCCCTCTTCTTCCCCTAACTGCAAACTCATCTACCTGAAACGGAAGGACGCTTACAAGGAAAAAAAAAGAGCGACTTACCTGTTTTTATATCCTGCAAGTTACCTCTTTCCATTACAGAAAGCATAATAGATCCTAAATCATCGTAGAATCATTATATAGTTCTACTTATTTTAGTTCAATTTTATAAATATAAATATTACTAAATTACAAGAACATTAGTGTTTTTCATATACAGTAGACTCCCTCAAATCCGCAAAGCTTGGGACCAGAGGTTGTGCGGATTTTAGAATTTTG
Organism: Maratus speculifer; assembly: GCA_964019185.1. Taxonomy (NCBI): domain Eukaryota; kingdom Metazoa; phylum Arthropoda; class Arachnida; order Araneae; family Salticidae; genus Maratus; species Maratus speculifer. The sequence goes on from OZ025299.1 coordinate 156,812,525, forward strand.
CGGATTTCTGGTCATTGCCTTGTTTATATTTTTTATAAAGTAATTTGAATGTAATTAATTATGAAATCAAAAGTATAATGAATGCTTACAATATACTAAAATATTAAAATAAGTAATAAACTAAAATAATAAAAATTTAGATAATTTTTAAAATGATTAAAATACTAAAAGCAAAAGTCAAGATAATAAGCAATAATGTACAATTAAATATTCATTATAAAGATTAAATGTGTTTTTCCTAAATTATTCAATAAAACTTGCCTCATAAAGATACATTACTAATTCACATCAGGATCATAAAAAAACAAAGCTTTATTTCAGGTTTAGCCAGACTTAATAACTAAAAAGCTTGTTCAATGCATAAATATATTTGATAAGATTGTGATTACCAATGATATCAGCAATATCTTAATTTTTTTTTCAGAAATAAATTATTCTTTCTTCATAAAAAAACATGAATTCAATAACTTTAAGAAAAATTACAAATTAAAAAATGTATGGAATTGATATAAAAGTGAAAAAGTCAAATTTTGCACCTACATCTAAACTGAATGTTTCATTGTTTACATCTGTAAATTATGTGCGGATTTTAGAGAGTTGTGGATTTTAGGAGTGCGGATTTGAGGGAGTCTACTGTATAACTTTTGAAAAGCCTTTAGATTAAAATTTTTTAAAGTAATGTTTCTTATTTCAAATCACATGCTTTTTTCAGAATTTTTCTTCCCTTCTTTTCTTCAGGAAGAATGGTTAAGGAAAGGGGGGGGGGAGGGTTGGAAATATATTTCAGGATCTATAATGCTCTTTGTCGTGAAATTTTGAAAAGGAGTAACTTGCAGGATATAAAACAGATACGATGCTCTTTTTTTTTTTAAACATCCTTCCATTTCAGCGCGGATATATTTTCACTTGGGGAGGGGGGGGGAGGAGGAAGAGAGAGGTGTGTATGAAAGTCATGTTAAAATCTCTTGTGGCTTTCGTATTAAAATTTTTAGATGCGTTAAATGTCAAAATATGAATATAATGTAAGGCTGATTTAGGTTTTCGGAAAAATGAACAATGTTTCGTTTTAGGCAGGTTTCCGTCTTAGCAGCTGGTTATGTATGTTACTTCCTCCGTCGAAATCATTTTTTTATGATTTATACAGGATTTGTTATAAACGGATTCCTTCATTCTCAGGTTTATTAAATTTTTATGTGACGATTTATAAGCCACTGCCCCGCTTTTTTTTTAGACAGGGAACTTGCCAACACTATTTCCGAACCACTGTTTTAATCATTTAACTGATTTCACTGCACGACGTAGGCAAGAAGAGTTTGCTTGATCCATCACTTAAAGCTTTTTCACACCACTGATTTTTTTTATATACAATTTCATAGTATTTAATGGAAGAAATGTTTAGATTAAATATTATGATTTTTTAACTTATCCCATATTTTCAATTTATTGTACGCCAACAGAGATTCAGTTAACCGGGTACAAAAACATTTATTGAATACAATTTATTTATGGTAAATGTGTGAAAAGCCAATGCTTATAAAAAATATTTTTGCTGTTTTCTATTAAGTATAATAGACATTATTCAATCATAAATATTATTTTAAATCTCTTTCCATCCAACAAAATCTATTTCTGTAGGTGATTGAAGAGTCGATTCAATATGTCGACTGAGATTCGACTCTGCGAAATGAGTTTAAAAAAGCCCATGCGTATGAAAATAGAGTAATGTCTGAATTTTGACAGCCTGATGCCGCCACCAGCGCCATCTGTTGGTCGAAATTCGAACTATTTTAATAAAGTGCATATCTAAAAACGTATTGATTTTCTGATAACAATGCAGCAAACTGCACATTTTTATCTCAAACCTTTTTTTAGTTACCGTAATTTCGGGTGTATAAGCCGCGGCTCAAACAATTCTTTTTGGACCCAGAAATCTTATTTAATGATTAAACACAAATATTTACGGCGATCTAAGTAGTAACATTCATTTTAAAAAAAATTCTGGGTCGAAAAAGAATTGTTTGAGCCGCGGCTTATACACCCGAAATTACGGTATTTACATTCAAAATGGGTCAGTCATTTACTGGACACCTTGTATGTTAACAATGATAGAGATTTACATTATAGGGAAAAAATAAAAGATGGATAGTTGGTTAAACAAACAACATAAAAAAAGTGCTCAGATGTGATAATACTTCTGATTTACCCTTCCCTACATGTTGATAACACAAACCAGACCTACAAACTTCTACGAAAAAATCTAGTTGCTACGATTTGGACTTATAAACTACGATATTACGAAAATTGATCTCAAACAACGATTTTTTTTTTTTTTTTTTGGGGGGGGGGGGGGATCACAATTGTCAAATTTTTTTCTTTTTCCAATTGCGATTTTTAATTCGCGCAGCATATTTCTCAGATGCGAATCTGTTCCGAGATTACCTAAATTTTAAAATATTCGGTTTTGAAAGTTTTAAAAATGCGAAAGGGAAAAAATAAATCTAGACAGTAAAACAAACTTCTTAACATAAACCTTCTTAATGGATATTAACCACTAGTGAATTGTGCATTTGTAAATATTTATACTGGAATTCCTTTTTTTGAAACAGGATTGAATGAAACAGGGCCGTCATTTTAAGAGTTTATTGAGAAGCAGGGTTTGAAATATTGTGCGGAATTGCGCGATTTACATACAGAAAAAGAAAGTCCTATATAATGAAAAATGCTATGAAGTATCCCTCCCCCGTCCCTGCGTATTCTTCCACATAGCTATGATTCTTCTGCAAGTATATTTTAAAATTTCATCGAAGTCCGAATTTCTTTTTCTTTTATGGAATTTTCCTAAATCAATTTGTGAATCGGTCGCGAAAAAAAGTAGTTTCTTCAAACGATCATAGAAAAAATCGGGCATTCTTCAAAGATCTCAGAAACAAATAGTGATTGTCTTCAATTATTTGCTGAATAAAACCACTAATTTCATTAAGATTTTGGCAAATTTCGTGAAAATATTCCGCCAATAAAACACGAATTTCGAAAAACTATCGAAAGAAAAATACTGAAAATTTCGTCAAAAAATCGCGGATGAGAGTGGTGAATTTTGTTAATTGGTCGCGAAAAAAAAAAAAAGAAAATTTTGCCGGTCGGTCACGAAAAACTGTTGCAAAATTTGCCGCTTTGTCACGATAAAAACATGAATTTCGTCATAATACTGCAGAAAGAAAATATTAATTTCGTCAGAAGATTGCGGATATAAAACACGAATTTTGCCAAAAGATCATGTACTTAACGTAAAAGTCTTCAAAGGATCGTGTAAAAAACGCAAAGTTCGTCGAAGAATCGTGTTTAAAAAGCAAAATTCGTCAAAAAATCGCTGTAGAAAATGCGATTTTTGCCAAAAATTCGAGGTGAAAAGAACGAATTTCAACAAGAAATCGTGGTAGAAAAACGTGAATTATGATTGTGAAGAAAAAAACTAATGTGAATCACCGTGAAAAAATTTCTTGGGCTCCTTTTACAAATGTTAAAGGAAAAAAAATTCTGCGAAACAAGTTCTAAAAATCATACAAAAACTTCCGGAGGAAAAAAAAGTATTATATTGAGTGTAAAGACTGAAACTTTATTCTTTTATAAAAATGTCAAAAAATGGCCGCGAAACACGAAAAACCAACCAACCAATCCCCTGGCTGATTTGAATTTTGAGTGCTACGATTTCTTATTTTCAAAGGTTGGCATGTCTGTCACAAACTAACACCCTTTTTATGCTAATACTGATTATTATTATTAATTTGCATTGCTGCTTTGTTTTTATTATTTTTCAATCATACAGAATTTTATTATTATTATCAATTGATCAATTGTTCTGTTTATTTAACCCTTTCAGGGGCAAGGTACTTGTATTCATTAAATATTGAAATAATTGATTGTCACCAGTATTTACAAGGATATTTACTTCTAAATAAGTAAAAGTTTATTTTCGCGTATTTAATAAAAGTGAAATTTTCGTTAAAAAATTCGGGTGCCAAAGTGACATTTAGAAATTAAAATTAGGTGATGCCGTGGCGGCATCACCGCCCTTCAAGGGGTTAAAGCAGTGATACTTACTATTTTTGTGGAAATGTTCTCACTCCGCTATTTAGAAAAGTAATTTTCACTTTACTTAATCATAAAATTTCTACTGTTAAAAAAAGTGAAACATTATTTTTTTAAATAATAGTAACAACACAAGCTACGTGCAGAGTACCACTAATTTAAAGTATTTATTAATATTTTGCATCAAAAGAATTCTGAAGTCTTTTTTTTCTTTCTTTCTTGCCCTTTTATTAGTTGGTTGAGGTTCAAACAGCTCGAAAAATGAACACGACAGGTGCCAGACCAAAAAACAGGCATAACAGGAGTGAAGAGAATCAAAGTGATGGCAATGAAGGTTCAGACAGTAAAGAAGATGACAGAAATAGGTATGTCTATGTATTTTTAACCTAAAAAGATGTTCTCAATCCAGTTTCCTTTAAGCAATGTTCAGACTAGCTGGTAATGGCATCAGTTTTGATAATCTTTGTGTCATTTGCAATATATTCTGTCCAACGGGTAGAAAATATTATACCTTAATAATTATGCCACAAACAATCTTTATACCTTTACCAATCGTTTGAAAACAACTTTTACTGTTAAATGTAATAACCTTGTAACAATTACTCTTAGGGAAAAGGGATACTTCCATATCGAAATTTTCTCAAACTTTAATACTTCAAAAGATACATGTATTAAATTTATAATGTATGCTGATTGTATCATGTCTTGATACTCAATTTATCAATTACATTGGAAATAGCGTAATATTCTATAATGGTTATCTTATATGTAAGAGGGAAGGGTGCACATGTAAATATGGAGCATATGTGAACAGTACATATTTATCTCAGTTAATCTGGAGCAAAAAAATTCAAAAAATTATCAATGATGTCAGTACTGGTACCATTTTTCGGCTGAATTTCCGCACAATCAGCTATTTTCATTGCTGGTTAGTGTAATTTATTTATTTTAGAAGGTGCGAAGTAAAAAAGTCTCTCAAAGTTATTGAAGTAAAAACTTATTCAAGACATTTTTTGAAGTAGAAAATCAGTATTACATTCTTTAATAGCATTAATTAGGTAAGTCTACAAAAAGTTTTGTTTCCTTATTTCAATTAGAAATATCTTTATACATATATATTTAACTTAAATCATCATTTAAAAAATTGTTTAAATTTGTTCACATGAGCCCCTATGGAAAAGTAGTTGTGAACATACCTGAGACACGTGTAAGCAAATGTATAAATAGGACAAAAATATTTTTTGTTCCGTTCACAAGTGCCCCATCTACCAACTTAAGTTCAATTTATATATATATATAAAGATAAAAGCTGAAAAGTAGTAAGTATATTAGTGCCTAATTTTACGAATAATTTCTTGTAGCTATGTTGAAACATTTATTGATCGTAGCACTCCCGGTGTACTCTGCCGAAGACAGTGGGGACTTATCCCAGAAGTTCATTTAGAAAGATTTTTATGTATTACACCACTTATACAGGGTGATTCAGCTCGTCGGTGACAAACTTTAAGGATCGATAGAGCACACCTAGACGAACATTTTTGAATAGGGAATGTAGGGTCCCTGACGCGATGGTAAGGCGCTAGGCGCTTTCGAAAATTTGGGTGCCGAAATTCGAAACGTCATAAAAACTAGGGAAATGGTTAGATTTTCTTGCTTGTTGCGTCGAAATGATTCTGTTTGTTTAGACTTTCTTCAGTACCAATTTGATAAGCGTATCTCTTAAAACATGGATAGGGGGCGCTGCAGACTTTGGAGAGCTAGACAACAACTTCAAGCCCGTTATTTTGATAATTTAACACATGCTCGCCAAAGTTTATACTCTAACTTAAAGTTTGAACCCAAAAGTAGAGCCCTGCAAAAAGCGTAAGAGCCGGAATAAAATGTCAAAGTACAGGGTGGTCGAAACTCGAAGGCTCCTAAGAGATAAACAAACAGATTTCTTGACTTATGGCATGCATTTTCATGATTCTGTTTGCTGGGGCTATCTGAAACTCAGTTGAACGGTACAAAAAGAAACATCGATAGGGGGCGCTTTGGGCAAAAAACATAATTCGTTGACATTTCGGACGCTAACTGGAAACGGGGCGCTACGATCAGTTAGTAATTATGAAAACACATTTTCTACCTCTGCTCAACATTTCTGAATAAATTTAGACCAAAAACATCAATGATACTGGAAATTTATTTACAAAAAATAACACTACAGAAGATGCTCGAAATTTCGACCTTGGGCCATGATGCAGGCTTCGCACCTCCGTCGCATTGAGGAGTGTGTGTTTCCAACAATGCCAGGAGTATCTCTGATCTGCCCTGCAGCTGCCACAATGCGCGCCACAAGTTCTTCAGCACTGCTGACAGGTGTATGGTATACCTCGGCCTTCAGGTAACCCCAAAGGAAGAAATCCAAGCAGGTGAGGTCTGGTGATCGGGCAGGCCAGTGAACTGGACCCCCACGCCCGATCCACCGCTGGCCATACCTTGCGTTTAGATGGAGACGCACGTCGTTCGTGTAATGGGCCGGAGCTCCATCGTGCTGGAACCACATCTGGCGACGCGAACCTTCGGGTACGTGCGCCTCCTCCAGAAGCTGCGGCAGCACTTGATCCAGGAAAATCAGGTAATTTCCACCTGTCAGCCGTTCAGGTAACAAATAAGGGCCAATGAGGCAATCCCCCAGAATGCCGGCCCACACATTTACTGAGAAACGCTCCTGGGCTGCTCGGCTTCTGGTTTCATGCGGATTTTCATCACACCACACATGACTGTTGTGGGCGTTCCACATTCCCTCCCGGCTGAAGGTGGACTCGTCCGTAAACAAAATGCTGTTTACAAAACGGGGATCCCTGGATCTCATCGCCAAGTACCATCTTGAGAATTCCACTCGAGGGCCAAAATCCTGCTCTCTGAGCAACTGCACCCGCTGGATGTGGTAGGGGTGCAGATTCCGGGAACGTAAGATGCGCCACGCAGTTGCTTGCGAAATGCCAACATGTCTGGCGATATCTCTCGTGCTAAGACCTGGGTTGTCCTCAACCAGGTTAAGCACAGCCTCTTCGTTGTCGGGGGTGCTCACTGATCGCTCCCGTTCAGGCCTGCCTCCGTCGAAAGATCCCGTTGTGGACAACCTCTGGTGTACTCGAGCGAAGAAGGCATGGCAGGGGATTTGCCTGTTGGGGTAACGCTCGGCGTACAACCGCTGAGCGGCTCGTCCATTACAACCAGCAGCGCCATACGCCAAATGCATGTCAGCCAATTCAGAGTTTGTGTACCGTTCCATCCTACTACCGATCTGCAGACAAGTAACCCGAAGCTTAAGTAGGTACCGCACATTCAAAAGACGTGTCTGCGCATACAACTACGTCATCTCGCGTTGTCGTCTACGCATTACGTATCTTTTGCATATTGATATGGTACGATATCTTTTGCATAAATCAGCAAAAAGCACCTTATGTAAATTTTATTGCGCGCATTGTGCATGATTGAAACCAGCTATGTTTGTTAAAAAAAACAAACAAACTGCAGTTTTAATAGCTTCTTATGATAAGTAAATTACTCTCTTGTTTTGTTTCTAACTGATCGTAGCGCCCCGTTTCCAGTTAGCGTCCGAAATGTCAACGAATTATGTTTTTTGCCCAAAGCGCCCCCTATCGATGTTTCTTTTTGTACCGTTCAACTGAGTTTCAGAGAGCCCCAGCAAACAGAATCATGAAAATGCATGCCATAAGTCAAGAAATCTGTTTGTTTACCTCTTAGGAGCCTTCGAGTTTCGACCACCCTGTACTTTGACATTTTATTCCGGCTCTTACGCTTTTTGCAGGGCTCTACTTTTGGGTTCAAACTTTAAGTTAGAGTATAAACTTTGGCGAGCATGTGTTAAATTATCAAAATAACGGGCTTAAAGTTGTTGTCTAGCTCTCCAAAGTCTGCAGCGCCCCCTATCCATGTTTTAAGAGATACGCTTATCAAATTGGTACTGAAGAAAGTCTAAACAAACAGAATCATTTCGACGCAACAAGCAAGAAAATCTAACCATTTCCCTAGTTTTTATGACGTTTCGAATTTCGGCACCCAAATTTTCGAAAGCGCCTAGCGCCTTACCATCGCGTCAGGGACCCTACATTCCCTATTCAAAAATGTTCGTCTAGGTGTGCTCTATCGATCCTTAAAGTTTGTCACCGACGAGCTGAATCACCCTGTATATATAATTTAAATTGAAAAAAGGAAACAAAACTTTTTGTAGTTGTACCTAATTGAGGCCATTATGGAATGAATGCAGATATTCTACGTTTAAAAATGTCTTGAAGGAATTTTTACTTCCATAACTTTGGAAGATTTTTTTGCTTAACACCTTCTAAAACAAATAAATTACAACTACCAGAAAAAAATGGATGATTGTTCTGAAAATTCAGCTAAAAGATTCTACCAGTACTAGCATCAATTGCTATTTTTTAAAGTTTTTTTTTTTTTTTTTACTTCAGCTTAACTAAGTAAAATATGTACTGTTCACATGTGCCCCCTCTAGCCTTTTTTTTTTTATTTTTTTTATATATAAAACCGTCTTAAAGTATTTGTAAGATATTTTATTTTATGAAAGTAAAATTAAGTTGGTCAAAAAAAGTGATAAGTAATATTGTGATAATCACTAATTTTTTATATTACAATTTTACCAATTTTTAAAATGATCATGCACAATTTTATGATACACATTGAATAACATTTAGAGAGAGAGGGGGGGAGAAAGCAGAATTATTCAATATCTTCTATAGAAATAGCACAGTTTTAGTTTTACTATGCTTGACTCAAAAGGAGTAAGTATATTAGTGCACAATTTTACGAATAATTAATTTCTTGTATCTATGTTGAAACATTTATTGATCGTAGCACTCCCTGTGTACACTGCCGAAGACAGTGGGGACTTATCTCAAAGTTTCGTTTAGAAAGATTTTTATATATTACACCATTCTTATATATAATCCTTAGACAGTTAAAAATCTACATCAATAATTGACACTTATGGATCTCTCCATGCTCCCTCACTCCACCTACACCCGCTCCAAAAATAAAATCAACAATTCTTATTTATTGTCAAAATATGCGAAATAATTCCGGTTTAAAACTCCTCTCAATTTAGCGCCCCTATTTAATCTTTTTGCTCCTCAATTCAGGTACATAATTATCTTAGGTACCGAGTGTGTTGAGCTATCCCTATGAAAAACTTACAGAAGCTTTTTCTTTATTTATTATTTGGATATAGTAAAATCTCTCACTGAAGAAAACATTCACACACAAAATTTTTATTCATTGTCAAAATATGTAAAGTAATTTCGGTTTAAATCTCTTTCAATTTGCGCCCCTTGGCCTCACTGCCCCACTTGATCTCCATTAGCTACGCCATTGCCTATTGTAGTCTTCATAAGAAAAACAATTCTGGTATATTTTCACCGATTATGACCCCAGACCTCAAAGCCATCCTCCTTTCAAATGCTGGTATACGTATATATATGTATACCTGTTATTTGTCATTATGTAACTCCCATACTTTTTTTAACGATTTGGATGTGATTTAGCATGTGCATAGTACATATCAATATCTCTATCAAGTCCTTTGACCAATTTTATTCGCTATGTTGTTTTAAAATCGTAGATATTTAATAATAATAATAATTTAAAAAGGAAGTACAAAAAGAATTAGAAATTGAAAAGGATTTTTTTCGAAAGTGTTTGACCTTGATATGAGGATAATATTTCATAAAGAGAATATTTCATTTTATGTGAAGAGAGCGTTTCATGTTTGTTCGGAAGTTTATATAAATGAATTGATTAAAAATATTAAGGAGATTGCTTGTGAAAATGGTTTTCCACAATGTTATTTTAATATGGCAGCACTTCAAGGTATCGTCAAATTTGGCGATCAAGCCTAAATCACTCTAAACGAGCCATCTTAGATATACAGTGGCGTTCAAAAGTTTCCTACCAGCATAAAATGTTTAGTTTATTTATAAGTATACCCATATGAAGAGGAATCTTAAAATGATACTTATGCATTTTATTGACATAATAGTTGGGAATTTATTTGTGGAATAACAAGTAAATATCAATAAATTTAACTGACAAAATCAAGTGCAAAGAAAAAGGCATCTTCTCAGAAGTTTTCGGCCACCTTGGCAAGTTTGGAAAAAAATGGTATTATAATAAAAAATAACTGTGATCAACAGCATTTACAATTAGTATTTTATTGCCATACTTTTTAGCAATAAGTACTGCGGCGAAGTCTCCTGGCATCGATGTAATGAACGGTTGAAAATCATCTAGGATAAGTATTTTTCATTTTTCTTGCAAATTTTGGCAAAATTCTGTTGAATTGGAATATTTATAATTTCGCACACGTTTATCAAGTTTCTTCCAAAGGTTTTCTACTGAACTCATATCGTGTATTTGGGCTGGCTATTTCAAAAGTGAAATTCTTTAGCGCGAAAGTCGCTGCTTAATGAGCTTGCATATATATTTTTGGGTCATTATCATGCTGAAACAAACAATTGCAACCACAATTTTTCGTGCAATAAGGCAGTAAATAATATTTCAAGAAATTCTTATACATTGCTCAATTCTTCTTGCAGCGGATTTCAACTAACGGACCTACACATTTTCCAGAAAATGTTCCCCACAACATAATGTGTCCCCGCTAAGCTTCATTGTAGGAATAACGTACATCGAATTGTATCTTTCGTTTTTATGTCGTCTGACGCAATGTCTGCCATCACTCCCAAAAAGGTTGAATTTCGATTTATTGGAAAATAGTATTTTTTCCGATTTTTACTTGACCAGAATTTGAGTTTCTTGGCAAACACTAGTCGGGTCCCTTAATTTTTTTTCTTTTTTTACTTATGAAAGGTTTTTTTAATATCGGCTCTTCCATAAAGATCCGCTTCAAGTAAACATCTTGACACGGTACACCAACTTATTCCAGCAATATTTTTATTATGTAAATCGTGGAAAATAGCAACTGCATTTTTATGCGGCTCATCAACTGCTTTTCTCCTAATAATTCTATCCACATAAATGGTCATTTTTTGGGGGGGAGGGGGTTCCCGGACCATAGCAAGTCCTGAAGGCCATGGGCAATCTTTATATATTTTTTAAAATATCGCTTTTACAGTAGATTACCGATTGATAACTTTGCCGCAATCTCACGAGAGTATTGACCATCTAACGGCAAACAAGTTGCGTATTTACGAACAATAATTGTTGAACTTTTCATTTTTAGCTCACAGGCTATCATAGCCTGAGATCTTATGTGCCCGTCCGTTCTGTATGTACGTTCGTATGTTCGTGCGTAACGCGATAACTCATGATAAAAATATCGGATCCACTTGAAATTTTGTATATAGGTATATCCTCATAAGGCGCTTCCCTGATTAGTTTTTGGAGTTCATTCGATATGTATAGGAGGGGGAACGGGGGGCTCATGCCCCTCCCCTTAATGGATATAAATGGGTTTTTCATGCAGAATTAAGTTTTTGTCCAAAATTTAGATATAGGATCATTCTGATGAGGTGATTCCGTGACTGTTATTATGTGTTCATTGAATAAGTATAAACAGGGGGAACGGGGGGCTCACGCCCCCCCCCCCCTTAATTGATATAAACGGGATTTTCATGCAGAATTAACAGTTTTCGTTCAAAATTTAGATATAGGATCATTCGGATGAGGCGATACCGTGGCTGTTATTAGGTGATCATTGAATAAGTATAAACAGGGGGAACGGGGGGGCTCATGCCCCTCCCCTTAATGGATATAAATGGGTTTTTCATGCAAATTAACAGTTTTTGTCCAAAATTTAGATATAGGATCATTCTGATGAGGCGATTCCGTGACTGTTATTATGTGTTCATTGAATAAGTATAAACAGGGGGAACGGGGGGCTCATGCCCCCCCCCCCACGTAATTGATATAAACGGGATTTTCATGCAGAATTAACAGTTTTCGTTCAAAATTTAGATATAGGATCATTCGGATGAGGCGATACCGTGGCTGTTATTAGGTGTTCATTGAATAAGTATAAACGGGGGGGAACGGGGGGCTCATGCCCCTCCCCTTAATTGATATAAACTGGTTTTTCATGCAAAATTAATAGTTTTTGTCAAAAATTTAGATATAGGATCATTCTAATGAGGCGATTCCATGACTGTTATTATGTGTTCATTGAATAAGTATAAACAGAGGGAACGGGGAGCTCATGCCCCTCCTTAATTGATATAAACGGGATTTTCATGCAGAATTAACAGTTTTCGTTCAAAATTTAGATATAGGATCATTCGGATGAGGCGATACCGTGGCTGTTATTAGGTGTTCATTGAATAAGTATAAACAGGGGGAACGGGGGGCTCATGCCCCTCCCCTTAATTGATATAAACGGGATTTTCATGCAGAATTAACAGTTTTCGTTCAAAATTTAGATATAGGATCATTCTGATGAGGCGAGTCTGTGGCTGTTATTAGGTGTTCATTGAATAAGTATAAACAGGGGGAACGGGGGTTCTAATGCCCTTCCCCTTAACTTGCATAAATGGATTTTTCAAACAGAATTGTCAGATTTCGTTCAAATCTCTGAATAGTTTTGGAAGTTTAATGGTTAAGTATAAAAGAGGGAAATAACTCCTCTTAAATTATATAACTGCTAAATGGGTTTTTATTAAGAATTATCCGATTTGCTCTGAATTTTGGATATAGGTTTTTTAATATGATAAAGCATGTACTTGATAGTTTAGGAAATTCAATGATTAAGTATAAAAAAGGAGAAAGGGGAGAGCTGTTTCCCCTTCTTAATTTTTTTTTCGAACGGAATTAACGAAAATACAAGGCTGTAATGTACAATTAGTATGCATAGCCTGTGAGCTCAATGCCATCAGTTTAACTGGTCAATATTTTTTTTATTTAGTTTCAACTACCTTATTCACTTTGAGCAATTCATAAGCAAGGCTTAAACACTTTACCATTAGAAAAAACTAACGAATGACGAAAATTCCAACCAAAGTGGATTTATTCATTTAATAATATTTCGTTTTTTTATACCAAAAATTACGTGATTTTTTTTTTCTTTTTTGAAAACTTAATCGAAAATTAAGGTGTGTGGAAAAAAAAAAAAAAAAAAACGCGGGAGCGTATTTTGTGAGGGAATTATAAAAATAAAATGCATTACACTAATTGGGAGACGATGATAGTGTATCACCACTCTCGCACTTCAACAGGCCGTGCCCCTGCTTTTTCCGGATGTGGAAAGAGTGACTATTATTTTTTATGATAATCGATTTAAAAACGATTTTGTAAATGTTTAATGATCATCAATTTGTTTCCAAACTAACAGATTTATTTTTATCCTCGGAGTCACACAATCTCTCATTTAGGAATTATGATGCTGTTAAAATGCTTCCTATATTTTCTTGGATGGATGTTGAAGACACATACTCTTCCCCAGCCGGTATGACTTTTGAATACAGGAATTTTGAAGCTGCAAAATTTAGCAAGCTTCATTAAGCAGTTTTTTTTATAAGTAAATAAATACGATTATTTTTACAAAATATTTTTCAATAAAAGCCTATTTACATTTAACATTGTATTTGACACAATTTACTTGCGAATTTTAAGTTATATCAACCATCAGAATCTATCATTATTTGTTGCGTTTTAATTTTTATTCAAATAGTGACACTACTTTGTAGACGCAAACCATCTTTCAAGAGATTTGAAATTATGCAAAATACGTTGATCTATGAGATATTAAGAGAATTAACCGTGAAAGATTAGCCACTACAAATTATATAACCATTGTGAAGATTACTTGTTTTTATAAAGGAATAAATCAGATTCAATTTTTCATTTCAATATTTTATTTTCAGTTCTAATGAAACCTCTGTCTTTCATTTTCTTCTTCCTAATGTCTTCTAATAATTATAGTCGTCTAGTGTTCTAGGTTAGGATTAAGAAACTGAGTTAAAAATGAAAGGTTATTTCTGTGGGAAGGAAATGTACATAAGTCATTACAAAATATGCTATTTTTTCTTGATTAATTTTAACGTAAGACCATTACTTGCGAGAATATGTGGAATATATAATCTGCGATTTATTCGGTTGATGTATCTTAAATAACAGACCAATATTATCAATAATGTTAGCTGGTTGTTTGTGTGAACCAAATATATCCAAGATAACCCAGTTGCTGAGCATTGACATTTTAAGCTAAAAAAGGCCCTAAATCGAAGGATGGCATGACTTAACATTTTTTTGCTCAGTTAGAAAATCACAACTCGTACATTAATTTTGTTTTATAGTGCTAGACAATGTGCAACGAGATAAAGATGTACTTTCTATCTGGTTAATGGAAATTGACCTTGTATAAGTACATAAAATTTGTATGAATTAACTCTTCAAGTATGTGTGAGTTTAAGAGCTTTTTGTTCTTCTATGTTTACAAGAAGAAAGTATTAGATTCATGAAAATCTTCGACTTCCTGTTTTCGACGGATTTACACGTTTTAGGGACCAGGGATACCAAAAAACATGTTTTTACAAAATAACTAACTGTGACTCTGTCTGTATATGAACACAAATTTTGTAGGCGCTCTATCACAAGAACAAATGCACGGAATTTAATTAAAATGTATATCCAAGTCCTTGATATAAATTGGTGCTGGTTAGTTTTTGGTGTAAATCGCGCAGCAGGTGGCGCTTATTCTGTTTTCGGGCACGAGGAGATTCTTTGGCTAAATCACATTTCGAAAATTTCAATTAATAGGTCATTTTTGGGTCACTACCGATCAAACTAGCATTATCTAAGAAACTATATCAATTTTGGATGAATTTTGCATTCTATCGTTTTCCGTCTTAAGAAGATCACTGGGCTGGGTCACATGTTCAAGAAAATTAGGTTAATGGGTCATTTTTATGTTACTGTGGGTAAAGCTTATTGTGTCTAAAAAACGGTCTAACCTATTTTGACTAAAGTTTTTATCCTATAGTTTTTGATTAATAGAAGACCATTTAGCTAATTCGCATGTTCAGCCAGATTTGAATATTGGATCATTTTGAATCACAATGGGTCAGAGTTAAGTTAGTTGATTTTAAAAAATTTCACGATAAAAATCACAAACGATTTTTATAAAATTTTATAGTATACTGCTTCCGGACGCCAGAAGACCATTGGGTTATGTCTCATGTTCGAAAATTTTTTATTAGTGGGTTACTATCTGTCCGGTCTAGCTAATTGTATCTAAAAACGGCTCAAGCGATATTGATACAATTTTGTATTATACCGTTTTTGGGCACAAGAAGATAAATTAGGCTACATCACATGTGCAAAAAATTTTGATTATAGTGGGTCATTTTTGTGGCACTACGGGTCTAGCTAAATTTATCTAAAAATGAGTCTAACGACTTTAACTGAATTTTGTATCTTACCGTTTTTGGACTTGATCACTGGAGTGGGTCACATACTTTAGAAAATTAGGTTAGTGGGTCTTTTTTTCTGTAGATCAAGCTAATTTTATCCATAAATTGGCTTAAATAATTTTGACTAAATTTTATATCTTTATCGTTTTTGATTACCAGAAGTCCATCAACCCATTCAGAATCGCATTTTTTTACATAAATTTTATTCGTTTGGCATCATTTTTTGTTAATTATTTGACTTAACTTTATAAATCACGAAAATGTAGTAATTAAATAAATTCAATTTTACGTTTTTTTCCTACTGGTATCAAACTCAAGCGCTATAAGCATTTTTTGAGGGTGCATATACAGTTGGCAAAAAAAGTATTTGTACACTCTAAATTTTTTAATTTTTAACTAAATAAAAACAGATATTTTGTCAAAAATAGTTTTAATACAGTCTGTTTACCGTGCGTTTTAAATTACACAACAGAAAATTTCGATAAAGATGTAAAATAATTTTCTAATAGGAAAAGTTTAAAAATTTCTTGCAAAAAAAGTATTTGTACATTTCTCCATCCTGATATGTACTGTGTTTTATAGTGTTTATGGTTCAAGAGGACTACTTTTACAGAAGCTGTTAATAATTTTTAAGTTCATATTATATTTGTCTGACATTTAATCTAATTTGCTCTTGAAGTAATTGAGTATAGAACCTAAAACTAGAGAGGCACCTCTAGATATATGAAATCCTATGATTGAGCATAATAAAAATTTAAATTCGCAACAATAATTTGTAAAAGCTATTAAATTACCATTTACAACTATTGGATGTATAGTGAGAAACTATGAATAAATTAAAAGCATCGAAATTCAATGAAAACCAAGACTTCTTAGCAAACTAACTATGAGGGAAAAAGGGAGTGTTGTTAAAAAAGCTTTAAAAAATCTTATGCGTTCGGTTCAAAAATTTGCTGGAGACCTTGCAACATCTTCTCGCATCAGAGTAGTAACTCAAACAATAAAAAATATTCTTCTCAATGCAGATTTAAAAGGAAGAACCTCAAGGAAAAATCCATTCATCAGCGAAACAAATGGGCGAAAACGCATAGTATTCGCTTTCACATACAGAAGTAAATCATTGGATTTTTGGAAAACAATAATTTTTTCTGATGAGGGAAAATTCGGAATTTTCTTACCATCAAGCATTCGAAAAATTTGGCGTAAAAATAAAACTGTTCTAGATCCAATACGTATACTTCAAACTATCAAGCATGTTGGGGGGAATATTATAGTTTTGGGGTGTATAGCTTCTAATGGAGCAGGACATTTAAAATTTATTGACAATGGAAGGACAGGTTTAACATACATTGATGTGTCGCGCCATAATTTATTAAACTGTGCCAAGAAATTATGCATAGAGGAAGCTTTTCACTTTCTGCAGGATAACGACCAAAGCATACTGCTGTGATTATCAGCACATGCTTACGACAATACTCGAAGATGACTGGTAACTTCCTCTAAAATCTCTAGACTTGAATCCAATAGAAAATTTGCAAATGCTATTGGATGCAAAAATCCGAAAAAAAATATGTGTCAGTAAAAAACAGTTTTAAAGAAGCTCTTATTGTGTCATGGAATAACATTAACCAGACCGCTACAAAAAAGTTGGTGGAATCTATGTCACACAATCTAGAAGTAGTCATAAACGCTAAATGAATTCGCACAAAATATTAATTTGCATCATTTTACTAAATTTTCATTAATTATATTACATTAATATAGTGTACAAATACTTTTTTTGCATTATATTTTTGTATATTTGTTTATTATAATGTAAAAAATCGATTCGTTTAATTTTGTTTTTGCTTCTATAATATTATAATGCATTAAATTAATGTATTACAGTATTTTTTGCTTAAATCTTTTGTTTAATTTCATTATAATTTAAAAAAATGAAGTGTACAAATACTTTTTTTGCCAACTGTATGCACCATGCAGATTAAGCTAAGTCTCATGTTTGAGCAGATTTGAATAGTTAAGTCATTTTTGGGTAAATACGATTCAGGGTCACAAAGCCGAGATGTTGGCGATATTTGGCGAGATATTGGCGACATATAATCAAAAATCGATTTTCAAGATTATGAATGCCAAACCACATACTTGGTGCCAAATAAAAGAATGTCGCCAATTTTTCCTATATTTGGCAAAAAAATTAATCTTTCAGAATAATAAGGAATTTTTTAGAAATTCTTAATTTAAGTCGAGATACATGGTTAAATCAATCGCAATTGAGCTCAAAATGTAATTTGGATTGATGTTCTTTCTTTTTAAATGTGTAAATAATGTAAAATTTAGAAACATGTATGTACTTAGTTTTCCTATTTTGATTGTTTTTGTAAATAATAATGTTATAAAATAACATCCTTTATGGCAATAATACATAGAGAATGATACGATGAGAATATATCGCGTTGAACGCAAAGCTAATTTTGACCGAGCATAGTTTGGTCATCCCCGCTTTTTAGGAATAAGATAATCACGTATTTAAAACAGAAAATAAAAAAGTTATATCAAAATCGCTTTACGGAAGTATTAAATAAACGGTCGTAGTACTCACGTTCAGAGGGTTCCGTGAAATAAACATGAATAATCAGCCCTTTGGTAACGAGCGATTTGTATATGTGCCACTTAAAATTCTCAGAATCCTTCATTATTTTTTTACCAGTTATTTTTTATTGTAAAATTTATTTAATTGTAGCATTTTCGCGATTCAACTATGAAGAATTTTTAGTTTTGAAATAACTACAGAACTGGTGCTTAATGATTAAAAATTAAGCAAAGTGCTCTTGTCGCAAAGGATTTAACTGTATTATTAAAAGAAAATTGCTGAAAGAGTTATAATACGCATTGTAAAAATCTGTACAACGTAGTTTATAGCTGTATATACTAGAAAATTATGAATGGGTGTACCATAAAAGTTCAAAAAGATACTAAGCCTAAATAATATCAAATATTGCTATTCTGTACAATTCTTTTTTTTTTTCCCATCTTATCCTTATCTATTAACTCGGCATTGATAATACAAGGTAGTACATACTTTAACTTCATTTGACATTTAATAAAACTAAATTCAACGTAGTTAAAGTATTTTCTTTTTACAGTGTGGCTAGCACTAAATCCTTATTCAAAGTTTAAACTTGGCATTGTGCTGGAGTTTGTGTCATAAGGAGATCACAAATTTGCAAACCCGCTTTGGTCCGTGACGCATTTTTCCAGATAGGTTTTTAATTAATTTTTAAAGACACAAGAGTTCACAATGAGAGACCCCATTCAATGCAAACTAGTCGCGAACTCTATAGTATTTATGCAGGGTTCGTACGCATAAGGAATTAAGAAAAAAAAACTTAGACATTTTATGCCAAAAATTTCATAACTTAGAGGGCTCTATATCCGAAGTAAGAAATGTTTTGCATTAAATAAGGCAAATAATTTAAAAATAAATCCTAGTACTAAAATGACTTTTTTTTTAAATTTTTGTATGCGTACTAATCCTGATTTATGTGTTTAATTCTAATTAAATTAGTCTGTTTGAAACAGTATGAAGTTTTCTTTTATACTGTTACTAGGTATTGCATTACACAAATGTATTAAAAGTTGTTATCTAGGCTTTAAAAGCCGATGGTATACAGAGTATGCCGCGCCCGTCATTACTTATGTCCAAATTGTTCGGGTCTTTAAAAGTCTTTTGCACAAATTAAGCTATACAAGGTATGTACAAGGTGTCCACTCTCAACGGTGGCCAATGGCTAATTTCTAAACCGTTAGTCTTAGACATATAGTTCCAATTGCAAAAATGCTTTAAAAAAGGTAAAGAATTGTTTTTCAAGCGATTTAGATCAAAAACAATTTTTATTAAAAATTACAAAAATTAACTTTTTATATGGTCCCCCGGTCCTGATAGTGATATTTAGTAAAAATTTTCCATCACCCTATCAAGCAATACAAAAAAGGTCTCATAAATCTAACATTAAAATTGACCGAGTTATGAAACTTTAAATTTATGACTTAAAACACTTTCCTGTAGCTGAAAACGAACGAGTTGGACTAAGTTTTCAGGGAACGTATACTAAGTGTTTAAATTATTATAAAGGGCATCCATTTCCACCGCTGTCCAATAGCTAATTCCTAAACCATTTGCCACAGGCATATAGTTCTAATTACAAAAATCTTTTAAATGAGATAAAGAAACATTATTAAAGCAATTTAACTCACGGTGCTACCACCGTATAAGTTTTACGGTAGTGTTAATTTTTATTAATTAATTTCTAGATTGGTTAAAATAGTTGAAGACGTGAGTTTTAAAATTCTCTTTATCGAGAAAATAAAATTTTGGGAAATCGCGATTTTATTTTTAAAAAGATGTGTTATTTTGATAAGCTTTTATTTTGCTTAAAACGTTCGTACGTATGTTTCCCTAGTTCAAAATTTCTATTCAAATTTTAACTCACTTCCAAATATCCAATTGAGGTTCAATTTGCACATTTATTTATATCCAATGACAATGTAACATTAATACAAGTTTAAGTGCGTACCATTTATTTATTTTATAGGACTACACCAAATTCTCTTAGATTAAATAATCTAATATAATTTTAAATATGTGTCATTTTGTAAAGGATTGTGACTGTTGCTTTTCATAATTTAATTTAATAAAGTTTCTGTTATTTTTTCTCACATTTTCAGTACAAATTTTGCTTTAATATGTAAACATCAACACAAATTCAAAAACAATATTGCAAAAATTATTTTACTTTCAATGCTTAAAGATAAACTTTATATCTGGCATTTATTTTATTTCTAGTAAATTTGTGACTGACCCCTAATTTGCAGCAAAAATGATGCTTCAACTTTAAACAGCTATTACTCGGTTAGTTTTAATCGCAGAGGAATGGGATTTTTTGTATTACTTGTTAGAGTAGAGGTAAAAATTTACTAAATATCACTTATAGGACCGGGGGGGGGGGGGACGTATAAAATTTTAATTTTCGTAATTTTTTACTAAAAATGATTTTTGACCTAAATCGCTTGAAAAAGAATTCTTTACCTTTCTTAAAATATTTTTGCAATTGGAACTATGTGTCTATGACTAACGGTTTAGAAATTAGCCATTGGCCACCGTTGAGAGTTCTTGTATATATACAGGGTGATTCAAAAAATATGGGGGAAAATTTTAAGGGATAATAGTGTGTATCAAGACAAACAATATTAAATAGGAAACCAAGGGCCCCAAGCGTTTTCCAAAGGAGGTAGCCGCCATTAAAGTTTAGGGACCAAAATTTCAAATAAACATAAAAAACGGAAAAATTGGTCGATTGATTTGCGGTTTTCACTAAAACTATTCTTTATGTTGGTATTTTCTTGAAAATAAATTATAAAGATAAATTCCGAAAAATGTCGATAGAGGGCACTTTAGATTTTAGAGTAACGAACAACTGTTTTCTGCCGTTATTTTTTGCATCTCATTAAATGATTTCACAAGCTTAGGCTTAAATTTTGAGCGCAAAATCTAAATAGTTGGGAGTGGTTAAGTAGCGCAAATTAACTGTGTTCAGAGGGTTCAAATTTCAAATGATTTTAAAAAACGGAAAAATTGGTCGATTGATTTGCGGTTTTCACTAAAACTATTCATTATGTCGGCATTTTATTGAAAATAATTTATAAAGCTAAATTTTAAAAAATGGCGATAGAGGGAGCTTTAGACTTTGGAGTTAATAAAAACTATTTTTTACCTTTATTATTTGCATCTCGTTAAATTTTTTTTAGAAGCTTAGACATAAATTTTGTGCAAAAAATTTGAATCGTTGGGAATTGGGAGTGGTTAAGTAGAGCAAACTGAACTGCGTTCAATGGGAGTGAGGAGGTTCAAATTTCAAGTTATCATAAAAAACTGAAAAAATGGTAGATTCGTTTACGGTTTTCGCCAAAACTTTTCTTTATGCCAGTATTTCCTTGAAAATAAATTTTAAAGATAAATTTAAAAAAAATCCGTTAGAGGGCGCCTTAAACTTTAGAGTAACCAACAACTATTTTTAACTGGTATTTTTTGTATCTTGTAAAAAATTTTGAGCTCAAAATCTGAATCGTTGTGAGTAATTATGTAGCGCAAATTTGAACTGTGTTTGAAGTGTGGGGAGAGTAACATTTCAACTCTTGAACATAGTTCAGTTTGCCCTTCTTATTCCCTCCCAACTATTCAGAATTTGAGCTCAAAATTTATGTCTAAGCATTTGCAAGCACTTAATTAGATAGAAAAAAAATAACGTTTAAAAATAGTTGTTGGTTACTCTAAAGTTAAGGGCACCCTCAAACGAAAAATTAAAAGAATTATCTTTAAAATTTATTTTCAAGGAAATAGTGACATAAAGAATAGTTTTAGCGAAAACCGGAAAGAAATGTACCATTTTTTCCGTTTTTTATGATAACTTGAAATTTGAACCTCCCCGCCCCCATTGAACACAGTTCAGTTTGCTCCACTTAACCTCTCCCAACGATTCAGATTTTTTGCGCAAAATTTAAATTTATGTCTAAGCTTCTAAAAAAAATTTAACGAAATGCAAATAATAACGGAAGAAAATAGTTTTTCATAACTCCAAAGTCTAAAGCGCCCTCTATCGCGATTTTTTTTAATTTAGCTTTGCAAGTTATTTTCAATAAAATACCAACATAAAGAATAGTTTTAGTGAAAACCGCAAATTAATCGACCAATTTTTCCGTTTTTTATAATCATTTGAAATTTGAACCCTCTGAACACAGTTCAGTTTGCACTACTTAACCACTCCCAACTATTCAGATTTTGAGATCAAAATTTAAGTCTAAGCTTGTGAAACCATATACAGTGGAGCATCGTTTATACGACGCCGAAGGGACTACCATAAAACGTCGTATAAACGATAACGACGTATAATCGATTTTCACTTCCAAAACTAGAATTAATTTTGTTTTCACTTAATTATAATGTTTAGCGTGATGATTTGCATGAATTTTTAAATTAAACAAACCAAAATAAACAAATAATCTTAAAAACAGGAGGAGGGGGGGAAATGTAAGCAATTTAATTATGCTGCGTACCTTTATTTATGTTTCACCGAAAGGTTCCTCATTTGCAGTACATCATTTCCTTTCCATTTAAAGTTAAAGATAAAAAAACTCGCGTGGCCAACTAAAAGTCGCCAATACTGATAACAATTAGAAGGATAGTCTATTTGCAACTTAAAACAGGTCGGTAAAGCCGATCATTCCCGAAAAAAGAATGCCCCTCCCAGTGTAATATGTTACACGTAAGCTGACTTTTCAGACTAATCGAACACCAGCCCACATTTTTATAATGTGGAGTGCATTTAAACACGCTCTTTGGTGTCATTCATAGCTGCCAACTTCCTCTCATTCGTAAAATACACAAGAAAAATAAACAAAAATAAACCTATACAAAATCGAAAAATCGACGTATAAACGATTTTGGGCGTCGTATAAAAGATATATTTTTACATTAAAATGAATAGGAATGAATCGGGACCACATTAAAACGTCGTATAAATGTAAACGTCGTATAAGTGATCGTCGTATAAACGATGCTTTACTGTAATGAGATGCAAAAAATAACGGCAAAAAACAGTTGTTCGTTACTCCAAAGTCTAAAGCGCCCTCTATAGACATTTTTCGGAATTTATCTTTATAATTTATTTTCAAGAAAATACCAACATAAAGAACAGTTTTAGTGAAAACCGGAAATCAATCGACCAATTTTTCCGTTTTTTATGTTTATTTGAAATTTTGGACCCTAAACTTTAATGGCGGCTATCTCCTTTGGAAAACGCTTGGGACCCTCTGTTTCCTATTTAATATTGTTTGTCTTGATGTATACTATTACCCTTTAAAAAATTTCCCATCTTTTTTTTAATCACCCTGTATATGCAACTTAATTTTTCTTTCTTCATTTTGTGAATAGTTTTAAATTTCTTTGAAAATAGTTCTGATTTTAATTTTCTCTTAAAAAGCATTTTCCCCAACAAATTAAAATTTTTACTCTAATGTTAGAGGAAGAAGAAATGAGAGTATACCTCCAGACTCTCATTACTACTACCCTTGGAAAAACATATATTTTGAAAGTGGTCTTGCATAAGTACATTCATATAAACCTTCCATAAATGTTTTAAATTATATTTTAAAAGACTCTATGAGAACTGTTGTTATGTAATGAGTGAAAATAAACACAATTATATTGTTATGCATAATTTAAATTTTCACATATCCCTTTGCTTTTACGAAAATGACGTGTGGTATGTTCATACATAAAATATGTAAATTCATTCAATTTAAAGAAAGGTTTTTGTCATAAAGTTTTTAAGCGTTAATGAAAATTTATTTCTTTGGCTTAATATGATTTATGAGACATAAAAATCTTTTAAAGTTTTAGATTTTAGTGTTTTGATTTTTAGAAATTTTCATTGCTTCTAAATTCTTTATTACCTTTAAAATATATTTTATTAAAAGAATGAAAACTATTCAATGTTGTTGTTAGATAATATTCTATATGTTTGTATATTATTTTTCTACATAACTGATTAAAATGTAATGTTTTACATTATGTGTCGATAAATGCTATATCAAAATAAATAATTATGGGAAACATGGGAAATGCAGATAAACTTGAGAATTCAATATTACTTTTAGACTGTATTTGTTCCATATTATTCTAAAGATTATTTTTTCCTGCAATATGTTTCAGAATTTTTTATTTAAACTTTATTATATTATTATTATTATTATTTAATTTCAGGAGTAATGATGGTGAAAATGATAATTCTGAAAATAATCACGATAATGAGGTAATTCTTTTATAATGATTTCAAGCAAAACTTTTTCAAATGAATTCTAATATATTTAATTTATCATTTTTTTTCCATTGATTCAAATATAATAATTACCTATTTTAATGTCTGCTTTTAAAAATCTTCTGATTATTTAGATTTTGATATAACATTATAAATAGTTCTTAGACCTATCCATTAAACCTTGACTAAAAAAAAATTATAATCAACAGATAATTATAATAGGAACTGTGGATTATATGTCTAATGCACTGCCAAGCAATGCTCTACATGTACAGCATATTAAAAGGAAAAGCTCTGCTTGATGGGCATTCAGGGGTGATTCTCGTCCGAAATTTCCGAAAATTTAAGACACCCTCTTCCGAAAATTTGAAATTGGGTTATGAGTTCCGCATAGTTGACAATTTCTTCGGTTTTGTGCGCGGAAAAAACAGTTACGTAGAAATGCAAATTTCGTGAAAGGATCGCCGAAATAGCATACATTTCGTCAATATTTCGTGGAAAAACGACGATTTCGTAAATGTTTATGTAAACGAATTTTGTCAAAAGATCGGTAAAAAACGTGAATTTCCTGTGCGGATCGCGGAAAAAACGCCAATTTCACAAAATATCGCAGATAAAACGTTGATTTCTTCTGAAGGCCGCGGGAAAACGCCGATTTCGTCTAAAGATTGCGGATATAACGCCGATTTCGTTAAAAAGATCGCTTAAAAATATTTTGTCAAAAGAATATTTGAAAAAATATGCAGATTTCATCAAAGAATCACGGAAAAAACGCTGATTTCGTCAAAAGATCGCGGGAATAAAACGCCGTTTTTGAGAAAAAATACCGTAAAAATGTAAATTTTGTCTAAAGATCGTCGAAAAAACGATGATTTCACTTTAAAAAAAACATGGAAAAACGCCGAATTCGTCAAAAGATCGCGGGAATAAAACGCCGTTTTCGAGAAAAAATCGCGTAAAAATGTAAATTTTGTCTAAAGATCGTCGAAAAAACGATGATTTCACTTTAAAAAAACATGGGAAAACGCCGAATTCGTCAAAAGATCGCGGAGAAACCGCCGATTTCGGCAAAAGATCGCAATAAATCGCCAATTTTGTCCGAAAATCGCTGGAGGGGGGAGACTTACGACCCCCACCCCCCACCCCGCCGATTTCCCAAAATGCGATGCTAATTTCCGAAAAAAAAAAACATCCAGAATCACCCCCGTGGGCATTATTCCAATTGTAAAAGTTACAAAATAAATGTGTTTGCACTAAAGCTTCTGAAAAAGGTTTCATTTTTTCAACTGCCAACAAAGCCACATGAACAGAAAAACTGAAGTGTGTTGCAAAAATTGTTATCAATGTGGTTTGGCATGCATGACCTCTGTTGATCTTCTTGGACTTAAAGAATCTTTCCAACTAGAGATATGCATTTGATCCTCTTTTAATTTTTGGGAAACAAATTATTTACAACTTTATACAGTGTTTTTTGTCACTGCAGACCAAAATCTCTCGCCAAAAATTCATATGAATTTCTTAACTTTATATTTTCATTGATTTTCTTTAATATCCAAATCATTTTCACATTCCTTAAAGCTTTCATTTATTTCCATCAGTTGTTTTTTGTATCTACCAAGATAATATTCATCTTCAATAAGATGTAAATTATTCATAAAAGTTTTGTTTGACAATTTTATGTCAGGCAGAGTAATGAAAAACTTCCACTGTCTTTCTGAATATTTTGGAAGTAGTTTAGAATATCTAACATTAGGCAAATTATTTGATTATGTTTCATACATAACCAGAGAAACCTGCAAGCAGAAGCTTTTTCTGTCTTTGCAAGATAGGAAGGTTGTGCTATGTGCTATGATAATTTTATTAAGTTTTGTATATGTTCGAATAACAGTGCATCTAAATATGCTAACAAAAGGTAGTTTGGTTTTGTTTCCCAGTATTTTATTTTTCAAGTTTTTCAAAGCACAGAGCAGAAAATATAAGTTGAAACCGGTGTAAATTAATATGAAGTGATAAAAACTTCTTAAACACACCATAAAAAATACTCAGTTGTGCTGCTGCTCTCATAGTAGATGCATGCCTTCTTTGCGCCTGATGAAGAATGTTCTTTCAAAAGATTCAAAGAAAAGGTTTTTTCAAAAAACCTAGCTAAATCAAATATCTTTTATGGTGTTTTTAGTTTCTATCACTTCACATAGAGCAGAAGTTTGATATAATTTTGCTACAGAATTCATATATGTGATTTCCAATCCTGAACTTCAATAACTGATGATTCAAAATCAGATATAGCTAAGTTGGATATTTGAGTAACGCGTCAAACCTAAAGCAAGTCTCGGCCCAAATACTGTTTTATACAAATCCAAGAGACATTTTTCTTTTTATATGTATTTGCATTTTTCCCATTTGAAGTTAAGCCTGTCAACTTTGTTTTGCGATACTCTTAATGTAGATGATATAAGGCATCTCGCAATACATTACTAAGTTTCGATACTATACCAGTACTATAGATGGATTAAATGAGGAAAAAAAATTCTAAAATATTTTCCTTGTGTGAGGCAATTTGCGAGTCAATGTAAATTTTCATTAAAGAAGGCCAGGAATGATCAGACAGACTCAGATGTCAGTTATCATCATAAACATTGACTGAAAGTTCAATTAGCAGTTTTATTTTTCTGAATTGTGCGATTTTAGAATTTTTACCCAAAGCTACAGATTAGATTGTGCCATCCAATTATTTTTTCTTTTCATAGAGATAGGCAGGTGCTTTGCGAGTTTTACTGTTTGAGTTATCTATAATACTTTGTTTACAAAATTACTGGCACCTTCCCTTGTCACTGAGCCGCACTTGTGTCACCTATTTTATATGTTATTTTATGCCTTGTGCAGAACTCCATTCAGTATACTAGGAAATGTTTGTAGAATATAGAAAAAATCATATGCAGGGTCTTGCAAAGAATTAGATATATGATCGTCTATGGATGATAATTTCTGGAAATGTGATTTCAGTAGTTTTAAAAAGTGTTTTAGTTTGAAGTAAATTTTAGTTAAATACTGGCATGTAATAAAGGTATTAGGTAAACTACAGGGCTAAGCAAAAATATTTAAGTATGTTTCAATCTATTGGAAGTGTTGGAAAGTGTTTCATAATCTATGCTTAACGCATGATTTTTCTTAATTGTTGCTTTCTTTCCTTTTTTATTTCTGTGACTTAAGTTTTAGGAATTTTCTGCTCAATCTGTTAGATATTTTTCTTTAAATTTGGTCTGTTTCTAGAATGCCTATTATAATTTTGCTTCTGCCTGTCTTTCTTTCTCTTTGTTTTTATATTAACTTTCATGTAGCTGCTTTTGGATTTAAATGAATATCTGATTTATTAATTGCAGTTAATTATGTGGCCAGGTTGTTGATGGATAATCAGTTACTGTGGCCAGGATTGGCAAGATTTTGACATGGAACATTTAATCATAATTAAAACCATGTGTCAAAAACTATCATGTTAAAATGTCAAAAAGTTTCAAAAATCTAGATTTAAGAAAATAATATCAAAAGAATTATTTAGTAGCATTATATAGACTTTAATCAATAAATTCTAAATAAAACTACATACATTAAAACTGTGGTTATAAACTGCACAAATACATTCTTGAAACATATTTTCCATACGATATGGTAAACTGCAAATAGATTTTCGCATTCTTTAAAAAAAAATTATTTGAATAATGCATACTTTTAAGGTGAACAGTTAATTAATCTTTTATTATTTGTAATCATTAAAATTATTTAGGTTTAATCTAAATTTTTTCAGAGGTAAAGAAAAGAAAACTGTAGATTTTTTCATTTTTTTTATGATTAGATACAGAAACTAATCTATCACAATTTGTATTTAATAAACATATTTACATTTCATAAAATAGAGCAAATTCAAAAGTATTTCCTTCCCAGTACAAAACAGTATTGCTGTTTACAAAATGAGTTTTCTTGCTTTCCTCCTACTATGTTCTTGTGGATGGGATTGCTTAAGAGACTACTTCACTAATGCATAAACATCCACATGCATTAGTGAAATCCTGGCATGTAATAAAGGTATTTGGTAAACTACAGGGCTAAGCAAAAATATTTAAGATTTATTAAATATTTAAAGTATGCATTTTTTCTTTTCATAGAGATTGGCAGGTGCTTTGCGAGTTTTACTGTTTGAGTTATCTATGATACTTTTCAATTCTTTTTTACCTTCCCAACCCTTTTTAATTCTTTTTTACCTGTTAATCCTATAAGAAAATTTATTTTAAATATCTTTATTGAAATTTCATACATTTAAATGATTTTTCTTTAAAGTAAAAATCAAAGCACCCACTGAATAATGTTAATTCTATAGGAGAATATTTTTTATATATTTATTTCTTTTCATTAGATAGCTAATGTCAATCTGTACAAAGGTAATTTTTTACTTTTTTGATTTCATTTACAGTTTCTGTTATTAGCGTTCCATACTTAAAAGCAATAACATAATCATTATATAATCACTCCTGTGTTTGTCTGTCTGTCACAGCCATTTTATTCATAAATTATTAATTGTGGAAAATCGAATTTGGGGAAGTAATAAAGACTACTCACTCACATATTTACAGATTACTAAACATTCACAAATATATTTAGGATAAATGTAGAAGGGCTTATTAAGTTACTTAAAAACAACAACAACAAAAACTTTGTATATTATTTGGGATATTGTGTGCAAGCTTTCATAATGCTGAATTAAAAATACATTTTTTTCTGTTTAAATTTTAGATATTATACTTTCAGAGATATTGGAAATAGACTGCAAGAATATGTCCCCCCCCCCTTTCTGTTTCCAAATCTACTAAAACTAAAATTCTGAAAAAAAAATAGAGGTAGTAGATGTTAATTTAAACCTTGCAGGAAAATTATAGCGATTACTCTAGATAGCATAGTTTTTGAGAAAAGAACAGTTTTCTCTTACACATAAATTTCAATTTGCCGGCATTCAGCAAAGTTTTTGAAGAGTGCTGGAGGTAACTGTCATAGCAGAAGTATAAAAGCCTTGTTGTTAATGATTTTCTAAAACAATGGTCCATAATTAGCCGAGATATTAACCCTTAACCTCTTCAGTCCCGAGAAAAATCTGCTGGATAGAAAAATTATTTTATTAGTAAATTATGTTGCACTTAGGCTTAGAAGAGAGAAAATAAAATTAGTTTTTTATTTTTAAAAATTTTAAATAATTAAAATTTTTGTCCCCGTATGGGTACATCGGGTCACAATTGAATAAAAATGTCATTCTTTAAATAAATAAGACCAGTTTTGGTTTACAATAAATAGACCTATGTATTGTTTAAAAAATATATCAATTTAAACAACTTAAATGATTTTTTACCTAAAGTTATATATCGTACAAAAATATACATATCTTGCTATTATACTTACATATACTGTACACAGAATTCCTTTTGAAAGAAAACATTCATATCTGTCAGTGAATGTAACTTAACTTTCATTTACTGATACACTCTCAGTTATTTAAAAAAAAATTTTATTTATTTATTTATTTTTTGACAACTGCTCCACCAAGTTTTAAGTCTTTCATATCATCTAAAGAACGGTATTTTTCCCTGCGTACAAGAGAAAATCCAGTAAGGCAAGAACAAAATTTTTATATTCCAGGATTTGGGTTTTGAAGGAAGATATTGACGGAAGACATATTTTCTCAAAAACGGGATCTTTTTCTCATCAATTGAGCTAAATTTTGTCCCAGGAATTTTAAGACAGTCATTTCTCATTACATTTAGTAAAGTACATACTCTCCATAGGTAATCTTCGGTATCAGAAGAATGTATTACAGAATCAACAAAGTGTAAATTTGATCGCAAAAGGAAGAAACTATCTTTTTGAATTGCATTTGTCACTAATGATATGAGTGAAGACTTTTTTTACTAATACATGCGGGTTTGTAGAATACTAAACACTGTACAACATTTCAAACGTGTTAGAAATGTTTAAAGTTACTAAAAATTATGACATTTTAGCAGTATATTACTTCATATTATTTTAAAAAAGAAACAAAGCCCCTTTAAATTGTTTTGTAAGACTAAATTAAATAATTTATTCGTCCCTATAAAAATTTATTAATAACCAAGTGTACACAATAGTTACACAGAAAATTAGTTTCTTTAGCTGGAAATGTATACCCATTGTACCCAAATGGGTACAACATATTTACACATGTTTTTAACATCCATGCACATATTGACAACATTTATAAACAACTTTAAATCATTCTTGAAACACTATAATTTATAAAAAATGCAATAATCTTTTTTTAAATTCACTCACAAATTTGTATTATTAACATACTTTGACGTGAAGTCGTTGATAAATTGCTTATGTCATCCATCTTGGAAATGTTTAATTTTCAAAGTCACATGGTTCCTCCTTCTTTAAACATGTAGCAGATCTATTGGTAATATATGATGTGCAATGTATCTAAATAGCAATAGCAGAAATTTACACATTTATTATAAATTTTTGGTGGTAATGTTGCCTTTTGCTTTAATGTACCCAAATGGGTGCTCCAGGACTGAAGAGGATGAAGACAAGGACGGTATAGACATGCTTAATGATAGGGGCATCATACTCTATGTACCATTGACTTGTAAATCCTAGATAATAACTTTTAAAGATATATTTGTGTAATTCAATACATTGTGCAATATAAAAACAATAGGCATCAAATTGTTGGAAATAGACTAATTTAATTAGAATTAATCCTATAAATACTGTAGGATTTGCATCGATTTTGCATTGTGTAGATCTCTCAATACACCTCCATTTTTTTAAAAATTTATTAAAAACCTTTCTGGAAAATTGTAGAACAGACCAAGGCATTGTTGCAACTTCCTTTCAAATAACACTTAGAACAATTGCCAAGTTTAAACATTGAATAATGATTTTGTGTTAGCAACACTGTAAAAAAGAAGATTATCATTATGCTGAATTAAGTTTTTTAAATGCCAAATAAAGTTTAAATGTGCATTTTTTTTATTCTCAGTACTCAATTAAGTTCATTGTAAATAGATATGGATAAGATTAAAAAAAATAGAGTTATACAGATTATTAATATTTGATATTATTTAGGCTTCATATCTCATTGAATTTTTATTATATACTCATTCATACTTTTCCAGTATTTAGAGCTATCCAACCCTATGTTGTATAGTTTTTTACAAAGTCTTATTATTTGTTTAGCAACAATTTTTTTTAATAATACAGATCATTCCTTTGCAAACAGAAGACTTTGTTAAATTTTCAATATTTTAAAATCGGTTTTTTAAAACAGAAAATTTTCTGTAATTAAATTGTGAAAATGATCCAAATAAATAAGTTAAACTTTACAATAAAAAAAATGACTGGTGGGAATAATGAAGGATTCCGAGAATCTGGCATGTATACCAGTGGCTCATCCCCAAAGGATTGATAATTCATATATTTATTGTACAGAACCCTCCAAGTGCGAGTAAGACTCGCACTTGACCATTCATTGATATTATTTATTAGGCTACTTTCACTTTTGGAATAGGTTTTTAACTAAGTTACTATTCTTTTTTCCTTCTAGTATGGTTAATTATTTATTTGTCCCTAATTTCAGGAAATATTCCATAAATAAGCTAATTTCATCAGTAAGAAGTGAGTATCAGTGACTAACAGAAATTAATTTTGGAATAAAAGGTTTAAAATGTCATATTTTTATCATTTTACTTCAACATTTAATTATTTTTCTTTTAATAAAATAACTGTTATTTTTATTTTTTTGGCTTGGTAATATATGAAAATAATTAATGCTGCTGAGAAAATATTTTTTAACTTCTTAGGGACGAGCGATCAGTATATGTGTCTCTAAGATGCTCAGAATCCTTCATTATTCTCACCAGTCATTTTTTATTGTAAAGTATACCTTATTTAATCAGAGCATTTTTGCGATTCAGTTGCAGAACATTTTCTGTTTTGAAATACTTGTGGTAAAAGATTAAATTTAAAGAAAGGGCACTTGTTATGAAGGGGTTAAAAATTATATATATATATATACATACATATATAAAGCATTCAACCAAGTATGTAAAAGAAGCCACCACATAAATCCACATAACTTGAAAATTTAGTCATAAATAAAAAAAAAAATACTTTCATATTTGATTACAATTTAATCTATATTTAGCTACTTTGAACTATCATTAACCCTTTGAGCTCTGGTGGGTAAATTTCTTCAAAATTCCAAATGTGACATTGGCACCAGTATTTTACAAAGAAAGTATTTTTTTATGATAGACCTAAAAAAATGCATTAAATGTTTTTCAAATAAATTTAGTCAAATATTCTGGTGCCATTGTGATATTTTGGAATTAAAATTAAGTGGTAGAAAATTCAATCATCAGAGCTCAAAGGGTTAAACAAAAACAATGTTATATTAACAGCATTTTTTCTGTTTTGATCTGAGTATATGTTTATCTTTATATTTGTGTTTTTGACACTTGAAAACCTGTTTAAACATGGTTTAAACCTGGTTACATCAAAAAGTAGTTTTTAATGGCTAAATCCAAACACTGTCTGAAATATGTTCCTGATATCTTTTTATTTATGAATTTGTTTATTTTTGTAAAAATTCGTTGTAAGATAAATCTATATATTTGAGGTCACATACTGTATTACCAAAAAATTAAACACTGTATTATGAACTTCATTAACATCTATTATTTTGTTGTTTGTATCCGTATGCAATGTGTCTGACCTTATATCTAACATTCTGTTTTGCCTCATTTCTTTTGATGGTATGAACCTAGCAATCCTATAATTTTAGATTTTCCTGCCTTATAAACTGATATTCTGGCTTCCTTCTCATCATTTTGATCTCTTCATCCATAGCTTGCCCTTAACTTTTTGATTCATCAGATTCTATGGCTTCCTTATAATTTTTTGGTTACCTATATCTACAATATTTATTTCTTCATCTACTTCTCTTAATCCTCTTCCAACTTTTCCAGCATATATATATATATATATATATATATATATATATTTATGTATATATTTAATTTTCTGAGAAGTCGAAATAATTTTTTTCAAAGATCAAATTATTTGCCAAACAGTACGTCTTTATGTAGCTTTCAGAGTAAAAACTGGAATTTGTGTTTTTTATGTTCTATTATATACCCATTCTTGTCTTGCCAAGCCTTTCAACTTTTTCTCTACACAATGTTACTTCTGCAATTTTTTGCTTTTTTTTGTGGTTCTGAGGATTTAGTCTATTTGTGTTCAGCTGGTTTATCAATCACTTTCATCAGGTAAGTTTTCAGTCTCCTTTATATGACCCAGGATGTCCTTTGCACTTATTTTACACATAAAATTATTAATTGTATAAAAATAAAAAAAAAGAAATTTCAAATACAAAGTTTTACTTTGTATAGCTTTTGTAGAGCTGTATACAGGATATAGAATGCCTAATTTCTAAACCTTTACTCATTTACATATAGTTCCAATTACAAAAATGTTTTAAATGAAGCAAAAAATTGTTTTAAAAGTCATTTTGATCACTAAAACGTTTCTTAAAACGTTACAAAGTTTAATTTTTTTATGATTCTCTGACCTTATGAGTGATATTTAGTAAAAATTTCCTATTACACTAACAAATAAGACAAAATAAGTCTCATTCATCTAACACTGAAATTGACCAAATTATGAAACTTTGAATTGCATGACTTATACCAATTTTATGCATCTGAACACAGATGAATTGAGCCATGCTTTGAGGGATTGTACACAAAGTCCTTAATGTATTAGAATTTATTTTATGAGTATATTTCTGCATTGCAACCAAAGGGATTCTCTTGAAGCAAGTTGTAAAATAACTTTATTAATTAAGCTTTAGATTAGATAATTGAATATCATTTTGAAATATGTATAATTTTGTAAGGAATTGCAACTGTTACTTTTTATCATTTAATTTAACAAAAGTTATGTTATTTTTTAACTTATATTTTTAGTACAAGTTGTATATTTTTTCTTAATATGTCAGAATGTAATTTATTAGCAAAAAAGTCAAACAGTCTATTATTTTTAGTACTTCATTTTAGTATCTCAGATGCAGAATTTATATTGCTAGTTATTAGATGCTGCTGTGTCTGCCAAAACCTGTATTTATTTAAACATCACTTTTATACTTTTAGGATCTTAACGATGGAACTTCTTTTGCTGAGCAAGGTGATGCTCAGAATAAGAAGAGTGCTAGCAGCGACGGATCCAAGCGGTGAGTTTTCATTGAAATTATATTAATTTATAAATTTTTTATTATATATGTTCACAATATTCATTTATGTAGTTGACTAATTTATTGTTTTACTTTGCTATGTGTATATCAGTAGTTCCCAACTTTTTGGACTTGCAGAGCACTTTTTAAAATAATTTTTTATGGTGAAGTCCCTTAGGTCTAACATAACCAATGTCTTACAGGCTAACTAATAAGTACTAAATAAGTAATAAGACAACATTCAACGCCAAAAGAGCGACAATAAATTCCATGAAATTAATGTATAAAAACTTTGAATTATATTTTTAGATATTAACTCGTTAGCACGTGTGCTGGAATAAAATTTACCCCAATTACATTGTGAGGTCAATCTACAAATGTAGGTGTGTATGCTGATGGGTTAATATTAAGCTGTTTTTTTAATTTACTGATTTAAATGCAAATTTAAGCATTCAAAATGCAATTTTTAATATTTTTTTATTTTTATTCCTTTTTTTTTATTTCTTAATCTTTTATTATTATTTTTTTAATGGCTGTTGGATCCCTAGAACAAGATGAGAGCTACTGGCTTAAACATACAGTCAGTATGTTATAAAAATATAACATTTCAAGTGTTAATTCAAACTATTTAACTTATCTCATATAAGTAAGAATAAATGATTTCTAAAATTCAGTTTTGATGCCTCTTGTGGATCTGTTAAGAAAGAAAAGGAGGATAAAAATTATAGAGGATAATTTATACAGTCAAAATTTGTTAATATGAACATAATTGAAACAATGACACAGCTAAAACAAACAATTTGCATCACAATTTTGACCTTATTATATTAAAATATCACTTTATTAAAATTTTAAAATTTTTTATTATTTACAAAAGTAGGATCACAGTTAATATGAATATAACATTCGTTCATTATAGTGTGATTTTTAAGGAAAAACAAAACAGAATTTGAAAAGGAATCTTTAGTGAACACTGTTTTTTCTTGGTGATAATATTTCTACAATACAACTGTCTTCTAATATGTAGTAATTTATCAGTTTCACTAGCAAGAATTTCATTCTTTAAAGAGACTCTCTGCCCTATATTTGACAAGAAATCATTTTAATATCATTAAACACTTTCCCAGGAGCAGAATCGGCGAAACGCTGCAACGCACGTTGCAAACTCTTGGGAACGTCTGCAGACTATTTTTCAACTGTTAAAAAATTAGCAAAAATTAAAAAAATTCAGTCCTAAATCCAAAAATTCAAACATAAAATGTATTGCAAATTTCGACAAATAGTCTGAAAAGAAATCAATTTTGTCATAGATTGCGGGAAACACGTGAATATTGTCAAAGGAATACAGAAAAATGTGAATTTTGTCCAAAAGTCGCGAAAAAACGGCAAATTTCTTCAAAAGATCGCGAAAAATCTGCAAATTTTCTCAAAGGGAAGCCCCCTTTTGGGCAATGCAATGAGATGTTAAAAATTTTGAGAACAAAGGCAAATTATTTTTAAAAGTTCTTTCCTTTTATGTCTATCACAAATACTTGGGAGGTTTGAGTGCATATAATGTAATGCAAGGGATTGGTCTGCAGACTGTTTTAAGTTTTTACTTGTGTTGCAGACTGCAGAAAAAAATCTGCTGCTGGGAACACTTTTAGCTGGTTAATACTAGACAGAACATTTAAGCAAAATTTAATATTTTTAAAGCTCTGGGTATATTATTTTGAGTCACACATATCATTATGACGTACACAAAAGGAAATTTAGACATATTTTCTTTAAAAAATGAAAATGAAAGATTAAAATTAGTTTGTTTGAAAATATTTAAATGCTTATTTAGAGCTAAAATGTACCATTACAAGGAAAACATCAAAATATCAGGAAATACTCTCATGTCCAAATTTAAAGTCACAAACATAAAAGCTGTGAAAACTCATGTACTATTTACTGTGTTACCAAGAAATTTAATACAGAAATATATTACAGAAGGAGAAAAAATATAGTAACATAATAAGATGGAAAATATATTAATGATGAATTAAGATAAAAGGTATATCAATAAGTGTTAAATCGTGAATCAGAGATGAAGCATTTATTTTGAGAAAAGTCTGTCTGATATATACAGTCACAGCAAAAAAAATCTTGACATTTGCGATTTCTAACGTTTTGTTAAATATCTAGAAATATACATAAAGTATGACTCTGAAACTCTAGATGTATAAACAAAATAGTACAGGTCATATACTTTTGAGAAGATTTTTTTTTTCCAAAATCCAATAGGGGACCATCAACAAGGTGAAAAAGAACGAATATCTTTTGAATAATCCTGTCAAAACTAATGTAGCAAAAGTGCTCAAACTGCAGATTATGACTAAGTGGCTTATGGTAATAAACTGTGTTCATTTTTATGTGTATAGCATTTATACTTGTAGAAAAAATTAAGGTTTTTATAAAAACGTTCTCAAATTTTTCGAAGTTGTTTGCTTATAATTTGAAGAGTTCTTAATAAACAATGTTTTTTTTAAGAAAATATGAGAAACGACATTATACATAATACTCTGTATATGTAATCAAAATAAAAAAATATTAATAATTGTATGAAAAATGAGCAGGTTTACTAACTAAATTTTCACTGTGCATGCATCCATTCTATAATAATTTCATTTGCATATTGTGTTAGCTAAGTGTGTAGAGCAACTTTTGTTAAAGTTTCAAAATTATACCTTGAAAATTCTGAAAATTATCGTCGATAGAATAAGATCAAAATCTGTTATTCCCAAAATGAAGCAAAAAGATGAGGAACTGTATCCAAGTTCTACGTGCAGTATTGTGTAGTCACTAATCAATGGAATATGGATACAGCCCTTCATTTTTTTGTTTCATTTTGGGAATATCAGATTTTGATCTTATTCTTTCAACAATAATTTTCAGAATTTTCAAGCTATGATTTTGAAACTTTAACAAAAGTTGCTCTATACTTTTAGGTAACACAATATGAAAATGAAATTTTTATAGAATTGATGCATGTGCTGTGAAAATTTATTTAGTAAACTTGCTAATTTTTCATATAGTTATTAATATTTTTTAATTTTGATTACAGAGTATTATGTACAATGTCGTTTCTCATATTTTCTGAAAAGAACGTTGTTTTGTATTAAGAACTCTGCAAATTATAAGCAAAAAACTTGGCAAAGTTTGGGACCGTTTTTATAAAAACCTTAATTTCTCTACGAGTATACATGTTTTCCACATAAAAATGAACGCAGTTTATTACCATAAGCCACTTAATCATAATCTGCAGTTTGAATGCTTTTGCTACATTAGTTTTGATAGGGTGATTCAAAAGATATTCATTTTTTTTCAATCTGTTGACGGTCCCCTATTGGATTTTGGAAACAAATCTTCTCGAAAATATATGACCTGTGCTATTTTATTTATACATCTAGAGTTTCAGAGTCATAACTTATGTATATTTCTAGATAGTTAACAAAACTTCTGAAATCGTAAATGTTAAGATTTTTTTTTGCTGTGACTGTAGTATGACCATTATGTGCTGTTATGCAAGCTTCACTGCAACTTTCCATACTGTTTAAGAACATGTCAATAAATTTTTGTGGCAACAAAGTCCATTCTTTCAAAAGTGCAACTTTTAACTCCTGGCTGATCTTGAGAGGGAAGTTATGCTGTGTAATGACTCTTCATGGACCATTTTCACCATTCACTTACATTTCATGATAACGGACTTGACAAGTAACGGATTTGACATTTCAAATAAAACTAAAAAAAACTATTAAAATGAACTAGCTTGTATATTTTTTAACTTAGATAATAATTTACATACCTTCTAAAACTATTTAGTAAACATACTTATCAGCTTACATTTCATGGTAACAAACTTGACATTTCAAATAAAACTATTAAAAATGAACTAGTTTGTGTAATTTCTAACTTAGATAATAATACACATACCTTCTGAAACTATTTTGTAAACAATATTTAATTACAAATGTGCAAAAATCCTTATTTTAATATTAAAATCTACAGTAACAGACTTGACAGTGAAAAAAAAATACCAAACATTATAAAAGCTTATTCTTGCACTATTACATTGCTTCACAATTGAAGAGTAAAAAATGGCAAGTAGTAGTTGTGTGGATAGTTAAACTATATTGCGGAATATTTGCTGCTAACTTTAGGCAGCATTCGAAACCTACTTTGACTAAATAATCACACAGTAACGGACTTGACAAAAAGTGAGGGACAAAAGATTTCTGGTAATTTCTTAAAGAAAATAACTTTTGTAATAACATTTTTCATTAATATAAAACACTAACAGTTCATATTTAAAATAATTAAACCTTTTTATTTTAAAAATTTTGCTCAAATTAAAAAAATAAAAACAGTTAAAAACATAAAACTTGGAAAAGGACAGGGATTTTTGCTTAGAATCAAAATTTTAAAGATTTTTATCTCAAAACTTTTCATTGATTTTTTTAGTTTTTCATGTTAGAAATGTTCAATATAATCTTCTTTAACTAATGCATAGCTCAAATCAAACTTTAAATATTAATTTATGTTTGAATTTTCTTCTTTTTACTCTGGGGCAGCATATGTAAGTGAAATTTGAAAATGGCCTTCATAGACCATCCCAAACATATTCAATAGGATTGAGGTCCAGGGACCTTAAAGGCCAATTTACTTGTTGAATATTTTCTTCTTTTTAAGGAAATCATCAATAATGTGAGTTCTGTTTAACTTTACATTATCATTTATAAACATTAAGTCCAAGCCTACTTTACTTAAGCTTTAAGAATCTCATCTCTAATGCCTAGTGTCCAGTCGTGTGTATCCTTTTCACTGTATCCAGTATGAGAGCCTGGTTGTTGTGGAGCCAAAGACATCAGTCTTGGACACAACAAGAATGGGCGTGTTCTTTTCAGTGTTGGGTCGAGATTCTCTATGTAGAGTGATTTTTATCAAATTTTCATTTGGAGAGAATGTTGAGCTTGCTATCATCTCTACTATGTAAAAGGACAGGTTTGTTGGCTAAGAAATCCTTGTATGGTATGGTATAATGTTTGGCAATTGTACATCATTGCATATCTTTGATGACGGTATTGACAATGCACATCACTATAGGGATGAGGTCCTAAAAGCCTATGTGAGGTTGTTCTGTGATGCTGTAGGCCCAGATGTCATGTTAACGGACGATAATGTAAAACCACACAGAGCTCACATTGTAGATTTTCTTGGCGAAGAAAGTTTTTACCTTATGAATTGGCCCTCAAGATCTCCGGACCTCAATCAGATTAAACATGCTTAGGATAGTCTAGGAAAAGCCATTGCACAGTGTAATTCCCCTTCCAGGACTTGCAGGGAGTTCAAAGCCACACTTTTGAAAGAATGGGCTTTATTGTCACAAACATTTATTGACACCCTCATAAACAGTGTGAGAGCTTGCAGTGAGACTTTTATACCAGTGCACAATGGTCACACTCCAAATTAGACACTTATACTTTATCTCTTATTCATGATTTATCACTTTTTGATATACCCTGTATCTTAATTATTAGTTAAAATCTTTTCCATATTGTTATGTTGCTATATTCTTTCTCCCATTGTAATGTACCTGTGTGCCAAATATCGTGGCAACACAGTGAAAAGTTTATCAGTTTTTAAATTTTATGTTTGTGACCTTAATTTTGGATATGAGTGTATCTTGTACTTACCAATATTTATCACTATGGGACCATAGAAACACTTTCTCATGACAACCCCAATTTATTATTTAGTTAAAAATGAAAATTAAAGATTAAAATTATGTTGTTAGAAAATATTTAAAAGCTTACTTATGATTTAAATATACCATATGAATAAAAATATCAGGAAATTTGTTGTATTTACCAATATTTATTACTAAGGAACCATAGAAAATACTTTCTTATGATAACCCCAATTTATTATTCTGTTGTTAGAATAAGAATAATGAATAATATAAATTATCTCCTTTGCTAGCCTTCCCATGTGCACAAAGCCAGATTTTTTAAAAACATTATTAGTATTATTTTGTGTTATTTTCTGCTTAATAAATAAATATTTATTCAAACTTTTCTTTCATTTTTTTTTTTTTTTTTTTTTTTTTTTTTTGCTGCTTTACCTTTTGACAAAAGGAGATGTCAAGATTTGGATGGGGTGGGGACAAAGGTTTTTTTTTTTTTCTTTTTTGTGATTATTGATTGATTTCAACTATTTAGTCAAAATTTATATTACTTATTAATGTCACTTAATTAGTCACATCCGTTTTTCATAAAATTTTGTTTTAAAAAAATTGTGTGTTTGCTCTTTGAAAATAATATCAAAATAGTGAAATAAATTTACTCTTACTTGTTTTATTTTGTGCTTAGAGTTTGTTTAATTTTTAGAAACTGGATAGTAAAATATATATCTTTATGGATTTCATATTTTTCTTGCAAAAAATGCATAAAATTCTGTGAATGGAAACAATTTCAAATTTTATAAAATTGAAAGATGAAAATATTGAGTGCCTATATATCAACTCTTATTGAAAATTTCTGTTATTTGTTTTGTAAAAGAAGAAAAATAAATTATAATAAATTTAGATTCGTATCATTGGTATATTTTTTCAATTATCAGTTAAAGTTTCCACTATGTTTGTTATCTATATTTTAAATAAAGTAAGAACATGTAAAATTAAGTGTTTGAAACAAACAGTACAAAGAAAATATTATTTAATAAATAAATTATTCTAATGTGATTATTTTTTAATTTTTAAAATTTTAAGAGCAAACAAATCGACATTCTATACTGATAAAAAATATTCTTACCACAAAAATAATGTTAGTTAGCTCATTTTTTCCAAATAAATATAATATTTGAGGTACTGAGAATATAATGCACTTCAATCTAAGCCATGAAATATAAACTTCCATAGGTAGACTCATTCAAATTATCCCTTTGATGATTTTTTATATATTTCTTTGTTTTAATTTATAAAAAGAGAAATAAAATTTTATGAAATCTTCAGATATTTAAATTGGTTGTTCATTATACTTGTGTTATCACATATACATTTTAGGCTTCAGTTTTATATAAATGCAATTCAATGCAAATGCTGCCATAACTTTAGGGGATATAGAATATTTAATTATTGATTATTGATAAAAATCATGTTTTTTAGAAAACACATTTAAAATTTATGTTTCTGAAATTCTATTAGAAATATTCTTAATAAGTTCTTAAAAACTGCCCATATTTATATGTGTACCTTCCAAACATAATATAAATTAAGTTTTTCTGGCTTTCAAATAAAAAGTTCTTCTTTCTTCAGCAATTTGAAACAATAATTTCTAATTATTTACATGCATGTTTCTTGTTTGAGGACTGTAGCAAAAGCAGTCATAAATACACTTTTATTTTTAATTATTGTATGAAGAAAACAGAAACTTTTTTCAGATAGCTAATTATAAAAGTCTTTCAAATAAATTTATGATATTTATCCAAAGTTGGCTTGTTAAACTTAGTGCAATACCTTAAAAAATGAATTTAGTTATACTAACTGGTTATTTATTTTGTTCATATTTAGTGTAAGTCCTGTGCAGTTTGAAGAAAGGGAGCCAAAAAAGGTTAGTAATAAAAAGTACTTTTTATAATTATCCCCAATGAAAGATCTTTAAGTTTTTTTGCATGTTTTTTTAACGTTAATAAAATTTTTATTCTCCATTTCCATTTTTTTTCCTGCATTAATTAATGCAGTCATACTTCAATTCATATTCAATTTTTCAAAATTCAATAGATTCTCTATAAATCATTTGAATTACCTACAAAATGTAATTCAAATTAGCCAAAACTTGCAATTTTGAAGAAAGCAAGTGCAATTAATCAATCTAAGGAATCACTCTTAACATGTTTCTCCTTTCCTTGACCTTGTAGTGTCAAAATTCTTGATTTTTTTTTATTTATTATTTCTGTAAATGGTAATGTGTTAAGTGTGGAATCTATATTTTTTTGTCAGATCAACTTTTTGTTCCATCACACCACATTCGACTTCTTGTATATTCTTGATTTTTTTCACCAGTTTGCCATTGATGTCACAGACAGTTGTTTAAATGTATATTAACAGCAGATTTTTGTAATGATACTGTAGTTTGCAGTTACTTGAATTCAAAACAAAAGTGAGCTTTTAAGGTTTTTCTTAAATCAAAAGGGGCAATTTTGTGACAAAAGTTTTAATCTATTTTTGGTCAAAAATGCATGAAACTAGCAGGTGTTGTTTTTCAGAAACTGTCTAATTGCACTCAGTTTTCTGTTTTTTTACAAACGTAATAGATCTTTCATAACAAGCCTTCAAAGTGGACATTTTTGAACACATTTTCCGACGAGAGCAGAAAAACCAGTCAGGCAGCAAGCAAAAAAGCAGGGAAAAAAGGGTGATCACATGATCAAAATAGCTTAGAACTCGATAGATAATTTAATGATCATAAAATGAAAAACTAAGTTTGATTTGAAATTTCGCTTCCATAGTCAGGCCTACCAATTTTATATCTTTCTGTTAAAAAATTAAATTGTAAATGTGTCAAAACGTTATACAGTTGTTGAGCAGAGCAGTTGAGAACAACCTTAAGCCAGTCATGGTTCTACTGTTCTGTGACTATTGATGTTTTTCACAAATATTATGTCAATCTTAGCATCCAAAATGCTCAACTATAAAGGCTGCCAACTAAAGTCCATTCTCATGCTTTTAATTGTTGAATGGTTGTAGCTATAGTCATGAAAGTGGTGACTAGGCATAGTACTGTGGCTATGTGCTACTAGATGAGACTGCTTACAGTGCCAACTAATGCAAAAAGGTTGAGTTAGTGTTTTTATCTCGAAAAGGTGCAGGATATGTGGAAAAAGCTCATTGCAAAGTTGTAGAGCATCATCTATTTAGTACAAAAAGATACCCCATGAACATTAATACTAAAAACAGAAGGCTTAAAACATACATTTCTTTATTAATGTTTTCCCATATTGTGATGTGATAAAATGGTTTTAGAAAGAAAAAACAACTAATTATCACAAGATATCTTTACTTTATCTTCAAACTTCTCTCTGTCTGTTATAATGCACATCTGGACACTTGTCTGAACTTCACATTGGACATGTTTTAGCATAGCCAGTAACATATTGGCATAAGCATCAGTAATGTACCTTTGGAGATACCTCATTGTTAGCAGAGGTGTTACATATACGTACTGTTTCAGATATCCCCACAAAAAAATCTTTTCTATTTTCTTTGAATTTTTGTAATGTCAGAATTTCAGAAATCACAAACAAACAATTACCTATTTTAGGCATTCAGTTTTTAGCATTAATGTTCCCACAGTGTCTTTTTGTACAAACTTGAGGATGCTGTACAACTTAATAGTTTACTTTTTTCATATCTGCTACCATTTTCAAGATAGTATGCTAACTCTGTCATTTTTCACCAGGTGGGGGTCTAAGAAGTCTCATCTAGAAGCGCATAAGCACTTTACTATACTTAGACATCTCTTTATGACTATGGCTGCAGCCATTCAGCAGTTTAAAGGGTGGGAATGAACTTTAATGGGTTGAATTTTTCATGTTTAGGGCATGTTGCTTTGTGATAAAATCATGAAATTTTGATACATGATAATTTCCACTTCTACATCTCTCACACTTCTGTTGCTAACAAAATAGAATTCAGTCTTTAAGAAAATAGCAACAGTGTTTGTCAGATAGAAAATTGCTTGACACAATAAATTTTATAAGTAATGAATTGTGTGTCAATAACCTAAAAATATGATTCCATGAACTTACTCCTATACTGAAGTTAAATAATACCTAAACACAATTTTTTAATGAAGAGTATTAATATCTTTCTGTAAAAGTAATTTTAGTTTATTAAATGTTGCAGTCCCTATTCAAATGAATTTATTATTGTATCTGAAACTAAAATATCTCCTAAAATTACAAAAAGTCTCCTGGAAGCAGAGATTATATGTGGTTGAAATTTTAAAAGAATGTTTAAATGCTATAAGTTGAGAGACAAAGCATTTTTCAAATAGTAAGGTCTATGGCTATTTTGCCTT
This sequence comes from Maratus speculifer, assembly GCA_964019185.1. Taxonomy (NCBI): domain Eukaryota; kingdom Metazoa; phylum Arthropoda; class Arachnida; order Araneae; family Salticidae; genus Maratus; species Maratus speculifer. Next base: position 156,857,340 of record OZ025299.1, read on the forward strand.
ATAAATGTGAAATAAAGAAAATTACTAAGCAGACACTGATGAAAACTATTTTTTTTTCAGCTTCAATGAAAAATAACCCTTTTCTGTATTGTTCTTCCTTAAACACCAGTTTCATCAAAGTGTCACTAAAAAAAGTCAAATTTTGTGAAAGGATCGTGGAAAAAACTAAAAAATTGTCAAAAGATTGTGGGAAAATGTGAATTTTGTCAAAAAATAGCGTGAAAAACACTCAAAGATTTACAGAAATAATGATTTTCATTCAAAGAATCAAGAAAAAAAAATCAGATTATAATAGATTACAGAGAAATGCGAATCTGGCAAAAAATAGTGGGGAAATGTAAATTCTGTCAAAGAATGGCAAGAAAAGTTCAAATTCTTCCATAGAATCACCAGAAAAATGCAAGTTTTGGCATAAAATCAAAGAAAAAACACAAATTTGGTCAAAGGATAGCTTAAAAATTGTTAATTTTGGCAAAAAAATTCTCAGAAAAATTGTGAATTTTGGCAAAAGATCATGGAAAAGACGCAAATTTCATCAAAAAATAGTGGGAAAATGCAAAGAATTTCAGAATAAACTAAAATTTTGTCCTTCTCAAAATGAAACAGCATTTGAACAAAAGTATCAAAAAAAAATTTTTGAATAAAATAACCTTATTTAAAATAGCACACATTTAAACACATTTTTTTAAACAATTTCTCATTTTCCCCTCTCATGCATTTTATCCTTCTTTTATCTTTTTGCAATCTTATTCTGTAACAGTTAACTCTGTAAATGACTTTAAATATTGACAATTTTGACAAACCAAACTTGAAAAATAATTTAATCATTCTTTAAATTGCACATATGTTCTAAATAGTGATCTAAAAGTTTTTAAAATACTAATGTCCTAAATTTTTCAGAAATTCAACCCTGTCAATTATTGCTCTTGCTGTAATTTTGATCTTTTAATTTTATGCCAAATTCTTTGATAATTTTCTTTTTTATTCCACTGATGATATATATATATATTGTTCTTGTAGAATACTGGTCCTTCTAGTTATAAACCAGCTCGAAGATATCCAACTCGAGATTCACTACTTAATAGACATCGAGATCTCAGTCAAGAGAATAAGAGATTGCTTGGAGTGCCAGCAACCAGAAATTCTTCATTGGCTCCACTTCTACGTGATGGTCCTGGCTTGGGAGGAATTTTAGGAGATATTCCGGACTATTATACTGACGGTGGGGAAACAATTTTTACAGGCAAGGCTTTATAGATAGTATTTGCAAGGGAGCTCTTCACATTTTTAAAAAATCAAAGCACGCTTTCTTGTCTGCACACTTTGCATGCAATGAAGGTATTCTATAATTTTTGGGATATATTTATTTATTTATTTGTTTGTCAAAACTCAATGCATTGCTTTACATTGGGAGATGCCTGTATTTTTCTTTTGACTCTTTTAACTTCCATCGAAATACTGTTAATTTATAACAAAAATAAAAAATGGAATTCTTAAACTAAATAGTGCAACTAAACTAAATAAACTAAATAATAAATAAATATAATGAACAAAATAATAATATCATGAAGTTCACAAAACTGATAGTACTTAAAATAATTACTTGCTATTTTTTGTCATTGTGAAACATTTTTGAAGAATTACTAACTACATTTTTTATGTATATTTATTTTAAAATTCTGTAAAGCTATCTTAAAGCTACCTCAGCAAATTGCTTCCTCCTGAGTTTATCTATTTTCTGATTCAAAAATAGTTTAATAACCGAAGATATAAAAAATTTAATGAAAACAAATCAAACTTTTATTTTAAATATAAAATACAAATACAAAAACTTTTTTATAAGTTGTCCCCCTCTGTATAGACAGAAATACTATTTAAACCATTTTGTGAAACTAATTATTGTGGAATAATTATATGAAATAAAAGTGCATGTATACTAATAAAATAACAAAATGCTCTGTCTGTATGTATTTCTGCAATGGCTAGCAAAATCTACCACACAAAGATGTCTGAAATTTATAGGTGAAGTTAGTCCAAGACTGGTCCTGATGCACCTGAGGTTCAGATTTTTAATATTTTAAGCGCCAAGGCCCCTGGGCCTCTTACAATTTTTATGCACCAAATTGTTAATAACTTGACCCCTTTTAATCTAAACTTCTTCGTTTTGAGAGACCTTTCTCCATTAAGCTATTCTCGCATTTTAACTTTTGAGTTATGACCCTGGGCCTGTTTCAGGGCCCCTTTAAGTTTTTGTGATAATAAATTGCTTCCATTTAATTTGATCTTCATTTTTGGGATACCTGTTTCATTTAGATATTTTGAAGTTTTTACATTCCATATGAGACACTGGGGCCTCTTAGGTAATCATAGGCTCAGGGCCCCTTGATCTTTTTGTGCACCAAACATTTTTCACTCCCTAAATTTCTCATCTTCTCAGTGCAAAATTTTAAAGTTGAATCTTGGCCTCTTCTTTCAGGACCAACATCCTGATATCTTTATTTGGACCCTGGGGCTTTTAAAACATTTGTCGAATCAATTGGTGCATTTAAAAAAATATTATTCCCATGAATAATTCACACTCTATGCTTAATTTGACTAATTAAAGGTCTAAAGCACTGTGTACAAAAACATTTTAACATATTTTCATGCTAGGACTCTGGTTTTAACTGTCAGTTGGCCCCTACCGGACCCCTATCATAGCTCCCTTAAAAGTCGTCTGGTTCATTAGCTTTTTTTTTTTTCTAAAAACTTTTTAGGTCCTCCAGCTACTACATAAATGGCAAAAAAATTTCTCAGAATTCAGCTACCACTAATTTTGAATATTAATCACTTTCTTGGGGCCCTTGGGGCAGCTTCTTTAAAAATGGTCCAAATTGCTTTCAATTTTATTTAATTTAGTTTTAGCGTTCTCCCATTTCTTTAATAACTACACAAAATATTTTTATACCCAACTACATGCAAAATAAATTCCTGGCACCTTGAAGTTTTTGTAATATTAAATTGTTAATAATCTTCATTTTTAGGATTCTCTATACATTTAGATATTTTAAAGTTTTTACATTCTATATAAGACACTATGGCCCCCTGTGGAATCATAGGGCCAGCTGAGGGCCCCTGAACATTTTGTGAGGCAAACATATTTCACTTCCTATATTTCTCATCTTCTCAGTGTAAAATGTTAAAGTTGCCCGGGACTCTTCTTCCAGGACCAATACCCTGGTAATTTTATTCGGACCCTGTGGCCCTTTTTAAAGCATTTATCCAATCAATTGGTGCATTAAAAAAAAATATTATTCCAATGAATAGTTCATACTGTATGCTTAATTTTGACTAATTAAAGATCTAAAGCGCTATGTACTAAAACATTTTAACATGTTTTCATATTGGGCCCTGGTTTTAACTGTCAGTTGGCTCTTACAGGGTCCCCTATTATAGTTCCTTTAAAAATGATCCCATTCACTAACTTTTTTTTTCTAACTACTTTTTAGGACCTCTAGCATCCTCTAGCTTAGGTTTTTCTAACTTTTTAGGCCCATGTACAAATATATATATAAATAAAAAAAAAAAAATAAATTCTCAGTCTTCAGCTACCATTAATTTTGATTATCAATCAGTTTCTTGGGGCCCTTGGTGCAGCTTTTTAAAAAATTAACCAAATTGCTTTCAATTTTATCTAACATAGTCTTAGCGTCATCGCATCATCGTATGTATTAAAACAGTAGGCTACTTCTTTAAGATCAACTCAAATTCAGGTCTTTGTGCATGCATGAATTTGAACTTATTAGCCCTTCCAGTTAGAGGAAAGTCGAAGCAAGTCTAGTTAGCTCAGTGGTTTAAGGCATGGATTTATAGATCTGAGCTTTTGCAGAGGACTAGGGCTCTATCCCAACGCTCGGCAATATATATATATATATATATTTTTTAATAATGATACATTTTACTACAAGGAGAAGTTATATGATTTTTATTCTTTTGTTGTTATTATTATTTTGATGCTTTATAATTAAATAAAATTTAACACTCAACAATGATTTTTAAGTAACAATTTTATTTTTAAAATATTACAAGTAATTAAAACATAGTAATTATTAGATATAAACAGCCAGTTTCCAATTCAGGGCTTTAGAGATACATTTGTAAGAATAAAATTATTGAAAATCTTTACAAATTGCATTCTTAAAAAAATAAACAACAATAAATACAACACACACAAATAAAAATTGTAAAAATGTTGTTAAATTTAATTTAACATCTAGCAATATTTAAAAAAAATATATTCTAATTTTCTAAAAAATGTAAATATTTAAACATTATTTTGTTGGTAGGTAGTAGCAGCAATTTTCCACTTTCCTGTCATGTGCATGGAAGCTTAGAAAAAATAATCCATTTGTAAACTGAAATATACGTGAATTATATAAATAAATAAATGTTATACATCATTTAGACCATACATTAAATGATTTTTAACTAAATCCCTGAGTGCCGTAATATCTGAATCTTTAAAATTGTGAAGTATGCTAACATATTTTAGAAATAGTTTAACAATTTTAACATAAAATATTTAAGCTAAAGTATTCTTCATTTAATTATCTTTTAAATATATTAAACTAATCTACAATTTTTGTTATATTTCGTATGAGCATTACAAGGAAGATATATGTTTGTGTGAATATAAGGAAAAGTATTAATTATTATCCAGGGAAATAAATTAAAATTAAGAAGAGAAAACAGGGGGAAAGAAAAATAGTCATGTAAGACTTAAAATTGAACTACTTTGTGATACTTATGGTTTAATAATTAAATAATGTATGAAACGTTATGAAAAATTCAAATATATTATAAATAGTTACTTGGTAGCATGGAATTTTAAGTTTCGGGATTTAAAATGAGACTGATAAAAATAAAATTAATAAAAACTTTTCAATATGATTTTAAAAATTAGAAAATACTAAACATTGTTATTTTTTTAAAACACCGAGAAAATTCGCCAAAATAAATATCAGTTCAATTAATTTTAGTTATCCTTCTGCTAAAAAGCAAGCACTGTTAAAATTCTGCCTGAATTCTTTCAGATGATTACTTGAGTAGGTTAAACTGAGAGAACCATGAAACAAATAAATCAAGTTTTCAAAACTTTATTTACAGGTTCTAATTAATCTTTTAACATGTTTATCATCAAATCTTGACGGGTACCATCTAGTTTTAATAACTACAAAGAACATTTTTATACCTAACTACATGCCAAATAAATTTCTGCCCCCCTTTGGGCCTTGGTGCAGGATCTCTTGAAATTTTTGTAATAATAAATTGCTTCCTTTTAATTCAATCTTCATTTTTAGGATTCTTTATTCATTTAGCTATTTTAATGTTTTGGCATTCCGTATAAGACACTGTAACCCCCTATGGAATCATAGGGTCCAGTCCATTTCCCCTGAACATTTTGTGAGACAAACATAGTTCACTCCCTAAATTTCTCACCTTCTGAGTGCAAAATTTTTAAATTTGAGTCTTGGACTCTTCTTTTAGGACCAACATTCACATATTTTTATCTGCACCTAGGGCCCTTTTTAAAAACATTTACCGAATCAATTTGTGCATTTCTTTAAAATATTATTCAAACAAATAATTCAAACTCTATGATTAATTTTGACTCATTGTAGATCTAAAGAGCTAAGTACTAAGACATTATAACATGTTTTTCTGTTAGTGCCATCTTTTTAACTGTCAGTTGGCCTTTATTGGGGCCCTTATTATAAATCCCTTTAAAATGGTCCAATTCACTTGCTTTTTTTTTTAACCTCTTCTTTAGCCCATTCTTTACATAAAAAAAAAACCCAGAATCTAGCTATTACAAACTTTGAATATTAATCGCATTCTTGGAGGCATTGGTGCAGTTGCTTTAAAAATGATCCAAATTGCTTGCATTTTCTTTAAAGTAGTTTTAGCATCATCCCATTACTTCAATAACTGCAAAAATATTTTATATCCAACTACATGTGAAATAAGTTCCTGGCCCTTTGGGTTCCGGTACAAGGCCCCTTGAAGTTTTTGTACCATAAATTGCTATTAAACTGCCCTCTCTTAATGCAATCTTCATTTTTGAAACTTTTTTCCACTTAATTATTCCCTTGTTATTACATTCCATTTAAGAGCCTGGGACTCTCTATGGTCGTGTTGGGCCCGGCTCAAGGCCCTTGAATTTTTTGTTCGCCATGCATATTTCACCTACTCATTTTCTCTCCTTCTCTGTGCATAATTTTAAAGTTGAGTTTTGGACTCTTCTTTCAGGATCTGTACCTTGATATTCTTATTGGGGTCCCAGGGCCTATTTTAAAGCATTTACTCAATTTTTTAAAAATATTATTCTAGTGAATAATTCATAGCCTATGATTATTTTTGACTAATTGTAGATCCAAAGTGTTAAGTGTTTGTTTTAAGGCTATCATAACGGGTCCCGGGCAACGCCAGGTGGGTCAGCTAGTTATTCTATAAAATATAATTGTAGTATATAATTAAATAAATAAACAACGTTAAAGAGCACAAATATTATAAAATAAAAGATGTTAAAAGCATACAGACATTTCTGGACTTCTAAAGTCCCATCATCAGTGCTAAAAATTTTTTCTGACTTTGTTTGAAGTGTGCAAATTACAATGTACAGAAATAAAATTAGATAATATTACATAATAAAAAAGATATATAATAAAAATAATAAAAAAGAAAATAGAAAAAAAATAAACAGGAAAAAACACAAATAGAAAAAAAAAACAATCCTCCCTCCCCCCCTTCTTATAATTGTAGTATAGACTTGTACCAAAATTTTATTTCTACATCAAGATCTCAAAATGAAAATCCTTTGAACAATGAGGAGAAAAAAAAACCCATTCGAATTCACAATATAATTTATTCACTACAACAATTTATAATGCTTTTAGTTTTTTCTACTAGTCATTTTTAAGAAAAGAAAGAGATCATTCTGTGTCACTCAAACTATCTTCATATAAAAGTACAGGGGAAAATACAGCAAAGATTTGATTACATCTGCAGAGACATTAAAACTGCTTCCGTCACGTGACACAGCTTTTTCCTGCCTAGACAAAAATTGCATTTTAATGTTAATTTAATGGATCTTCTGAGTTTAGCAAAACCATAGAAATGGTATCAAGATGCTCGTACTTTTGTATTCTATAAAATTCAATTTAAATTGAAATACGTGCAATTTTACCATTGCTTATGATTTAAAAATGCATACAAAAGGATATAAAATTAAATAATTCTGCAATTTTATCCTTATATTTCAACTGAAAGTTTCCTTGTTTACACTGTGATGATGTGCGGATTTTAAGCATTTGCATATTTTTGGGTTGCAGGTTTTAGCGAGCATTAAAAAATATTTTAAAAAAGTGTATCATATTTTTAAAAAAAAAGGAAATTGATTTTTTTACAGTTTTGTCATATAAACTGTCCCTCTCAATGTGTCATTAAGAATACTGTTGTCTTCGATGATATATTTACATACAATTACAGAAAAGGATTGCAATATTACACATTTGCCTAGCGCTGATGATGACTTCATTGTCATGGAATAACAGGTCCATAATTGACAATACTGGCTAAATTGATATGACATCATCATCTACTGAATATTTGTACACTTAATTTATAATTTTAGTTCTCATACAATACATTTCAGCAAGTTTTTTACTGGTGAAATGAAACTTTAATCTCATTTTCTTCAACAGATAAGATAAAACTATCAGAGATTTGTTACTCTAAGCTAATGATTTGGTTTATGTTCATCTGCTAAAATTATAATTCTTTAATGAAATTTTTGGCAAATACATATTAGTTGTCCCTTTTTCATCCAGTTATTGATTTCAATCTCTAACCTCTTTGCATGAACATTATCATTTCTGTTTGTTGATAATTTTTTTTTAATTATTCTAAACTAATTTTTACACAAATTTACCTTATATATATATATATATGTATTGTAAATTTTTATTTTCCTCTTTTTGTCAGAAGTTACAGTTCAGTTTTTAAATGCTCAAGTGAGAAGTTTAAAAGAAGAATTAGAGACACTGATTAGAGAATGTGTTGATAAGGTAATTAAAAAAATAATTATTCAATGATGCTTTTGTTTAATTTTTAATAACTTATTGTTAGGGCTGATTATTTATGAATATATTAGTCAAATATAGGTATATTTAAATATTGTGATAATAATGTTAGATCTTTGACTCTACTGATTTATCTCAATAACAATAAGACTGTTTTTAGTTTTTTGCTCTCTATAATTTCAAACTTAAAAAAATTTATATCTTCTCATATTCCTTCTTTCACTTGATCTATATATTTACTCACTGGCCTTATTTTTTCAAAACAAAAAATCTACCTAAGCTGATTATCTTTCTCTCATTAAAATCTCCAAATAAGGAATATCTCACACTATATGCTAATTCATTCACGTGTTACAACCATTCCTATACCTGGAAACCTCAAATTCTATTGTTCATTAGAGATTAATACTGAATTACACTTATTGACTAATATTGCTTGCTAGAGTGTGATTTCTCCAACTGCAATTATATTTGAACTTAAAATAACCAATCACAATCTAATTAGATTCAGTATATTTTTGATGACTTGGCCATAAGAAAAAATACTTTAAATACATTGAAAATTTTTATGATGAATTTTAACGTATTATCAAAATTAATTTATTGCTTATTCTAGTGGATTTTGTATGAAATAAAATTTCAGCATGGGAATATGTTTGTCAGTTATTCAACAAACTAGATTTTTTTTTTTTTTTTTTTTTTTTTTAATAAGAGAAACATTAAAAAATTTAAGCATCTTAATTTAAAAAATTGATTTTTTTTAAATTTACATGGCTGCTGTGCTTAGTTTTTTAGTAAATTGTAAGCTTCTCAAACTATGCAATGTTTTAAAAAATTTTAAATTGATATTTTCAGCCACCCAAGGCAATTTTTTTAATAATAGTTAGGAAAAATAATGATCATTGATAAAATGAAGTTTTTCAGGATGGAATGATTTGTTTATGCTAAGCTTAAATGAAGGGCATATGCCACAGTTATTGATATGTGCCAGTGGTTTGTCTCAGACCCATTCTGTGAACAATAAAAATGAAATCTTGCTCAGTTTGGACCAAATTTTTGCCGTTTTTAACTGTGATTGATCTATTGTTAAAATACAAAATAAATATCAGACAGTTTTGAATTTTATTTTATCAAATAAGTTTCTTTTTAAAATCATATATTTAATCATATATAGTGTTGAAAATGAGATTTAAAAATAAGATTGTTATTCTTTTCATTTTACTACATTAATCTTTATGAAAAGTTTCATGAAAGTAATGGTGTAAATACAAATAATTATTGAATTGAACAATTGGTTCATTTATTCTATATTTTGTTTAAAGAAATAAAAAATGGATAATATGTTGTAAGAAGAAATAGTTATTAAAACTGCAATTCATTGCTTTCTACAATATTTCGTGTTTAAAACTTTGATACCATATCATCATGTTCCTACTCTGTCTCTCCTCTTTTAAATTAGTATTGTGATATATCAGCAATATCAATATTAACTTGTTAATGTATTACAATAATCAATTTTTTCTATCATCCAGCCTTACCTATTGCCCAAACTGTGTTTTATTTAGATCAAAATTAATATTTATAATAATCCTGCATTATAGCAATGATATAATACAAAGATCTTTTTTTTTTTTTTTTTTAAGTCATGAAAGTAAAACCTTATAACGAAAGAACCACTGATCCAAATGACTCAAAAATTCAGCAATATAATGTAAGTGTATTGAGAATCTTTTAGGCATGATAAATAAATAAATAAAAACCCTTTAAATCAAATCAACAGAGGATTCTGTATATGCAGTAAAATCAGGAGATGAGCTTATGCATGACATATGCACATTGGGGATAAAAATGTGAAGCATGCATATCTTGTGTTTTTCTTTCCACAGATATCTTGGCAATGACTGTGCTATTGATGTTAAAAATGGTGAACACCACATTGAAAATCTCTTGTGTTAGTTGCATAGTTCTGTATAAATGCTTTATTTCATTCTGTTTAGGTAAAGATTTTTACAGTCCCTTTTCTCAATTGCTGCATTCTGTATATTTTTGATATGCACAATAAAGTTTTCTTTTTCTCTAAGTTCTGCCCATTTTTTTGCAGAATGCAGTAATTGGGAAAAGAGACTATGAGTATCTTCGCAGAAACAGAATGAAAATGAAGAGATTTTCAATGTGTTGTCCACTACTTTCAGTGTCAATGGCACAGTTGTCATTCTAAGGATATCTGTAGAATAATGAACAGGAGGTATGCCTGCTTTGCATTTTTATTGCCAGTATGTGTTTGTCATGCACAAGCTTATCTCCTGACTTACTGCATATACAGTGTCCTCTGTCAGCTTGGTTTTAAGGTTTTATAAACAACACCAAAAAATTTCCAATGTTTTGTCTGCATATTGCCGAAATTTCAGGTCATTTAGTTTGGTGGTTTATTTTTGTTATAGGGTTATACTTTCATGACTAAAAAATACACCCTGTATACGAGATAAAAGGTATACCTAAGTTGTTTCTATAGTGTCAGTTTCAATGTTGTCTTCAATATTTTCAGATATCTGGATTTATTTTCATAAGTTAGTCTTATTTTCCTTTTAAAAAAATAAATGTGCACAAAAAAAAAAAAAAAAAAAATCAGTATAAATGAAATCTGGATACAAATAAGGTATAAGTCAAGAAACTCAAGATGGGCTTAAACATTTGCTACAAAACTTATCCAGTATAGTAGAACCTCAATTATCCAAAGTAATTGGGACCGACCCTACTTCGGATAACTGAAATTTCTGGATAATTGAGAATTCATCAATAATCATCTAGTTTAATATGTAGTATCATCACTGAACTGTTATTATGACTTATTTTAACTGTTAAATACTAAATTAAAATTATAAATGAAAATAAATTTATTTCTGAAACAAAAACGTACAATGGTTTAAATGCAAGCTTCATTTGGTGTAAATTAGCCATCCTTTGCCGTGCAGCTCTATCTCAAAGCTTTCTTAAAAGCATGAATTCAGACGAGTGCGTTAACAGTATCATATTTTTTCTGCATGGTTAATAAGATTCTTTTTCTCTTAATGGAAGTCATGATAAAAAAGAAAACTTGAGTATAAAAAAAAATAAGAAAGTAAGCACTTTATGATAGCACTCAAGATCAAATTTAATTCTGATTAAATTATGAAATGTAACAGCAAAAAAAGTGAACAAACAGGAATTCTGGGCAGCTGTCAAGGGTCCATACGTAAAACATGGTCCTAGTAGGGGTAGAAAGAGAATAGCAAATGTGTTCTACCTTCCTTTCTTCCTTTTCCCTTTTCTGGAATAAAATTGTCCACAAAGTGACTTCTCCCCCTTTTGAAATTCTGCTGCAATGAAAATTTCTCTGCTCTTGCGATTAAGTCAGGTTCTTTGCACTTGCTTACAATCAGAGGATGCAATAACATTTGATTGTTCTAGGACTCCGCAGTATGACCTTCCAGATTTTGAAATGGGGTGTGTTTTTGTTTAGTACAGGGACGTTTGAAAATGGGGAAGAGTACACTCATACCGAGAATTGAGCTTGCAAGAAGGAATTCTAGAAAAGGGAATTTCAAAATATTTATCTGCATTCATAGTTTGGGAAGGACGGCTTGCATACAAAAGGAATGTGGGAAAAAAAGGATGAAAATTACTACAACACATGAGGTCACAAATTATCTTTAGTGGTAGAAAATCACAAAAATGTTTATGAAGTGTGTAACTTTTCTGTCTAACATTTTCTGACTCTAGTCAGTTATTATGCCTATAAGTTCTTTTTTTATTCTTTTTTTTTATATAAAAATAAGCAAAAATTACTAAGATTCTATCATTGTAGCAGTTTTGATAGGTATTTTGAATTTATATAAGTGGATTTCAATATAAAATATGCTGAAAAAGCACTTTTTTATGATGCTGTGATAAAAAGAAATTATGTGGTTAAAAGGATTTCCAGAGGTTGGCATATCTGAATTATTTGTTGTAATGAAAACCGTTTTTGAAGCATTTGAGACTTAAAATCATTATTGAGATGAAAATGACAAAGGTTTCAAATTTTAAATATAAATGATGCTTCCTTCTACCAGGGAAAATTAACAGAAAAGTTGGTATCTATAGAATATAAACATTTTCAGACGATTCTTTTAAATTATGTATTGTTTCTTAGAAATATGTAGCAATTCCATTGATGAAAATAATGTTAGATATTAATCTTTGAAAATGGAATATTTTTCTGGGATTTGGTGAGTATACAGGGTTGTTATAATTAAAGTTCGCCTATTTAGAAGGCTCTAGAGCCGGTTCTATGGCTCTAAACGAATCAGAATTTCACTAGTACGTAGTTGAAAAAATGCGCTCGACGAAAATCGAAAAAAAAAAAAAATAGCTAAAATTTTTGTCAGTAGGTGGCGCTGGGCCAATATTTAAGCCGACATTTGCAGATCCCTTTATATTTTGGGGATTTTTGAAAGATTCTGTATCTGAAGACAGATGTCAGACAATTTCTGATCTGAAAGACAGTATTAGACTTCACATTCGCTCAATCTAACAGTACAATTTAAGCAATGTTGTAGAAAGCACAATTCTTAGAATGGAATGCATTATTAAAAATGGCGGAGGATTCATTGAGCATGCATAATGTTATTCTTCGTCATTTCCTCATTGCTGGGCGACATGTTTTATTTTTGTTGATGCTGATTACATCACATGAAATGATATTCATTTTTCTGTATTTTTTGGAGTCATCAGTGCTGTAATTGGGCGGGAACGCGTGGGAGCGCCGTTCCCAGAAATATTTGATTTGTTACTGCAAAAATAAATAAATAAATAAAATAAAATAAAATATCACACACGAGCATATTTCTCTTTTTTTTTTTCAAATCAATCGAAATGATAATGACTCCCAAATGGTCCGCGAACTGAACACCAATATTTTTAACAGACCATTTTTATAGTTGGTTTCTACAGCATTTGTGCTAAAACTAACCTCCGAAGTAGAGGTCTGCACGGGCCGGAATTTCCAGGCCCGGGCCCGGCCCGGCCCGTTGTAAAACTCAAAAGTTCGGCCCGGGCCCGGCCCGGCCCATTTAAATTTTTATATTTTAGGCCCGGTCCGTACAAAAATCAGTCAAAACAGGCCCGGCCCATTTTGGCCCATTACAATTTCTAAAAAATTCAGATTTTTTTCATATAATTAAGATTTTTTTTAAAGAATACTGCATACATATCTATGGAATGATTTTACAGTATATTTTACAGGAAATACACATTAGCAACATTAGTGATTACTAAGATTCTTAGGCTTTCAACTATCAAATAAAGATTCATCAAAAAATTAATGTGGCTTAGAATAAAAGAAAAAAAAAAGAAAGTTAAAAACATCGTAACTTTTGAAGTTGTTTAATAAAAGAAGATTTATAAAAATATTTCTATATCATTTTATTAAAGATTTTAAATCCAAATTCATTCGTTAACTCAAATATGCGCCTTCCTGATACATTTCTAAATTCATTTTTTTTCTCAGAAACGCACAACAGGTATCTTTATTCAGAAACTATATAATCAAGTGGCATTATCCGGTTTTTGATACAAGCAATTTAAGAATACTGAAAGGAAATAAATTATTGTTATATTTAGCATTTTCAATAGAATTTCCGGAAGCGATAGCATGGGAAGGGAGAAAAACCTGCAACCATTTGAGAAACTATTGTATATGAACAAATTTATGCAAGTATTTTATTCATCAAAAATGAAAAATGCTATTCGATTCCAAATGCCTTTAATAGTCAGACTTATAACTTTCATATTTTTACAATTAAAAATTAATCTGAAAATGCCCCAAACTTTCGCGTTATTGAGAAATTAATTTAAAAACCATCAAGAAGTATATATCCAAAGATTAATCTAACATAAGTTCTTTATCGCTGTTAATAATTTTACAAATCATGTTGTCTGCCCTACAGATCTTGAGAACAATTAAGTCTTATTCCGGTCCAGCAAGTCTATATGTAGAAAAATAGTGCAAGCTTGATCTCGGCCCGGTATGAGTCAGCTAAAAAAATATTAAAACGGGTTACACACAATTTAACTCTCCGATGCCGATCTCACACTGTACAAGTTACATTTTTATATTGATGCTGTCAAACTAGTATGGCTCGTGACGCACATTTATATTTATTCTCGTTAAAACCATTTGCGTTGAAAATAGATCATATTTTATCGTTTCTGCTTAAATTTTCAAAACGGGCCCGAAGGCCCGAAAATTTTTTTATCGGCCCGGTCCGCCATGGGCCGGGCCCGTGCAGACCTCTACTCCGAAGGCGATTTCTGCGCAATTCGCAAGAAAAATATAAAAGGAAAATCTTTCTAAATAAATATTGATGTTCAGTTCGTGGACTTTTGGGAACCCTGTAATGATTGTTATGTATTATAGCAGTATTTATAAAGTTTATTGATACTGAAAATGATCCTGAGAGTTAAGTCCTCTTCTAGTGTATAAGAAAATGGTATCCAATTCAACTCCGGAAAGCGAAAGAGTAACTATCAGCTGCATGAATAACATCATGACCGGTACGAAAATTTAAACCTTTATTTAAAAAAGCCAATTCACTTATATTTATAAGATCTAGGATCTTCCTTAAAAAATTTTTGTCCTACCCCATACACTGTTAAAAATCTGCTGCATTTTGCTGCAATGCACTCCACCGCTTGTATATAATATCTCTATTCCAACCAATGAGAAAGCTCCATTTCACGGGCAAGTAACCGTTTTCTATACAAGCAGGGGAGTGCATTGCAGCAAAATGCAGCAGATTTTTAACAGTGTATGGTCATTAATCATGGTTGTCAGAAGAAGACTGGCAGACGAGACATTTTGCAGAAAACTAAAATCTCTTATTATCGCTCTTTATGAAATTAAATTTTGCTTCATGATGGAAAATGTTACTACGCGATTTATAAAATTAATTTAAAGAATGCTACACAATTATAATACCTAAAAACTAAAGTATAATAATTAAAACTGCTAACTCAAAAAAGTTGATTTTGGGCTAAATGTTTTAAATTGCCTTGCAAAAACCCAGTAACACCAACATGGACTCTATCGAAAAGTGAGTTCCTACAAATATTTTTTTCCAATTACAGCACTGGGAGTCATAGGTCAGGCTCTAGATCTGTGTGATTAGGTCAACCTAATTAAAACAATTCACAGTTCGTCGAAGCTTGTTGAAACTTTTAAATTTCTGTGTTTCGTCTGGATTGACTGATATTGATATAATGAATCTGCATACATCACCTTAAATATTGGCGCAACGCCACCTAGTGACAAAAATGTTGACTAATTTTTTTTCGATTTTCGTAGAGCGCATCTCTTCAACTACGTACTAGTGAAATTTCGTTTCGTTTGGAGCCATAGAATCGGATCTAGAGCCTTCTGAATAGGCGAACTTTAATTATAACAACCCTGTATGTCATATTCACTCGATCTTTTTTTTTTTTTTTTTTTTTTTTTTTTTCATATGAATAGACTAAACCTGTACCATTTATTGAAATATTTTTACTATGTATCCTTGATTAAATAAATAAAAAAATGAAAGCTAAAATTCTGGAATGGAGTTTGCAGCCAAGGTTGGTGTCGAACACAAGCAATATTGGTACAAATGTGGTTTCTAAGGATTGAGAGCAGTTAAATACAGGCAAATGTTTATGTTCACATGTAAGTTATGAAACATGTTTTAGCTAATTAATTACATAAATAATATTAAGGAAATAGTTCAACTCACATGCAAACGTTTGTCAGTCTCAAACACACACATACAAGAAAAAGTTATGTTAATGAAATTAAATTGCATAAAGCCAAACTCAATAAAAAATGCTATTTAAAAACCAAAAATGGAATGCCAGTTCTTTCAAGAATGTTGAAAAGGTGTAGCCCAATCATAGTAAGATGTTAACAGAAAATTGTAAAAGCTATTTAATAAAGTTAAAGGCAGAAAAGAATGGTTTGTTGTGGGTAGAGGATATGTGTGTCACACACAAGCAAAACAAAGGAAAACAGGACAACAAAATTAAATTTGCATAAAGTCATTTGGTAACATAACTGATATTAAAACTGGTTAAACTTTTCTAGATGTTTGGCTTAATCTTATAATCAATTATTTATTTGAATAAACTTCATTAAAAGATTTAATTGAACATATCTTATTCATGGAGTTTTAGTGTGAGTAGCCATGTGGGTACCAATATTTTTAAACATGTCATCAATTAGTATAGTGTATGAATGTTGATAATGGTCAGTAATTTTGTTTCTGTATAATCAATTCATTTTTAACAGTCACATATTTTTATTGCTAGATGTTCCCTCCTCAATCAGTCTTTTTGTTTATCACCAATTTTGAGTTTATTTGATAAATAGTTGACCTTATTTATTACAATTCTATTTACAGGATCACAACCATTATTTATGTCGTTTTAAGATATTAAAGCTAATTGTGACAGCTTAATATATTATGCATGCTTTTACAAATCAACTCAAAATTAAGAAAAACAGAATTGGATTGTTTTCACTATAGTCATATGTCTAACAACACACTGAATTTCCTTTTTTATATGGGTATAAATTATTTATTAATAAAATTGTTAATTATTTAAAGATTGTTAACCGATTACATTTTGCATATATTTTTTCTTTTTAAATGACTAAAATAATTTGCTTTCAGGATGAAATGATTATTTTATTAGAACAAAGGTTAAAAGACACTGAAATTGATCGTTCTAAGCTTCAAAGGGACAACTCAAATAAGGAACAACAGATAGAAAAATTACAGAAGTCCTTAGATGAAGTTAAAGAAAAATGTGAGCGTATAAAGAAAGAGCTAAGTTTTGTGAATAAGGTTATTTAAAATTTATTTTATTATTTTAATATTTATCTTTCTTTATTTTTCTCTCCCAAACGTAATTATTGAGCTATATTTTTTAGGAAACAGACATATTAAAGCAAGGCCAGAGGCAAGCTGCATCAATTAAATCAAATTTAGAAGCAAAACTTGCCAGAGCGTCTGAAGAAAATGAGAGAATCAAAACTGAAATTCGTCAACTGAAGCAGACAAGTAAAGTATGTAAATTAAACTTGTAACTTAATAAAACTTACCACAATTATTCCTTTTATTTAAATTTATAAGGTAAATTGCAAAGTATTCTACCAAAATGAAAATTATCATTTTGTTAATTCATAAAAAGTAGTATGGTTGTGAAAATTTAATTTAAATGCACAATAATTTGTTTTTGTTTACTAGCTAATTTTCCGGTTATCCCTGGACCTGGGATATATGAAACTTAAATATATCTAAAAATGAATTGATCATTTTGAAAAGGGGTCAACTTCAACATAATAGCATAGGATATCTATGCAATTTCATAAGAGTAGACTTCTTTTCAAAATGACTGGTTCAGTTTGTGATGAATTCAGACATTATGGACATTGCAGAATTCTGAGAGCAGTTTAAATTATTAATAAGAATAAAATTCCAACTTACCTCTTTTCATGCACCAAATAATAATAATAATAAAACCTCCTGATAGTGAGGTCACATATAGTGTGTATCTGAAAAATAGGGCAAAACTTTATGGAGTGATAGAATGCAGCTATACAAGCAAATTTTGTCAGAGAATATATGGTCAAAATGCAAGTGCTGAGAAGTTAAAAGGTAGTTTTCCACTGTTACAATTAAAAGATTAATACAAGAATTAGAAGAGATACTTCAGAAAATATTTTATTAACAGGAATGTTATTAATGTACATGATCAGAGAAATTGTTCATAGGATCTCCTGCCAACTGTAATGCATCTAGTCACCAGGATTGCCATTGCTGCTGGCGATATTTAAGAAACGCCTGATGTCTTTGCAAATGTGCATCAATCCATATCCCACAGGTGTGAAATGCACATTAAAGCTGGTAGAAGATCTTTCGAGCATGTATATTACGTTCCTGTTAATAAAATGTTTTCTGAAGTATCTCCTCCCATTCTTATGTTAATTCTTTAACTCTGACAGTGAAAAACTACCTTTTAACTTCTCAACTCTTGCAATCCGACTATATGATGAAATTTGCTCATATAGCTGGATTCTGTCATCACATAAAGTTTTCTCCCCTTTTCAGATACGCTCTGTATATTGCCATAATAACAATTTCTGATAATAAAAGGCATTATTTTGAATGCTAATGCTGGAACTTTTTTATCTCTTTCTTTGCTGCATATCAGAAAAAAGATTGATTGCTCTACTTTCTTTAATAAGTAATTTGAAAAAATTCTTTATGATGAATATCTTCATTTAATGTCAAATATCTTTGAATGCATAATGCTTCATCCTTGTCAAAATATATGGTAATATAAAAACTGTATGATTATAAAGTTATTT
Organism: Maratus speculifer; assembly: GCA_964019185.1. Taxonomy (NCBI): domain Eukaryota; kingdom Metazoa; phylum Arthropoda; class Arachnida; order Araneae; family Salticidae; genus Maratus; species Maratus speculifer. Next base: position 156,875,880 of record OZ025299.1, read on the forward strand.
ACAGGGTGATTCTTCAAATAATGAGAACATTTGTGGGAATTTTAACTTAAAAAAATGCACTTAATGTTTTCAGGAGATAAAAAAAAAGCTGTTGATAATGTTGGTCATATACTGTTATACTAGTTGTGATGTTTAATAATACTTAATTATTTGTTTAAAAAATGCTTGCAATTTTGTTGAAAGTTAACAAATGCTTTTTTATGTGAAATCACTGGCTACACATTTTCTAATCTCTGTGACTAGTTGTCAATGCCCTCCCAGATAAATCATATATCTTTTGAAATAATTGAGTAATCAAGTCATTTTTTGACATTTTTCACTCTGTGGAAATGTTTCATGCAGAGTGCGTGAAACGTAGGTGAAAAGAAGTGGTAGTCAGAAAGGACCAAATTTTGTGAATATTGCATGTAGTGTTGATTCTAAGCCGTTTTAGCAGCGACTGGTGGCCCCTTTCTTTTTCCTGTATCTGGCAGCCCTTTTTACTTTTTTCATATACCCGGCGGCTATTTTAAAGCCTTCTGATGCCCCAGTGACCCTTTTCAACACTTCCTATGCATCCCGTGGCAATTCAATTGATCCCAGGAAAACATGACAAATTCTAAGGGAGACAAGTTCAAAATTTTTGGTGAACAAGGTGCAAGTGTTCCCTTTTTGAAAAAAAATTTGCCCCTTTTTTTAGAGTAGTATTCCCTTTTTGAAAAAAATGTACCCTTTCTTTAGAATAGTGCTCCCTCTTAAAAAAAATTCCTGCCCGGTGACCTTTTTTTTACTAGAGTCAACACTATACAGGTGAACAAGATTTCCCATTCAAGTATTAAAATGGTGTCTATAGCCATTTTTTTTGCTATGTGAGGTGGTGGAAATGTTGCACAGCAAAATCACTTATTGTATCATTTAATAACTTACAATTTTTACACATTTAATGTAATAACTTACACTCTCTTGTAATGCATTTTGGTTAGTTTTAGATCAATGCATGGTTGAAATTGATCATTCATGAGGTTATGGAATAATATTAACACTTTTGCCAGATTTTAAAGACTTCTGGTACACAATACCCTCCTGATCCTACAAAATGCACAGCACTGTCTTCTTTCCAAAGAAATTTGGTTTTGCTGTAGTTGTTGATAATGATCATGGGTCAATCCTTGTTATTGTATTTGGACAATGTCATTGTAATATTCTACAGATTCACAATGATTTTCACTTGCAAAATTTCTTTTCATTGAATAAGATAAGTTGTATATGCTACATATGCTTTTTATTTGGGCAGAAACTTGACATGTTTACCACACAAAAAAATATGAGGTTAATTCAAGACTGCTTAAATATCAGTAGTATTTTGAAAGATATTGTCATAGTTACAAATGGATGTAAAAAGTTAGACTGTGAAACAACACTTTTTTCTAGGGCTCTCTCTTGAAAAAATTAGAATTATTAACCATTATATCTGGTACATAGGGAAAATATGGCAAAAAGTACTGCTGATAAGAAAGTTGCCAGCAGATACCATGTTATTTCTTCTTCAATGTTTTCTTGGAAGTTAGGAAATGCTTCTAAATTATTTTAGTGTACTCATTAATTTGTTTAGATAAGAAAAATTTGAAATGTTTGAGCTAAAACAGTAAAGAGGCTAAAAAATAGTGCCAGAAAAATATTAGAGTATACAGCTTGTGACGAACTGGGAAATGTATTACACTTAAAGCATGTGTAACATATTCTTTATGGATGTGTTTTTCTGTATTATTGATAATGTTTACATCATGCATAGTCTTTTTTATGTTGCCATGCTTGCTACATGTCACAATGCCTTTTTTTCTGATATTCTTTTGTTAACATTTCTAAATATAGAGGACTGGCATCAAATGATTCTTTGAGGCTGCACTTTCCTTTTGTCAAAACTTTTTTAGTTTCTGCTCTCCACATGCAGTTTTATACAAAAATAACCCTAACTTCTATATTTCTGTATTTTTTAGATCAACTGTTTATTATGTAGCAACTTTTAGTCAAATGTCTTCAAATCAGTTATAAATATTTTCAATTTCATCATCATATCATTTACCTTACAAAATTTAATCAATTCAAATTTGTAATGATATGGTAATTTATCCTGTAAATAAAGCACATTTTATATACTATGCAACTAAACATTCATTTCATTGCTTTTAAAACATATAGTGGAACCCATCAAATTTCGAGGAAAGAAATGTTTGAGAAGGAACTGTTTCATTGATTTATAATAAACATAAAAAATTAGTTATAATAAAAAATGCATCTTATATTGGTTGTCTAACTCTCAAACAAATATTAGTGTAACCTAAAGTTAACAAAATGTTATTTATGTTTGTCGAAACGATTAAAATTTAATCATCTATGTTGTCAGTACAATATCCCTTTAAGCATCCTAACCGTGTTTTTTCATCATGTAACTTTTAAAAACAAAGGCTGATTTAGCACAAAATCAATATTAAAGCTGCTTTTAAGTGAATAAGATAATTAAATACATAAGGTTATCAAATGAAATTTATCGTACCAATACTTTTCATACCTGCAATTTTATGAATCATTAAACATAATAGAAAATTTTGAAGGGCATTTAAAGGGATATAATAAAGATAAGTTATTATGGTGAAGTTATCAAATGAGGCTCTTATACTTAGTTTTCTGGAATAAGAAGCAGCAAAAATTATTCCACTTTGACATGATCATAGAAGTTTTTTCCCATGAAATCCGAACATCATTTTCACCTTCTCAAAATTTACATATGTGCCTCTTATATCTATGTTCACCATTTTTTAAAAATTAGAATTTTAGTTTGATCATTTTAAAATTATTTTAACTCGAAACTTTACTCCAAAGCAACATCTTTGCATATGAACAGTAGCACTCTTAACTTCTGCATATAATCTTTAACAGGAGAATAAATATTGCCATAATTTATGTTTTTTAGATACATTTGTGTTAAAATGTTTAATTTGCTAAAAAATGTTTTCATTTTTTTATTTTTTATTATTATTTTTTTTTATTGTGGCATTTTCTTTTACTTATGCTTTTTGCATGGTATTTAGTATCTATACATATGCAAAAGGGAAAAAATATAGAAACTTTGAGAACAAATTCATTTCTTAAAAGTACATCATTTTCCACTCAAAACATTTTGCCACAGCATGGCCCTAATGGGATTTTGTGTCACTAAGTTGTATCTAACAAAATTTAACCATGCAATAAAAAAAAATTGTTATAATTTCTATCAGAAAATAGCACATGAATAAAGATAAATAAACCTTATTATTTCTCTTTTCACTGCAATAATGAGAAGTTTTAATTTCTGTCAGTAAATAACATGAATAAAGATTAATAAGCCTCATTATTTCTCTTTTCTCTGTAATTATGAAAGCTATCTAATTACCATCATTTTGAAGAAATTTCCTAAAATACTTTTAAAATTAAAATATAAAAATGCTGATATTAAAAAAAAAGTGTGCATCTACAAATGAACGGCTTTCATTTTAATAAAATTGGTTCTATAGAAAGCTCAGGGCAGATGACTAAAAAATAGCCTTGTGTTTTAAATTTATAGATTGTATAAATTATGAAAAGTTAAGCAAAAGATGCTATTTTGATAAAATTGCAGTAGAATGATTTGAAGAACAGCAATAAAATTTTATTAGTTGAGAAAAGTTTGGACAAAAACTTGGGGAACCTGATATTTTTTTTAAAATTATATAATAATCTTTTTGAATTATTGTCAAGATATTTCTTTCCTTGTCTAAACCAGTGAAGCAAATTTATCAAGGCAAGAATAATTGAATTCTGTAATAGAAATTGCTACTTTTTGCTCAAAGATTTCCCATCTGAGCATACACACTGAATGCCATTGCTCTTCTATAAAGACACTCTAATTTTTTGTAAAACATTGCATCTTATCAGAGTGTGATTTTGATATATTATTTTTAAAAGTGAAACATTTTCACTTGTGTAGAATTCCAATGCAACTAGAAAGAAAATGACGCACTTCTGCAAAACATATTTCAGTTTTAAGAATTAAAATACAGTAAACTCCCGCTACAACAATATCCGATACAACAATAACTCCTTGTACTACAATAATATTTCCTGGTCCCAGTGAACTTGCATATAAACTAATGTTAACCTCCCCTCAATATTACAATATTCTCTAGAACAATAAGCCCCTGTAAAACGATTTTTCTTTTAAAATTTCAATGTTATTTTCCCCCTTTATAACGATATTTTGGATTTTGAATACCGAGAAAAAATCTTTATCATTCATCATCTTTGTCATTTTTTCAGTCTGTTTTGTTAACAGAAGACTCACTGTTGATTTTCAACACATCTCCATAATGTAAGATTGGCTATTGTTCAGATTTAGATGGTGGGGACCATGTAAAGTCCTTCTTGGAAATAGAAGGGGAAAAAACATAACCCTTGTCATGGAACATGTGTCAAATCGCTTGGTTTGTCATCTTCTCATTGCTAGAGGAAGTGGTAAAGTGAGGTATTTATAAGTGACATTCTAAAAAACAAGAGTTCGAAGCTTTTAAAAGATGTGCAGAGCTGGACGATTTTAGAGTCTTAATAATTTTGAGTTCTAAATAAAAAATTTGATTTTTGATTTTCTTTCTTTCATCAGTGTATTATCCTTTAAGATGGCAGAGCGAAAACAACTATACTTTCGAGATAAAATGAATATTATCAACGATATTGACAAGGGAATGAAACAGGCTGATGCAGTTAAAAAATATGGATTATCGAAATCTACAATTAAAATGTTTCCAAAGAAGAAGGTTGAAGACATTATAAGTTCAAATACAATTAACGCACAGCGAAAGCGACTGAAAGTTGCCACAAATGAAAACATTGATGCTGCAGTTTTATAATGGTAGCAACCAAGTAAAGAAGTGAAGGCAACAAATGTACCAATAAATGGACCTTTGTTATGTGCATAAGCATGCAAATTTACAGCATCGCTAAGGAACAAAAATTTTAAAAGTAGTAACGGTTGGCTAGTGCGTTTCAGGATTGTCACAGAATAATTTTGCAGGAAGTTCACAGAGAGAAAATGTCTGCCCCGATTAATGACGTATTTGAATAGAGGCAAATCAAGATGAAAAATATCTTATAAAAAAGTATGCTTCACAAAAGTTTCTAACGCAGATGAACTTGGGCTGTTTTTCCAACTCCTATCTGATTGCACAAAGGCGTTCAAAAGTGTTATGGAGGGAAGAAATCAAAACAGAACTTACTGTTCTTCTGTGTACAAAAAGCACAGGCATAAATACTATACAAAGTGCTTTAAGAACCTGAAAAGTCTTTCTGTGGAATATAAAGCCAATAAAAAGTCTTGGATAAATTCTAATTTTTTTTCTGAATGGTTACAAAAATTACAGAAAGAAATAAAGAAGAGAAAGAAAAAAATCATTTTGTTGGTAGATAATTGCTGCGCTCATGCCTCATTTTCAAAATTTCAAAATGTAGAAATTATTTATGTATTTTTTTTACTGCCAATTGTACTTCAATTTTACAGACTCGAAATATGGGTATAATTGAGTGTTTTAAAGAATATTACAGAAAACGGTTGGCAGAGTTGATACTTATACATTTTGATAATAAAATAGAAGACCCTTTTAAAACGGTAAATGTGAAGAAAGCATGTGAGAATATGGCTGGAAGTTGGTGGGAAGTAACAGAGAAAAACAATCGTAATTGTTGTAAAAGGTCGGTTTTTGTCATGAAGATAAAAAATCTCATTGTGATGAAAATTCCTTTGAATGAGATCTTTCACATGATCAAGAATGTGTTTTGAACATCCAAAAATCTTTATCCTAACTTGATAAAAGAAGTGGCAAAAAATCTGGAATTAGCGTGGAAGACTATTAAACAGCAGATAACGACCATATGGCTTTCACTGGAGATGCTGATGAAGACATTCTTTCTTTGAAACTACTGATCAGATAGAAAACAACAGGATGGCGATAGAAGAGGACAATAATGATAATGATACAGGTCCATCAAAATCCGTATTGTCATTCCAGGAAGCTCTTCAATCTGTGAAGTCTTTACAGACATTTGTTTCAAGTCTTTAGTCGACAAATGAAGATCATTTTCGTGTACTAGACTTAACCCTTTAATTCCCATGCTAGAACACGTTCTAGAAATTATGTAGTTCATTTCACACCAGAAAAATTCAATGGCTGATTTCGTTTTATTTAAATAAGGAATGTTCTGTTATTGATTAAAGCAAATATTGTGGTTTTAATTTTCTGGTGGGAACTGAAATATACGAGTTAAAATGTCTCGGGTGGTTTGGGATCCAGAGGGTTAATGCATACCTTTTTCATTGATTTAATTGTTAAAAGATGAATAAATATATCAAAATATTAGATTATTTTTAATAAAAATAGTTTTCAGGTATGTGAATATTTTTTTGCTCATTTTCTGAATTTATTTTGCATCATTTAACTGTTACTATTAAAACTTTGCTATTTTCTTCTAAATATAAATATTTAAGTAGTATATATCTTAAAGTAAAAAGAAATCCCTATTAAAAGCCCAAAATATGTAGGACCTTGATATAGCAATAACCCCTCTACAACAATATATTTATATGGTCCCTAAAATATTGTTGAAACAAGGTTTTACTGTACATGTTTTTTGTTATAAAATAATGTCATTTGCATCTGCTAAAGCATTCCACTTTTATGATCCAGTCTTAAACATCTATAGAAAAGTATATATATGGTGTCTATCACAGAATGATACACAAACCCCTCAAAAAGCAATGTCATCATTCAAGAAGCTTGTCAAAACATGTTAACGGTTATTTAATTATTCATATACCTTCATTTGTTTGTAGCTCCATTTGTTTATAGCTGCATGTTTTAGCAGAAATCATTCATTTATATTTTTAAAAAATTTGGAAAATGTTATTGCACTTGGATTAATAAAATTTCGTTCTTTCAGTTTTTTGATACATAACATATTAAGTAAATATGGAGAAAATAAGTTATACAAATATTCTTTAAAATACATTTTTTTAAAGAGAAAGTGTTATCATTTATAAAGTAAGTTTGCAATATATTAAAAACATTTAATTGATAAAAAAGAAATAAAACCAAAATTCATTGTGCTTTACAACAGACGATATTCTTGACATAGCACAGGTTTTAATTTCTGCTTTTTTTCTGTTTTTATGAGAAAATGGCAACAAAAAAGATACAGTAATCTACTATTTTCCCTTTTAGCAGAAATGGAGTACTTTGGTTGCCACAAATATAAAAAAATAATATCTTAAAAATGAACTCAGATAGAGCTTTGAGAGAAATTGCATTTAAAAGTGCACTTTTTTCTGTTTATGATGATGTAAAAATTGAAAATGTGCAATGTTTAGAAATTTAAAAATTTGCAGTTGCTAAAAGTGCAAAACCAAAATTTCAAAAAGTCTTGCCGTTCTTAGCATTATGCAGAGATATGTTTGCCCTTTATAATGTAGATATCAAATTGGTACATTCATAAATGATAGATGATTAAATATAATACATGAAATATAATTTTCTAACACATTTTATTTATTTTGGATTTCATGATTTAAGAAAAATTTATTTAAAACAGCTGAAACCATTATTTAAATCTCTTTTATCATGTGAAAAAGAAAAAATCAATTTTTAGTAATTGTTAATGAAGTATTCAATTTTCATATCAGTAATTTAAATTTATTCTTTTATGTGTTAATCTATTATCTAGGAAGCTCAAGAAAATTACCAAAGGAAAATGGAAGAATTAACATCAGAAAATCGCCGCATTGATAAACAAAATTCTGAACTCCATAATGCTATAAAAAAACAAATGCAGCTTATCAATAATTTAAAAAGACAAAAGGTAATATCATTGTTTTTGTATAGAAGGTCTTAAAATAAAACTTTTTTTTACATAAATTTATCTTATGCTTCTTCATGTATTTTACTTAAAAGTAAAGTTAATGAAAATTTAAATTATTTTTGCTGCCTGTGTGAATTAAATGCTTGGTTTAATACATATATGTATATATAAATATATTTATTTATTTATTGATTTAGTATTTAAGTTTTAATATGTTGTGAAAGAAAACATTTTTTTATTTAAGAACCATTGTATAGCTATAGAAAATTTGTTTTCTATAATATTCTGTTATTTTTTTGCTGCATTATTTTTTTGCTGCATTATTTATTTTGTTTTTCACAGCAAAATATTTGAAAATTTTTAAAAAAAATTTCATGTGTTTTTATTGAGAAATAATATAAATTAATACAGTCTTATGTAAAAGCTAAATCAATTTAAATAGATAATACTGGCACACTTGTTTATAACAAGCTCAAATGTAATGATAATCTGTTTTTAATGAACAAAACTCATTGTTAAAACTGTTGTTAGCTTTCGTTTTTTCAAAACTAAAAACTAAAACAAAATCACTTCACCTTTTTCATTTACGTATAAAAACATTTCATATTTATTTACTTAGAACAGGTGTCACAAATAAAAAATAAATTAAAAAGTTGACATGATTTGGTTCATTTATAAGAACCGTATTCATAACACATAAAATCAGTAGAAAACTAAATGACACTGGATATAAATATAATTTAAAAACCAAAACACAAAACATTGCGCCCCCTATGATTGTGAATAGCCATTGCCACCGCGGCATATAAATATAATAAATTTTGATCATATAATTAAATTTAATATGTATAAAATTAATATTAATAAAAGTAGAAAAACTAACTGACACTGGATATAAAGGCAATTTTAAAACCCAAAACACAAAATATTGCACCCTCTATGATCGTGAATAGCCAATGCTACCGTAGCTCCCCCTATTAGACTCACCCTTTAAATATTTATTAAGTAATTCTAACCACAAATTCGGAATGTCATAAGAATAAGAATCATTACAAACTCTATCCCTCCTAGAATATATCTCTATGGATTCACGGATGATTAATTTTTGGAATAAACTTGAAATGAACACTAATCTACTATCTTTAAAACAAATTTTAACCCCCCTCTTTAAAAACAATCTTGATAACGCAGTCTTATCCCTACCAAATTTTATGTCACATTCATGCTCTTTCTTTCTAACCACAAACTTTCTACCTGTCATACCGATATAAAAATTAATATCCCCCCCCTTCATTCTCATATGGAATTTCATACACCCCCGCTAGATCATCCTGTGGAACCGGATCAAAAGCTCTGTATAGAAGATGTTTTAACTTAGGAGGTGGCTTAGCAACTAATTCTATTTTAAACTTTTTTAATTTAGCTTTAAGCCTCTCAAAATTACCCTTTATATAAGGAAACGATAGTCTTTTAACCCCAATCTCTTCCCCCTTCTCACATGCATTATCAACCAAATTACAATTAACCTGAGAATTATTTTTAACCCTATAATTTTTAACCAATTTATTAATTTTATCCTTTTTGTAACCATTCAACTTAGCAATATTAAAAATATAATTCAACTCTTCAAAACTCTACAAAAATTCATCAGAACAATTAATAAACGCACGATTAACCATGAACCGGAATGTAGAAAACTTATACCCAAAGGGTGAATACACGGAAAATGGAATAACATGCTGACTAGCTATATCCTTCCTGTAAACTTTCCTTTTTAACATAGAACCCTCTCTAATAAGCCACACGTCTAAAAATGAAATAGCACGATCATTTTCCAATTCAAACGTAAATTGAATATTCCTATCCAGTTTATTAACTTCATCTACAAAAACAATGAAAGACTCAACTCCCCCCTCCCAAATTAAAAACACATCATCAACATACCTCTTATAAAATTTAGGAACTTTCTCGAACTTTGCGAAAATATTCTCTTCAAAAGGCCTCATTTTAAACTCAGCTAAAAAACCCGAAATAGGAGAACCCATAGGGGCACCCATGTTTTGCTTATAAATTTTACCATCAAAAACAAAATAATTACTTTGTACAATCAACTGTAATCCATCTTTCAAAGTACATTTTATACTGCCATTATATATTTCCGCCTTGTCAATCCTCTTTTTAATTTCATCACAAACTTCAAAAATGTCAATCGACAGAAAAAGTGATTTGACATCAAAACTAGCTAATAAACAGTTATGAGGAATCTCAAGTGTCCTTATGCTTTCAACAAAACTTGCAGTGGAATCCACAACATACTCTGATGGCGGCAGTAACTCTTTCAAAATAAGCACAAACACCTTTTCCAAATAGTAAGTCGGTGCTTGGCATCTTGTAACGATGGGGCGTAGAGGATACCCCTCTTTATGCTCTTTTAATCTACCTATCAAACGTGGAAAAATCTGAAAAAGATAGTGAAGTGTTGTTCATACAGACTGACAAGTCCAACAGGATTGCTGTTTTGGATCGTAATGAGTATAAAGTTAAAATGCAAAAAGCTATTGCCGATATGGATTGTTCCTTAATTGAAAAATCTCCTTTGAATAAAATCCACAAAAAGGTGAAAGATATTATTGAAAAAGGTTGTTGGCCAGATAATGTTAAAGTTAGATTGTTTATTAATAAACAGGGTGTGATTCCACGTTTGATAGGTAGATTAAAAGATCATAAAGAGGGGTATCCTCTACGTCCTATCGTTACAAGATACCAAGCACCGACTTACTATTTGGAAAAGGTGTTTGTGCTTATTTTGAAAGAGTTACTGCCGCCATCAGAGTATGTTGTGGATTCCGCTGCAAGTTTTGTTGAAAGCATAAGGACACTTGAGATTCCTCATAACTGTTTATTAGCTAGTTTGGATGTCAAATCACTTTTTCTGTCGATTGACATTTTTGAAGTTTGTGATGAAATTAAAAAGAGGATTGACAAGGCGGAAATATATAATGACAGTATAAAATGTACTTTGAAAGATGGATTACAGTTGATTGTACAAAGTAATTAGTTTGTTTTTGATGGTAAAATTTATAAGCAAAACATGGGTGCCCCTATGGGTTCTCCTATTTCAGGTTTTTTAGCTGAGTTTAAAATGAGGCCTTTTGAAGAGAATATTTTCGCAAAGTTCGAGAAAGTTCCTAAATTTTATAAGAGGTATGTTGATGATGTGTTTTTAATTTGGGAGGGGGGAGTTGAGTCTTTCATTGTTTTTGTAGATGAAGTTAATAAACTGGATAGGAATATTCAATTTACATTTGAATTGGAAAATGATCGTGCTATTTCATTTTTAGACCTGTGGCTTATTAGAGAGGGTTCTATGTTAAAAAGGAAAGTTTACAGGAAGGATATAGCTAATCAGCATATTATCCCATTTTCCGTGTATTCACCCTTTGGTTATAAGTTTTCTACATTCCGGTTCATGGTTAATCGTGCGTTTATTATTTGTTCTGATGAATTTTTGTAGAGTTTTGAAGAGTTGAATTATATTTTTAATATTGCTAAGTTGAATGGTTACAAAAAGGATAAAATTAATAAATTGGTTAAAAATTATAGGGGTAAAAATAATTCTCAGGTTAATTGTAATTTGGTTGATAATGCATGTGAGAAGGGGGAAGAGATTGGGGTTAAAAGACTATCGTTTCCTTATATAAAGGGTAATTTTGAGAGGCTTAAAGCTAAATTAAAAAAGTTTAAAATAGAATTAGTTGCTAAGCCACCTCCTAAGTTAAAACATCTTCTATACAGAGCTTTTGATCCGGTTCCACAGGATGATCTAGCGGGGGTGTATGAAATTCCATATGAGAATGAAGGGGGGGATATTAATTTTTATATCGGTATGACAGGTAGAAAGTTTGGGGTTAGAAAGAAAGAGCATGAATGTGACATAAAATTTGGTAGGGATAAGACTGCGTTATCAAGATTGTTTTTAAAGAGGGGTGTTAAAATTTGTTTTAAAGATAGTAGATTAGTGTTCATTTCAAGTTTATTCCGAAAATTAATCATCCGTGAATCCATAGAGATATATTCTAGCAGGGATAGAGTTTGTAATGATTCTTATTCTTATGACATTCCGAATTTGTGGTTAGAATTACTTAATATATATTTAAAGGGTGAGTCTAATAGGGGGAGCCACGGTAGCGTTGGCTATTCACGATCATAGAGGGCGCAATATTTTGTGTTTTGGGTTTTTAAATTGCCTTTATGTCCAGTGTCAGTTAGTTTTTCTACTTTTATTAATATTAATTTTATACATATTAAATTTAATATATGATCAAAATTTATTATATTTATATGCCGCAGTGGCAATGGCTATTCACGATCATAGGGGGTGCAATGTTTTGTGTTTTGGTTTTTAAATTATATTTATATCCAGTGTCATTTAGTTTTCTACTGATTTTATGTGTTATGAATATGGTTCTTATGAATGAACCGAAACATGTCAACTTTTTAATTTATTTTTTATTTGTGACACCTGTTCTAAGTAAATAAATATGAAATGTTTTTATATGAACAAAACTCATGTTCACATTTCTTTAAAAAAGAAGCAGGGGGGATTTATTGAAAAGGACTTTTTTGTTGCATTAAAAGGCACTTTTGGAGGGTAGGCTATCAAACCAGGCTTAGTGAAAAGTGCATTTTGTTGGGCTAGAAGGCACTTTTTTTTTTAAGATAAACTAACACTTTTTTGTTACACATCTCATTGGATTATTTGACAGTAAAGCATACATCATTATTAAAATCAGATGCTTTCCTAGGCAAGAGATGTTTGGAACCCTGGTTGGAAGAGTTATTTCCTAAAATGTGATAAAATAATAAATGTTTCAGAGGCCATTTTGATTCAAGCTGGAGGAGATATTCCCACCAAGCTATCAGCTGAATTAATCATCATAAAATATCAAAGTACACTTGTAATATTTTAAAGAATCTTATGATATAATTCCATTAAAATAACTTCATTTTTTAAATATTCCACTTAAAAACTGTTTATTATTATTCTTATATGCATAGTGCAGAGGTTCCCAGCCTGTGTTCCATTGAGTTCATGTGCTTGGTTGGTTCAAGTTTTACCAACATAATAAATATGTAAAATAAATAGAGATGACTGCAGTTTTAGCATATTTTGATTAGACCAGAAAATATGGTACATAATAACCAAAGTACATTATAAGTAATAACTAAAAAAATGCAGTGCAAAATGTGAAAAAAAAGCATATAAGAAGCACACACAATAATAGAGATTTAAAACTGAAATTTTATGAGTTTATCAAAATGAAATAGAAAAAAGAAGAAAAAATTATTACTTGCATGTTTTTTATTTTTACAAAAAAAAAAAAAAAAAAAAAAAAAAAAAATATTTTTTGTAATTTTTTTATTATATGTCAGAGTAAAATTTACATTTTCATATATCAAGTTAGAATATAAGTCTCTTCCATGAAGAATGATTAAGGCAGAGCTTATAAGCTTTTTTATTTTCTTTCTACTAGAAGTACAATATTTCTTTGCCAACAGTTTGCAGTTGATAACAAAAGTTTGGGGAGATTCAACAATGTGATGCAGTATCTTTCGTCCTATAAAATGATACTTTAGCATACTTCAAATACAATTAAAAATGAAAAGTTCAGCAAAAATTCAGATAGTTTACGTCCATTTAGACCTATAAGGTCTAAACAGACCGATGCTTCAACTGACGGTGCCCTTTTTTGTAGTTTTGTGGAGCTCTTCAATTTTTACTTCATTTGAAGTATCATTCTGAAGAACTGAAATCTTTCCCTAAAATCAATCTTTGCTTCTTTCCACTGTTGAATCTCCCTGTCTTTTTGTCAAGAATCACAAACAGTTGGAGAAAAAAGGGCAATTGTTTTATTATGTAATCAATAAAATTATATGCAAACTAGAATCCCTGGCATTTTTGTTAATTGAACTAGGTTCTATAACAACCAATTCATTTCTTCTATTACACAAGAAAGGGATGACTTCAAATAGCCATGTCCTAATTCCTGTGAATTTCAAGTATCCATTTTTTTGTTGTTTTTAAATAGGCTTCCTTGAAGTTCCCCTATTTTTTTCTCTTCATGTGCATCACAAGATCTAATCTTATGTGATTAATAAAATTATATGTAAAAATTAGAATCCCTGGCATTTTTGTTAATTGAACTAGGTTCTATAACAGCCAATTCATTTCTTCTATTACAAAAGAAATGTTTGACTTTAAATAGCCATGCCCTAATTCCTGTTAATTGCGAGTATCCATTTGTTTGTTGTTTTTAAATAGACTTAATTGAAGTTCCCTATTTTTTTCTTCATGTGCACCACAAGATTTAATCTTATTTTGTTAAGTTCTGATTCTAGGTCAGTTAGGTAGGACTCAGTCTCCAATGGCCATTACTGCACATTTAGTTATTTCCTTTTTCAGCCCAGGAAATAAAAATCGCAAAAAAGTAAATAGGTTGCAGAAAAAATATTACATATTTTCTCAATCATGACAGAAAAACAATTGTTGACCGATCTCGAGGGGAAAAAAAAAATTGAAGCACACAAGAACTCAGTCGCTAAAAATAACTGAAGTTCATAGGAAAATATAGCAAAATTAGTCAATAAGTCCTAGAGAAATAATGTGAAAATTTTCAGAAGCAAATATTGTGAAATTCATCATAAAAGGTCACAAAAGAAAAAAACAAAATCAATCGGATGTAGAAAACAATCGTGAATTTCACCATTATGTTCTGAGCACAAACAGGGAAATTTGCCATTGTGTCATATAATAAAATTGCTAAATTTGTCAAAGATCACAAGAAATGAAAGCGAGATGTGAAAATCTTCAGTGAATCTCCAGAATAAATCACAAAGTTCATCAATTAGTTGAAGAGAAAAATTCAAAACATTTTTCAGTCAGATGCAGAAAAATTAATTTTGTCATTCTGTCATAAGAAACTGTGAAATCTGATTGACTGTGGAAAATATCATGAAATTTGTCAAACGGTCTTGAGACAACTTTTGTTTCTCAAAGAAAAATTTCCAGCAAAGGATTTTTTGGGGAACAGAAGCCTGTTGTTACAATATTCTTTTGAGCACAAATCCCAGCGTTCCATCTTAAATTCGAATCCTGTATATGTGTATTAATAATGTTGTATAAAATTAAAACATTCTAATTAATAATGTAATTTAAATATCAAAACATTCTGTTTTTATATTTGTATAATGCTGTCAGAATTAGGCAAATTTTTATTGTAAGATTTTATCAATATACAGTAGACTCCCTCAAATCCGCAAACCAGAAATCCGCACATATTTTATGGATGTAAACAATGAAACTTTCAGTTCAGATATTGGGACAAAATTTGATTTTTTTAGTTTTTTATCAGTTCCATATATTTTTTAATTTGTAATTTTCTGAATAATACTCTATTCATGTTTTTTTCATGCAGAAAGAATATTTTTTTTTTTTTTTTTGGATAAAATTCAAGATATTCCCTGATATCACTGGTAATCACAATCTCCTTACCAAATACATATTCATTAATCAAGATTTTTTGGTTATTAAACCTGGCTTAACTTGAAAAAAAAATCCTTATTTTATGATTTTGATGTGAATTAGTAATGTACTTGTATGAAGCAAGTTTTGTTGAATAATTCTGGAAAAATACATTTAATCTTTATAATGTATATTTAATCATACACTGTTGATTGTTAATTTTGCTATTAGTATTTTAATCATTTTAAAAATTACCTAAAATTTATTATTTTAGTTAATTACTTATTTTAATAATTTACTATATTGTAACTGTAAGCATTCATTATAGTTCCGATTGCACTATTAATTGCGCTCAAATTTCTGTTTAAAAAACGTAAACAAAGCAATGACCAGAAATCCGCAAAATTATAAAATCCACACAACCTCTGGTCCCAAGCTGTGCGGATTTGAGGGAGTCTACTGTACCTATAATTGTAGAGTATTTTCACAAAGAAATAGATACTTTTTTAAAAAATATGAAATATCTTCTAACATGCCAATGATTGAAGAGTTTTTTTTTTCTCAAAACATAGGTTTAGCTGATTCCTTTTTATGTTTTACATATTTTATACTGTTTTATTTAAAATCAAGTTAAATTACCTTTCCATTTATACGTAAAAAGAAATTGCTTTTAGTTTTAAATATTTATAATAAAGTTATTCATTTCCTTGAGGTTTTAAACAGATATAAAACAGAATTTCAAGTTATACATTGAAACTCCTTTATAAGAATAATAAGCATAGAATTTTTTAACATACAAGTAAAAAAAAAAAAAAAAAAAAAGAAGGTTTGTTTAATTGTTTAACTTAAAAAAAAGAAAGAAAATTAATGAATCATCTATACTAATAAAAGAAAGTTTTGCTCTGTTTGTGTTCATGCATGATGGCTAGCAAAATCTATGATATGTACAAGGCTCAAAATTTTTGTGGGACAATCGAAGGTTTCTCCTGATGCACCTGAGTTTCAGAATTTTAAATCTCTAATAATTACTTGAAAAATTAATTAAAAACTCCAAAATAAAAGAATGGAAAATCATTCATAATTCAACAAAAGCATAGATTTTTATCAAACTGCAGTTATCTTCTTCAAGAACTCAAATTCAAGAGGGAGAAGTTAATAGAATTACAGAATTGCTAAGATGATAGATACACTGGATCTTTTTAAAAAGGGCTGCATCTTAAATTGTACTGGGCCCGGGGGTGGAAATTTTTTGTCTTTTTTTATATTTAAAAAGACGGAATGAGACAGAAAAAAAATATTCATTTCTCTAGAATTCTAGTTTAAAAATTAAAAAAAAAATTCTTTCTCGGTCATAAATATTTTAATTGAGAAAAGCTAGCCTGAGAAGATGACCAACATCATAGTTTTTATTTACTTTGTTTTCGACTACATGCCTGCTTTTAACGCTTATTCCCGAGTTCCCTTCTTTGTGCGTGCTTGCTCCACAGGGAGGGAGAGATGTTTGAGGTAAAACCAGCGCTGCGCTGCTGGATGAATCAGCTGGGAGCCAGAAGAAGAGCATTTTCTCCATGCTGTGTGAAACAGAATGCGCAGTATCGGGTCTTGTACAGAGAGAATATTGCGAGAGTTGTTTGTGGCAGTACACGTTGCGATTTCGGTCTTTCATTGTTTTCATGTGTATGCTTTTGAGGCTTAATATTTTTATACATTAAATTCTTTACCGTTTAAAGATGCAAGGAATCAAGTTTATCGAAGAATGGGATTCGTTAAAAGTAGACGATACGGGACTGAAAAACAAGTGGAGTTTTGAATGGCTAAAAGAGCCTATGAGTAGGAGAAAAACATTAGCGCGTGGTGCCGAAAGCTAAAAGATAAAGGTTGTTGCTATTGTATTTTATGCCATTCAACACTTAAATATGGAAATAATGGCAAGAAAACACTACTTAAGCATAGCGGACATTTTGCAGACATGCTACTTTTCCACGGAAATCCGCTTTTTCGGCAGTGAATTTTATTATTCTTGGGATCGATGCAAATATGCATTAAAATTTATTGGCATTTTATCGGGAAGGGGGGAGGCGTAACAGATAAAAAAAAAAGAGAAGAATGTGCCAAATTAAGCAAATTTCTTCAAAGGATTGCAGGAAAATGCACAAATTTCCCCAAAGGATCTCAAAATAAAAATTAAATGCATCAAACGGTCGCGGAAAAAATACTGAGAATCGCGGGATATAAAGTAATTTTCGTGAACAAGTCACAGAAAAATACTCGAATTTTATCGAAAAATTGTGGAAAATACTTGAATTTTGTAGAAAAATCATGTGAAAATATGCGAATTTCGTCGAAAGATCGGAGAAAATACGCGCATTTTGTCGAAAAATCGTGGAAAATAGGCATAAAAATACGAGAACTTTGGCGAAAGAGTGAGGAAAATATGTAGATTTTCTCAAAAGATCGCGGAAAATATGCGAATTTTCCCAAAAGATTAGGGGGGATATGCGAATTTTCTTGAAAGATCGCGGAAAATAAATCTATTTTGTAAAAAGATCGTGGAAAATATGCAAATTTTGTCGAAAGATCTGGAAAAATATGCGAATTTTGATGAAAGATCGTGGAAAATAAGTAAGTTTTGGCGAAAGATCGCGGATAAATAAGAAATTAAAGTTCTTATTGCATGGTAATTTTATTTTAAAGAAATGAGAAAATTTCAAAGTTTTAACATCAATTATTATTATTATAACTGATGTTTATTATACTTTATGTTATTTTAGCTTTTCATACGTACATATATAATGTACCCAATATTCAAATTTAGTTTTTAAATATTACATTATGTTGGAGTTTATGTTTTGTTAAAATGTTACAGAAACATGTTAAAATATTTCAGCCCTTTGAAAAATTTTCATTTTCACCCCTGACTGGGCCTAACAACTAAAAATTGCTTAGCTAGATTCAAAAATTCTAAAAATTATCCCGGTATGGTTCCAAGAAATTGAAAATCGATGATTTATGAAAAAAATCTTTTAATTTCCTTTGAAAGAAGGATTAAAAATTTCCGACATAGGGATCAGGTGTTCATTGTAGACAACAAACACTTTTCAATAGTAGGCATTTGTGTATGAACATAATTTTTTAAAAGTATTAAATTTATTAAATATTAATAGGTTTTTCTGAGTTAATTTTAATAACAAAAATGGAAAAATTAAAATCACAGATACAATCCAAGACTATTTTTCTATAATTGTATTAAAATATAGATTTATTTTTTTCACTTCAGTTTTGGACTGGGTTTGGATTTACATATTTTGCTTAAAGTCAGTTTTGGATAGATTTTTTTTTGTGATTTTTAGGTTGATTTTAAGAGGCTATTTAAATCATGCAGTAACACCTACTTGCTGTTGTTAATCCTGTGGAACTATTTTTTAAGATATTTCATTTGCTATTGAATACTTTTATTTATTTATTGCATTATTTAGCTGAAATTAATATCTACAATAACCTTTTTTTAGTTTTTTTATTCTTTCCTTTTTAAAAAAAAGTAAAACTAGTCTTACTAAAAAAAATCCTTCAAAGAAAATCAAAAAGGTGAAAAACAACCTTGTAGAAATAGACTTCAGATAGATGATAGTGGTTTTGTAGATAGATGAGGGGTTGTATCCATATATCCATTGATTAGTGTCAATATAGAATACACAATATGGCACGTACTACTATATTTGGATAAACGCCCTCAATTTTTTGCTTCATTTTGGGAACAATGGATTTTGAACTCACTTTCAGAATTTCCAAGCTATGATTTTGAGATTTTCACAAAAGTTTCTCTATGCAATTAGCTAGCACAATATGCAAATGAAATTTTGATATCATTGATACATCCACAGTGAAAATTTATTTAGTAAACCTGCTAATTTTTCATAAATTGTTTATTATTTTTTCAATTCTGATTACAGGGTATTATGTACAATGTTGTTTGTCATATTTTCAGAAAAGAACATTATTTTATATTAATAACTCTGCAAATTATAAGCAAAAAAGTGGAAAATTTGGGACTGCTTTTATAGAAACCTTAATTTCTCTATGAGTATACATGCTATCCACATAAAAATAAACACAGTTTATTACAATATGCCACTTAATCATATTCTATAGTTTGAGCGTTTTTGCTACATTAGTTTTGACAGGATTATCCAAAAGATATTCATTCTTTTTCAATTTGATGATGGTCCTCTATGGAATTTTGAGACAGAATCTTCATGGAAATGTATGACTTGTACTATTATATTTACACACTTAGAGTTTCAGGATAATTCCTTATGAGTTTTTCTAGATTTTTAAGAAATCGTCAATAATTGTAAGTGGTCGGTCACATTTGGCCGTATAGTGTATATATATGGTAATGAATGTATATTATTGATAGAGCTTATTACAAGAAATTTCTCTTCTTACAGATGCACATAGAAGCTGCTACTGCTGTTCAGTTTTCTGAAGAAGAGTTCATGAAAGCCCTTGATAGAGGTATTTTTCTCAGTCCTTTTATTATATATTTTGTCTCCATGTTTTACTTATCATCTTTCAAAATTTTTATTTTCCAAAAAATTTTTTTCAGAGTTTTTTTCCTTTTTTTATATTTATATATTCTTTATTATTTCTCACATAAGATTTAAATATATATTTATATATATTTATAATTTTTCAGCTGGAATTTCAATGTTTTAACTTTTCATTTTTAATGTAGAATTTAGTGTATCATCTGACAACTTGCACTGTGATTTTTGTAGTTCACTATAAATCATTAAGGTACGTAGTATTGTAGGAAATCTTATGGTAAATATTAAATTGAATGCATGGTCATTCCATTTAGTGATGCATGAACTTGTTTTGATGAACACTGGCATCTTGCCAGTTGTTAATGCAGGTCGTAAATTGGTCGAATAGGCAATAGAATAATTTCATTTGAGAGATTCTCCATGAATTAACTAAGGCATCTGCATAACTTTTAATTTTTATTAACAACACATGAGCTAAAACAATTCTCACCTTAATGTTAAAGCTCAGGTCTTGCTGTGACAAATCTTAGTGGCTGTTAGAGAAATTAAGAATGAAAAAATTGCAGTTATGCGGAAACTTCCACTCAGCGTGAGATGTTAATAAGTTAAGAAACACAAAAATTCCAAGTTTTCACCGAATGCTGCTGCTTTTTGATAAAACTCGCAACGATACACATCATGTCTGATTGGTAGAGAACAAGAATGTCAAGTGAAAAGGTCCAATGAGAATAATTCTACAAAAAGTTCTGTTAAAAATGCATAATGAGCTAAAAATATGAGGAATAAACAAATATCCCAGGGCGGGAAAGATCTTGGAATAAAATAAGTAAAAAGTAAAAATAAATAAGTGGCTCTTTTAAAAAATGATGAGGCAATTTACAAATAAACTAAAAGCTTTATATTTAAGTAAATTGAATAAGGTAATTAATTTAAGGGGAATCTAATAGAATAATGATAGATATTATTAAAGAATAAAAAAATAGTGAATAAGCTGGTAATTTAGCAAAAAGAAAAATTAATAATATAACATATGTGTTCTTTTAATTTAATGAATTTGAAAGTAAGTTTACATTGATATTTTTTTATTTCAATTAGGAGAAAATAAATTTCTTCAGATAAATATAACATAATTAAAATAACTATTTTGATGAAACTTTCAACATTTAAATTTCATACTTAAGTTCTTTTAGCACTCAGTATATAGTTACTTCATGATCAATATATATATACCTTGAAATTTTGTCAAATATCAATTTTAGTCAGCACTAGAGCAAGGCTGTGTTAATTTTTCTTTTAGTGTATCCTAAGTATTTTCAAGTTGACTTTAAAATGGATTTTTCTGAAACAGTATCAGTTTTGATGGCGACCTGCTTCCAAACTTTGCCAAGAATAAGTTTTGCAACAAAAGATTCAGGATTAATTTTAGTTATTTATTTTTGTTACTTTATCAAATTTCATAAGAACATATTCTCATTTATTTTCATATAAATGCTTCATAACTTTTATTATCTCTTTGTTTATAAACTACTGATATCACAGTAGAGAAAATTTTCTTGTACACTTGAGTGCATGACTAGTAAAATTTTTTATAGAGTTCTGAATGAATTGGGTTCAACCCAACCTGATTATGAAATTCTGAATTTCAACCTGAAGTCAAAATACTTCAACCCACAACCTGATCTTGAACTCAAAATGAAAAGAAATTAATTCATGCTTTATTACAGTTATGAAAAGTAATCTGCAATATATCTATAATGCCAATTTTACCATTTATATAGAAAAATGGACATATCTATGTTCTTTAAGATTCAAATATAGTAAAACATCTGAATAACAGACATCCTAGGATTATTTAACTGAGCTCTGCATTGGGTCAGATTGTCTCTAATTTTCTTCCTTTGCTTTGGGGTGACTCTATCTTTCTACAGGTCGGATTCCTTCTAGAATAATTTTTGCAGATCAGATATAGATTTTTGGAATTTGGGTTGTTGGCTTTTTCTCAAAAAGTTTGAACAAAACTATGTTTCAAATGAGAAAAAAAGGAAAAAGTTAAATATAGGTAAGTTTATATTCAATTTATTTCATGAAAAATAAAATTATATAAGCAATGTGATCAAAGATTATTTTATGATGATTACAGTTCAGAATTCTTTTTGCTTCTCTTGGAATATAAAAAATATTACCATTTTTGATGCATACAAATCCCATGTATTGTATTTCTGATATAGTTTATGCACATATATGCATATTATGTGCGCGTTGATTGCAAGGTATCCGATATTCAGAGCAAGGATGCCATTTCAGAACTTTCTTGGGGTGGGGGGAAAAGTTTTTTTTTAAGACAGTGGTACAGCCAAGGGAGGGGGTATTTACCCCCCCCCCCTCTCCTCCAAATGAGAGTGGATGAAAAATCTGTTTTAGACAGGTTTTCATCTTAGCATGTATAATTTCAAGATATTCACTACTTAGGAAATTTTCTGTTTAAGACAGGATTCCTTCTAGATATATTTCATTTTTACAAGTATCCTCTAAAGCTGTTAAAATATTTTTCCTGTAGTACACGTCTAAAGAGCATTTGTGTATCATAGTGAAATTTGTAAAACGAAATAAAGCGCTTTTCTCTGACCTTTTGACTTGTTCTTTGGAAGTTTTACTGCAAGAGTAGGGAGACATTTCAAGAGATTCTTGTAGGGAGTGGGGGAAGAACAAAGTTTTATTTGCAGGAAAAGAAATGAAATAGGTTACAAAATTTTGCCCTTCTAACTTCTTTCTTTCTCAAGTATGGGATTCTTCCAGGAATATTTTTTAATTTTCATGGATAACTGCAATATTTGTAATTTTTTTTTTTTTTTTTTTTTTTTTTTTTTTTGTGGAACTATGCAAACTCATTTAGTCAATCAATCATGAAAAAAACTGCAATTTTTGTCTATTGGACTTGGAAAAAACAGTTAATATGGCAAATTAATCTTGGAAAATATCTAATTAGTTAAAAGGGCCATAAAAATATTGCAAAAACTGTGGAAACAAATAGCATTTTTGTCAATTGGTTTTGGGAAAAAAATTGCAGATATCAACATTCAGTCACAGAAAAAAAAATTGTCCATCAGTCACAAAAAAATACCCAATTTTGAATAGCTATTGCTAAAAAAATTAATCAAAATGTTTTGGAAAAAATCATGAATTTAGTCAAACAATTGCGTGAAAATTCAAGAATTTCATGAATCACAAATTTTGACAGTCAGCTGCAGAACTCCCCCCCCCCCCCCCTCTGAGTTCTGTTTGAATGTTTCAGGATTACAGCTTTTTCCAGGTTAGTGTTGTGTACAACCCAATGTGTAAATATAATGTGACATTAATAATGCAAAATACAGAATTCAAGTAATTGCAAATCTGAATCAACACCCCTTTTGGGCAAAAAAGTAAAATCCCATCTAAATATTGGGTGAAAGAGGGAAATTCATCTCTAAAATTTTAGCCCTGAGGGAGACGAGCTTATTTATGAGAATGTTGGAATAGCAAAATCTTTAGGAATATTTTTTTGCAGTGATAGTTTCTGTGCTCAAAGTATTACTGAATTTGTTTTTATTGTAATCATATCTGACAAGTTATTTTAGCTTTTGACCAATTTATGAAATCTTGTTAAGTCTAACCTGTGATGACAGATAAACTTTCTAAAATTTCAAATTCCTTGGGGGAGGGGCTGTTGGCCCCTCCAAATTCCCCTCAAGTGCATCCCTGAATCAGAGGTAAAAAGAATACAAATATGTAAGTATTAGGAATTGAAAAAGTGTTTACTAAATAGAAGTGTGTGTTTTTTGTGAATGCCCTCTCTCGAAGTTTTATTGTATATAGATTTTTCAAATGAAAAAAAATTAGACTTTATCTTGAAAAATCAGGTCAATATAAACTTGACCCATAAGATACAAAATCCAACATGAAATGGACTTGAACCCAAAACAATAAAAATCAATCTGACTTAAGCCACATTTAAAAAGTACAAGTCATCCTGCACTGCAATATATATATATAACCATTATATAATACTACTATTCAACATCTACAATGAATACAGAATAACCCAATACATAACAAACTTAAAAAAGACAAGAGGTAGTTGGTAATATTGCAAAAATAACTAATATTATTGGAAATTGTAGTACATGGTTCGTTCTCAAGGGTAATACCATGTAGACACAACAATTACGATTAATTTCTGATTAGAAATCAGGAAAATCCTAAAAATGATTTCTATATTACCTGATTAATCATAACCTCAAAATTTATATACACATATATAGTGTCAACTATACATATATACTATATATGCTATATATACATATATAGTGATCCACCGGTCAGATCTGGTTCAGATAAAAACAGACAATAGACTCAATGTAGGGCTCTAATTTTCTATACTGAAAATCTTATAAAAAATTAATCAAGAATCTTTAAGATTTTTTATTCTTTATGTTTTTGCTCTTTTTAATTCCTATCAAATATCAAATTTGTTTTTGAATAAGTTACTGGATTTTTTTAGCCATACCTTTCTGTGTAGTTTTAATTTTACAAGTATTTAAGTATTTTCTCATGATCACATAAAGGTTCTTATAGTCAAGTTACTTAAATTTTCTTTTCTGGTTTGGATTTAAAATATATTTTATATACTTTCATTTCACATATAAAAGCACAAGTATGTTTAGACTTAGATACAGTCAATTTTAGTTGAATTAACCACTTCACCATTTGACACAAGATAAGTTGGGGGTGAAAGCACTGTTTCCCTATATCTGTCACTGGTAAAGTGGTTAAAGGAATTGAAAAATACCAGATGCTTTTTAGAATGTAAAACATGTTGGTTTTGTTGAAGCAAAAGTAGCTATCCATGTTTTCTGTACTTAACTGTTTTTCCCCATTTCATATCTCTTTTTTCTATGCATTTTTTACCCTATAATTAGGAACATTTTGTTTGATATTCATTTCAAAAACACTCCTGGAATCATTTGTAATAATTTGCTTTTTAGTTTATGATTTTCATAACATTGAGCAAGATCTAGAAACTACTTGATAACTTTTTCATCATCTATTAATTACATTAGAGTATTAGGCAGATATTTGATACAAATTCCATAAATTTCTTTGAAGATGAACATTAAAAATATGTAATGGCACTGTAATGGGATCTTTAGAAAGGTAGGAACTGAGTAAAAAAATATTTTGCCTGTAATTTTTTAAGTAGAGCAAGTTGTAAAAGTATGAATAAATGTGATCATATTATATTCTCCTTAAAAGATTATACATCCTTATTTTTTATTCCTTTCAATTTTTTTTCTTTTTCCTGTGTCCTTTTTTTCAAAGGTTTTCTTTTATAAAATATATTGAAATCTTTTGAATGTTATCCATGTTTTAATTTTCACCTTGTTCTTCTGTTGTTCAATGAATTTTATGGGCATGCACATAATCTACTTGTTTTACCCCCTCCCCACACACACAATTTATAAAACTCACAAGCATGTGACTTACACTAACTTCCGAAGTTATCATGTTCATTTCTGAGGTTATTTTCAGTGATTCTAGTACAGTAGACTCCCTCAAACCTGCAACCCTAAAATCAGCAACTATCTTAAATCCGCACATATTTTATGAATATAAACAATGAAACCATCTTTTGAGATATTGGGACTAAATTTCACTTTATTAGTTTTATATTAATTCCATATATTTTTTAATTTGTAATTTTGTTAATACTACTGTTTTCATGTTTTTAAATGAAGGAAGAATAATTTTTTTTGAAAAAATTCAAAATATTGCTGATGTCACTGATAATAACAATCTTCTTACCAAATATATTTATATATTAGTCAAGTTTTAAAAAAAATCCTTTTTTTATGATTTTGATGTGAATTAGTAATGTACATTTATGAAGCAAGTTTTGTTGAATAATTTTGGAAAAATACATTTTATCTTTATAATGGATATTTAATCATACGTTATTGATTACTAACTTGACCTTTGCTATTAATATTTTGTTCATTTAAAAAATTATCTGAATTTTTATTATTTTAGTTTATTACTTATTTTAATGTTGTTATAGTGTTAATCATTCATTATAGTTCCGATTGCATTGTTAATTAGATTCAAATTGCTGTTTAAAAAATTTAAACAATGCAATGACCAGAAATCCACAAACTTCTAAAATCCGTAAAACTTCTGATCCCAAGCTGTGTGGATTTGAGGGAGTCTACTGTACTATATTTTCCAACAGCTATGTTTAAAATTATTTTAGAACTGATGCTTTTCAAAAAAATAAAAAAAACTGCTATGCAGGATTTTGCATTAAGGTTTTTTTAAATCATAGCTAAACTGTTTTACTTCAAAATGTAGATATTTAATTATGCAATGTAACAATTATTTTCACCTGCTTTAATTTTATTATGCAGACATGCATGCTGCCTTTTTTGCCCATTAAATGAAAGAGTTGTTCTAGAGTTTCTTTATGTTTCATAAGAAAAAAAATAACTTTTTTTTTTCTTATTTTAAATAGTTTGGGAAGAGGTGATACATGCAGGGGATTTTACCCCCTAAGCTGTTTGCTTGTATTTTTCTGTTTTCCTTAAAGAAATTAAATCGGCTATATATATATATATATATATTAACTAAATTATATTTTAAGATAAAGGAATAAAAATGTTTTTTAGGGCAAAATCAGGAAAGAAAATTTTATTTGATTTTGTTTTTTAAGCATTTTTATAGCATTTCAATTTTTTTTGTATTTAATCTATTTTTATGCTTGAAGCAGTTATGTATGTGTGTGTGTGAAGCTTTTTCTCCTGTTAAATGAATGCATTGTTGTCGAACTGCATTGTGTTTCATAAGCAAACAAAAATAAGTGTGTGGTCTATTTTTTTTTTTTTTTTTTTTTTTTTTTTTTAATAGGGTGAAAGAACATGTAGATTGATTTTTACCCTCTAAGCTATTCCCCTTAAATTTTTCTGTTTCCCAAAATTAACTTAAACTGGCTGTAAGAATAAAATATTTTTAATAAATTATGTTTTAATATTTGTTTAAGATAAAGAAATAAAAATGTATTTTGGTTTCAAACTATAAAGAAGTTTAATGTATGTTTCATAATATGGTAAATCACTCACACTCAGAGATCAAAGCAATACTCATAATATTATTATTAGATCCATTAAAATGTAAAAGTTCTAGGTATTATAAAATACTAGACTAAGTCAATTAACATTTTATTTAGCATTTTTGTTTCAGGTGGTTATACATAATTTATTTTAATCAATTTTGCTGCTGAGATGTGCTATGCATGCTGAGTTTTATTTGTGAATTAGTTGCACAATTTCCAAGTCTTGTTCTACTATTTTTAATAATGTCTTTGATTTATTTAACCATAGAATTTCTTGCAAATATGGTACAAGATTTGGCTGCAGTGAGTCCAATTCATAAAAAAATCTCAACATATACGATGTGTCTTGAAGCACACATGATTAAATGAATGCATATAATGTTTCACAAATCCATTTAAATACTATTATTCTTTTAAACAGATTGTTGTTGATACTTTTTATTGAAATACTAAATTTCTTGTTCATTAAATATTGAACTTTTGTGTAGACACTGCTTAAGACCTGAGTTGCATAATATAGACACAGGTGCACACAACGTGGGCAAAAACGTTTTTGAAGTTTGTAGAAAATTTTAGGAAAGAAACAATTTTTATTTTTGTAACAAAAATTTGAAACATTCAACCCCAAATGTATGTACTAATAATTTAATGCCAGCGTACAATTAAAAGCAGGGCTGATTTTCCAATTTTCTGGAAATTTAAGGCATTTGATGCCAAAAACTTTAAAAATTCATCAGTCTGAAATTTCGAACGCCAAAAATCGCGAGTTTTGACAGACGGTTGAAAAAAATTTATTTCATCAATCTTTTGCAGAAAAAAATCTTCAATTTCATCAAATTATCATGGAAAAAGTACAAATTTAGTTAAAATTCTGCGGAAAAAGTCAGAAATATTATCGAAGGATCAAGAAAAAAGGTAAATTTCATCAAAGGATAGAGAAAGAAAAATAAAACACATTTCGTCAAAAGATCTTGAGAAAAATGTGAATTTCGCCAAAAGACTTAGAAAAAATCACGAATTTCAATAACGAATTGCATAAAAAGTGCATTTCTACAAAGAATCGCATAAAAAATGTGCATTCCAACAAAGGACCACATAAAAACTCTTATTTCGACAAAGGACCATGCAAGAAACGTGAAATTTGATGAAGAATTGCATGAAAAACATGAAATTCACCAAAGGATTGCGTGAAAAACGTAAAATTCGACAAAGGACAGCACAAAAAATGCAAAAAATTCAACAAAAGACCTCGTGCAAAAAATGCAAATTTTGTCCAAAGACTGGAAAAAAACGTGAATTTCGGCCCAAAACCAGGCAAAAAATGCGAATTTCATCCATGAATCGCATATTAAATGCAATTTCGCCCATGAATCATGTCAAAAATGCACATTTTGTCTATGAATTGCATAAAAAATACAAATTTCCTCAACAGAAAGCTCTAAAAATGCATATTACATACATGAATTGCATAAAAAATGCAAATTTTCTCCTAGTCGAAATAATATAACAAATAATTTTAATAAACATCTATGTATGTGGCACAAAAATCATGGTTATTTGTTAATTGTTTAATAGCAATGTCCATTCGCTGCAATTATGGAGCTTCAAAATTTTGTTATTTTTGTTTTATTTTTTTATTCTGTTGGCTTAAAAAATAAAAAAAAATTATGAATTTTAAACATATCAGTTTCAAATTAAAGTTATGTTATAATAAACAAAATAAGTGAAAGGATTATATTATTAAATATATTTTAAATGAAATTAATGAAATACAAAAAAATGCCATAGGTAAAATATTTGGTGATGCACCAAATTAGCATAAAAATACTGAGTGCTTGATTTATTGACACAGATGCCATACGCACCACATTGGTGCGATTTTTTTTCCTGACACCTATTTGGTGAAAACTTCGTTTTCAATACCAATTACGTGTATATTTTTTAACACTTTCTATTTTTTTAAAAAGGAAATAATAAATAAAGAAAAGTTTAATTAATAATTATAGAATAAAACAATTTATAATTTAAAAAAAAAAAAAAGAAAACAAAAGTAAACAAACAGTTTATTAAAGAATAAATAACAATTGCCGGTCATGTGAGGCATATATTTGCCTTTTTGTTGCAATCGTGCCAATGTGGTGCGTATATGACATCTGCACCAAATTCTTTAGCAGAATCTTCTAATTTGGAAAAAAATTGAGCAATTAAAATATGAATAAAAGATGATTTAATGGTTAATACATAATGCATTTAAGGGAGATCAAACTGGTCTCCAAGGCCGGCTAGTTAAACTAATTTGCAGAAAGTTTTTGACTTTTTACATGAGCAAAAAGTTTTTGGTTTTATGTAAGCCTGCTTATGACTGCAAAAAGTTTAAACCCATTGCTAGATAGCAAAGACATTTAATTAAAACATATATTTCTAATATTGATATTGAGGGTTAAAAAAAAAAAAATACAAAAACAGTGAATACAAATAAATATCAACACATTTGAATCAAGTGACTTTATCACATGGGTCATGTTCACTGTAATAATATCACAAAATTTGTGTCTGTTGTCATACACATATGTATGCTATACACTTAGGATTAGGCACCATTAAAAAAAAAATTGCATTCTAACCACAAAAATGCACAAAAAAAAAAAAATTAATAATAGAAAATATTGAAATTTCATGTGTAGCTTCCTCATAATTGTCTGTTCTGTCAAAGTCAGATATATTCATATATTTCTTATGCCCATTTACTCTAATTTTATATATTTATTTGCAATAATTTAATGGACAACTGAATAGGTGGATAACAAATTGCCTATAATTTCTTTCAGTTTTTGCTTTAAATGTATTAAATAAGAGATTAAAATTTGTAATAAAAATACATTTGAAAGCTTTTCTTTATGCTTATTTTTTTAAATCTTTTTTATATAATAAATGTGTATATATTCATACAAAAGCAACTATAATTTTTTTTTTCAAAATTTTTTTAAGAATTAACCCTATTTCAATAGTCTCTCTCTCTCTCACATACACACACATACATATATACATACACGCATAACAGACACAAAAAAATGCTGCTGTTAATCTTTACATGAGGGCTTAGTGAGCACCTGTCCAGGAACATATGTTATGATGGATAGATGCTGTCTGAGCTCCCATGGAATGATTAATGTCCATTTTCTGGGAAAGAGAATTTATAAATATATTTATTTAGTTGTATATTTTGTAGGGAAGTGTGCATGGCTCATTGCTGAAGATTAAGGAAACAGTTCATCTTTAACCTGTGAAAAGATGAACTTTTTAATTTTTATATCAACTGAAACCATTTTGAATTTTGAATATTTTGATTATAAATTGGCTTTTATGACATTGTATTTTGAAATTTTTACACATATCACATTATTATATATTTTCTTTCACTTTAAAATTTTGAAAATTTATCTCAGACTGCTAAGTATGATACTATATACAGGATTTCTTTAAAACCACTTTATGAAGTGTATTGAGATTTGCAGATATCATAAATATTGCAATTTCCAATAAACTAAACTTTTTCTATCTCAAATCCATTTGTATAAAGGAATTTACAGTAGTAACCGGATTCTTGAACAAAAATTGCTGGAAAAATTGTTCAAATATTAATAATTTGAGAACTTGAAGCAAAATTTCCTTCAAGCAAATAATGAAAATGTTTAGAATTGGAATTTACCTCCCTGATTTCCCTCTGTATTTAACTGTAAAGTAAAAGTAAAAATATTTTAATTTTGTTTTTTCATTCTTTCATACTTTTTAGCAGAATTGTTCATAAATTTGATATCAAAATATTCAAAAATAAGGTGGCTTTCATTTAATATAAAACTTGAAAATTTGATTTTTTAATAGGTTAAAGGTGAACTGTCTCCTTAAACTTTTTGAGTTGTTTACTTATTTTTAATCTATCGGTATACCCACAGTGAGGTTCATATCGAGGCAGTCTCTTAGTCAAGAAAAGGTTATGTGGTATTGAGCGAAAAAGAAGAAAATTGTAGTTGAAATTCAGAAATTCAAAAAATTAGGTATGTCACTATATTTGCTATAAAGAATGCATTGAGTGTTTTAAAAACATTTTAAAAATTTACATTATATTAACTCTTATTAAAACTGTTAATTGGACATTGATCATTTGTTACACCAATGAAAGTATACATCAAAACTATTCTAAAATCTGATTTTTCATCATATTTTTCATTTTTTTTGTTAAGTCTGTAGTTCATTTACTTAAAGCAAAGAAGCTAATATTTTATTCATAAGAATTTCCAGACAAATTAAAAAAAAAAAAAAAAAAAAAAAAAAAACTTGCATTTTTAGTTGAATTTACTTACATAATTAAAAAAAGTTAGTTTGTATTTATTGAAAATTTGAAAATTACTATTGTCATAAAATACACAAATAAATCACTTTGGATTTTTTTCTTTATGTGTCATTACCTACTACTGGGATACATTTTATTTTTAAGTACATTTGCTCATATTTATGAATCATAAACAATTATAGAAAAATTTTGAAGAAATTATGCACAGATATATGTATGTATTTAATAGCGTAATTAGAACATTTAATTCTAAATATACATTAATGAATAGTGTAAATTTGTATTCCTCTCAAAACTTTTATATCTTATTCTTTGTTCAAACTGTTATTTTTGATTGTAAGTAGGAAGCTAGTATGAAATTTTTTCTCTGAGATTCATAGCTTGTATTTTTTCTTTGCTTGCACAATTTTCTTTTGAGATAGTTTAAAGTCTTAATGTGTGTTTTATATTTAAAAAAATCTAAATGTTAATTATTTTAAATTTTATTCTAGGTTTTTAATCCACATTCATTGCTCCATTATATGGTGGCATCTGTCATGAACATGATCTATTTTGATGGACTTGTACATGCTTTGTTCTGATACGCATAAAGTGATTAACATGTGGTTTCTGTTTGTAAAAATATTAATTTGGGCAATACATCTCATGTATGTATCTTGATATGTACATATATATTATTTTGAATCTAACAGATTTGTATTATAATAAAATTATTTAATATTTGACTTACTGCATTTTATATCAACTGCTTTAACCCTTATCAATCTTCATCAAATGATTAGATTGTTTAGATTATTAGAGAAAGCATTTTTATTATTATTTTTTATTTAATGCAGGATTTATACTTACCATTATAAAAAGTGTTTAAAAACGTGTCTGATTTAAAGTTGAAATTCTTGTAAATTACATGTATTTTCTTCTGAAATCTGCCTAAATGTATATAATATTTATTTTGAAATATACTATATCAATCGTATTGTTACGATTTAAATAGCTTTTTCTTCATATATTTATTCTACAGAAAGCAAAAATCTTATAATATGGTTTAATAATAGTTTGTTACAAGTGATTTTTTTCTAAAAATTATTCTTGTACCTCATTTATATCTATGATTAAAAAAAGAAAGACTTGAAAGAATCTAAATTGCCTGCTGCTAGCAAAGTAATTATTGTTTTTGCTAAGCACCAGCAACTCACTGTTGCTAAAACCAAATCTTATCAAAAATCGAAAAAGGAAAACATTTATTTTAAATACACATATTTCTTATTTATATTTTACATGTACTTCTTATTTCTATCTAAGTGGTAATTCTGTATAGCTCCTCATATCTGTCATCATTTCTTGTTTAAAAACCTATTCGAATATTTTTGCTTATCAAAGTAATTTTAGTAAACTGCATGGGCTTGAAGGAAAAATATATCTTTTCTTAATTCTTTCACAGATAAAAAATATGGTATTTCTAGATAATTATAAAAAAAATGTCTACTATTTATTAATGGATGTATTTTTTTTTTTTTTTTTTTTTTTTTTTTTTTGAGCCTATATCCAAATTAAATTGTGTTCAAGTTTTAAAATTTTTAATAGTAATGTCAAGATTAATATAGTAGGAAAAAAAATCACCATTTAATGACTTAAATATTTGTTGCTGTGAAATTTTTCAAGAGTTTGAGATGTAATATGTATTTTAAATTAATAAATTTCAGTAATATTTATTTTAAAATGAATAATTTTTTGTTATTTCCATTTAAAATTCAATACAAAAAATGTGGGAAATGTAGTGATTATATATGCCTTGTAGAATGAAAACCGTTGCTATTATGTGGTTGAAATAGATAATAATTATGCACAGTGTTACGGACTGAAAAAACATTTTTTATCAATTTTTACAGCATTAAAATTGCTTAAAATAATTGATGAATTTTAATACAATTAAATAATTGTTTAATTCAACATATAAGTAACAAATTATATAAAAAAATTCATTTATCACTTATGCAAAGATTGATTTGCAGCATCCTATTTACTTGCTCAAATATTGATTAATTTAATGAACAAATCAACAGCCATTCCTGCAACATGATCATAAGCAAATATCCACTTCAATGGGACACTCAAAATGCAGCAATCACAATGATGTCTTATGCAAAATTGGTGTTCAATTTTTTTATCTTTATCAGGTAATGAAGCCTTGATACATAATAAGGCCATTTAACTTCAGAGAACTTTGCATTCATTAATGTATTTTGCATAGAGGTAGGCCATTCAACTACTTTACACAACTTTTCATTCATTAATAAATTTTACATGTTCTTGGTATCATCAGCATATATTATGATCTTTGGTTTGTTTTAAAAACCAAATACACTATCCTTTTTTTTTTTAAATTCTGTTCTATAATCTGGGTTGCCAAAAAGTAATACATATGTATTAATTTTAATATCATAATCTGAATGTTTTGAATATTTATCAATAAAAAGATTCTCATTCAAATGACAATATTTGGTGTATGAGCATGATTTAAATTTTAGACCACAAATTAAGCTTTTGATCGATTCTGAATATCAAACATATGATTGTTTGGTTATATGTTAGTGCACTATAATCTGGGTTATCAGGATGTAATATATAGAAATAATTTAGCAATATAAGCTCAATGTTTTGAATAATCACATTTTTTGTTTTTATGAGTCTAGTGCTTTATAATCTGGGTTACTGATAAGTAATATATATTTATGTAATTCAAAGGGTGCTGAATAGATCCTGGCTTTGATTACTTATAGTTTAAATAGAAAAATAAAATTACTCATTAAAGAGTTTGAAACTCTATTATGTAACTCTAATAATAGGCGTTTCTGATTATTATAATTTTTTTGTTGCAACTGAAAGCTGCGATGGCAGAGGCATAAGAAAATTTCGTGTCTTTGAAGTTATGATGCATTGAAGATTTTGTTCCTGCAGGATAAGTCAGCAAAGCCATTTTGGCTCTTTCTAAACTGAACAGGACTTTTTTGGTTAAATTAGAGACTGTGGAAGAAACTTGGCTCCACATCTATGATTCAGAAAACAAGGAACCGTAAAAAAAAATGGCATCACACTCAGTCTCCACGACAAAAGAAATTTCACCAAAGAAATTGGCCAAAATGGGCATGGTGACAATTTTCTAGAACAAAGATAACATTCTGTAGGTGGACTACCTACCTCAGGGATGCAGTATAGTTGGACAATATTACGCTAAACTGTTGGACCCATTGAAGGTGTTCATCAAGGATTCATCAAGAAAAGTTGACCAAAAGGATATTTTTGTCGCATGACAATGCTCCTCCACACATGTCTAATTCTGTGGCTTCTTTTTGGTAAATCAACTTTCCCACTCCTCAGACCTAGCCCTCTCAGGTTATTTTCTGTATCCAAACTTGAAGAAACATCTTAAAAGTCAGCATTTTGAGGACATTGAACATGTCAATGATGTTGCTGAGAGCTGGTTTTGGAATCAATCAAAGAACTTTTATTTGATAGGTATAGAAAAGCTGCAACAATGATGTAAAAAAAGCACCAGTCTCATGGGAATAAATATTTAATTTCTTAACTCTAGCTATTTTCTTTCCAGTCTAAGCCTGGAACTTTTCAGCATCCCCTCATGTATATTTAATTTAATATCATATATATATATATATATATATATATATATAAATAGTGCTTTTGAAATTTTGGTCATGTTCTTATAACTTAACATATACAGTTAAATTTAATTTTATAAGATCATTTAATATTTTATATTTATCAGTAACTTATTTATAGTAAATTATGTATCACAACATAACTTTTATTAGATATATATTTTTAGTGATGCATGATGAAGTATATAAGAAAAATTTTAAGACTTTCTAAATACGCATGTTGTCAGGTATGTGATTGTGAGCTGTTAAGAATTAAATTTTGTTTAAAACTTTGTATATAGAGATTAATTCCAAAGATAAATTAATAGAAAAAATTTAAATATAGGCATCATTATTAATTGATTGCTACTACAGTAGATTCTTGCTTATCTGACATTCCATAATTTAATTATCTTTATTGTTATTTTAAAATCATTAAGGATTTCTGCTGGCCAATTAGAGCTCTATCTTTGTTATAATGATGTTTGAATTTGATATTTAGGTTAAATATTTTTCTTTTCAAAATAGGTTTTCATATTGTAAAGCGATTTCTCTAAGGCCATCATTAAAGTTCATAAATATTGTGATCTAGTTTTTTTCACTTTTGTAGATAAGTTTTTTTGAAATTTTATAACAATTACTTTAGGGTGTGTTGTACTTTTCTGTGACCTACATTGTGCTAGAACTTTTAATAGAGTTGTATTCAGTAAAGTATTGTGAATTACCAATAACATACTCTATGTTCTGTTAAATGTGATATTTTTGATAATATATCACCTGCTCAGTCTACAATAACCCACTGAGAACAATTGATGCATCAAATGTGCACCCAAAAGATTAAGTCAAGTTACTTTTTTGTGTATCTTCTTTTGTTTTGTAATTATGTATGCCAGACAAGAGTTGTTCTTTTCTTCTGTCAACCTTCACTTGTATATTATACATTATCCTCTTATGTTTCGAAGGAGGAAATATGTATTTTATTATTATTCTTCTGTCAACACATTATTACTTTTTCTTTTCTTCTGTTATCTCATTCAATATAAATTTTCTATGTATTTCATTTCTTCACTAATTGTCAATAGATAATAATAGTTACAATATTAATATGAAATTAATAGAAGTGATGATAACTAATACAAATATGTTAGGGATATAATACAATAAAGTCAGCTAATTCATAAAAAGGCAACTTCTCGCTCAAAGTAGTTTTTCTCTAAACAAAATTATGGCAAAAGTAAAAATTTATTAAAACTATCTTCTGGGTAGGTGTCTGTAGATATTTTAAAGGGGAACAAGTGTTTAATCATTATTAAATATGTTATCAAAAGTATGCTACAATATGTTATTAAAAAATAAGAGAGCTTTAAGCTCATAAAAAACTAATTAATAATCAAATTTAAAATGTAATTAAAAGATGAAAAAACTATTTTGAAGTGCATTATTTATATATTATGATGTATTGTTCCAAAAACCAATTTGTTGCATAGGCCATAAGAATTATTTATATTTACTTGTCTGATGACCCTGTCTCATTTATAGAATAAGATAAATTCATATGATGGTTATAAAATCTTTCTAAATATTTATTATAAACCAAATTATTAATATAAATTATTTTTCAATTGTAATTATGTTCCAATAGCTGTAGATATTAGATGATTAATTCTTTCTGATTATTTATCTAACTTTAAAAATGCTAGCTTGCTCTATTTCTTTTTAATGTTATATATTGTAAATAGTTTATAGAGACTGATGAAAATAATTTTTGCTGCCATTAAACATTGTTTGTATTCAAAATTTTAAAGCATATCTAATATACTGATGAAAGGGTTTGAGTAGAAATTAAGGGAATTCAGCTACAGTTGCTTTACACATGAAAAGAGGAAAATAATACTTTTTCTTGGCATAACATGTTTAATAAATTAGATCAGTCATCGCAAAAGAAGTCAGTCTTATATTTTACCAAATTGTGCTTTTAATTTTCAGTAAACAATTACACTTTTATTATTGAAAATAAAAATTAGGGGAAATAAATGTTAGAAAAAATGTTTGGTTTAGATAAGATCTAGATCAAACACTACTGTAGTATTTTCCTGTTTGTGTTTCATATGCATTGTGTATGCAAGTATTTTTATTAAAACTATATTTAATTATAAATATTAAACTATCTAAAGCAAATATAATAAATGCTTTCTCTATTGTAAATAGCAAGTTAAATAATATTCTATTTTTGATCAAGGAAACATTTTAACAATATTTTGTTTCACCATATTACACATGTTTGTACAATATTTTAATATTGCTAATCTTTACAAACTTATGAACAATGTAAACGATTCTGCTCCTTTTTACAGTCCTGTTCTTCTTTGTTGTGTTATTTAATATAATTTCATTTCAGTGTTTTCAATTTAATAAGCAAAACTTACTCTTTTTGCTGTTTTACAATGTTATTTAATATTTGAAATGAATTCTGTCCTTTTATCTCTACTTAGTTTTAAGATTTATTCATTGTAACTTAACTAGACAAACTTTGACTAAGTCTTTTTATACCTTTATACGAACTTTAGTACTGGGAAATGAAGAATGAAATAATACCTGCCATCTATGCCTAGCTCTGAAGTTATACTGAAAAAATATATGTATATACATACATTAAAATACTTTTGATAATAAATAATGCTAGATTTGAAATTTTATCTTTTATAATGCTCTTGTAGTAGTATAGCTTAGTATGTTTATACTTGCTTCTATGGAGGCTGTTTGGATATATTTTTTAATGATTTTGATAGATTATATACACCAGTTTCTTCATTAAAATATTCAGCCTAAAATGCCTTATCAAGTACTGTTTATTATAAACTATCATTCTGTACCTTAGTTTTTATGATTAGTAACTTTTGCTGTAATTCAGATTAATATCTTTTTATATGTTGTATGGTTTCAAACTGCTGGTTTCTTTTTAAGTCAACATATGAGAAATGCTTTTTTAAAAGTGTGCAGTATAAAACATTCAGAGATTTAACAGGGATATTAATAAATGACATTAAATTAGTAACAATGTTTTCAGATTGATTAATACATAAATATATTTTGTAAAAAGATTGAGATTGCCAGGGATATCAATAATAGCTTGAATCTTTTTCAAATAAATTTATATTTCCTTCATGAAAAATCAGAATTTCAGTCATATTATTGAGAAGTATAAACTAAAATACATATGGAATAATGTAAAGATAAAAAATTCTGCAATTTTGCTCTTAAATCTGAATTGAAAATTTCATTGTTTATACCTGTTATGATGTGCAGATTTTAGGTTGAATGGATTTGATTTGAACTGAGCAGGGTTGCAGATTTGAGGGAGTCTTCTGCTTTAACTTCCAGTGTCATAAAGTTATTACAGTGATAATAAATATGTTTTGAAGAATGTTCTTATTTTTACCATTCATCAAAATTGATCAAAAATTGTCCAAACAGTCTGTGTATTATATAGTTTAATTTTTATAGGGTGTCCAAAATTTTTTTTATTTATCTGTGTCAGTTACTTTTTTTAGTTTAATTTTCATATTTCAGTTACCACAAAATATTTTATTAATTTTGATCTGTAAATGCACAAGTATATAATTTATCAGTTAATATGTTAGCTTTAAATTGTTACTGAATTGAAAAAGACCATACATTCATTACTTTGACATATTAAATAAAAAACTCATGATATTTAATATGTACAATTCTTCTATTTTTCAAAAAAATAGTTTTCAATTATATAAATTTAATCTGCTACTTTTAAAAAGTTATAAAAATTAACCTCGGCATTCATGTGCAGTTAGATGAAATTTTAACAAATCTATGAAGCATTTCATTTATTTTTTGTTTGATTTTTAAAGTATCTCTTTCCTTTTGTTGACACCCTCCTTGTATGCAAATGACTTTTTAAAGTCTGTGTAAAGAATAATTCTTTACATATACAAGGTATACTGTTGAACCACTTTGTGACTGCCTCCACGAATTTTGAGCTGTGAAATATTCAGGAAAAGTTGGATTTATTTGTGTACAGTCAAAAATGGCATATAAAATAATATTGGTATATTGTTATAATAAAGATTTTATATATATAAAAATTTCTTACAACAAATTTTGTCTGTATTTCTTTATTTCTATTACAACAAGTTTCTATTTATGAGCTGTTTGAAAACTTTTGAGTATTTATTTATTTTAATATAAAATAACAATGATTTCTTTTGCTAAAACAATAAAAAAAAATATTGAGTGTAATGAGAGAACTTTAAAATAAAATAATACTAACAGCATTTCAAAATGACATTGTCTTTCTTCATATGGCACAAGTAACATATGCTACTACTTTGAAATGAGGAAAAAGTATGAAAGGGAATGAAAAAGAAATAGGCAAATGTGAGTAAGCAATCAGTTAGAAAGCCAGAAGCATCAGCCAATCAGAAAATGATGGATCAAAAAAACAGGAAAAATACTAAATTGAATGAATAGATATGGATAAAGGATAGAAAGAAATAAGAACACAAAATACAAATTTTATTCAATTGAAGTGAACGAGTTTTTCCAAGCTGCAGAGAGCATAATTGAATTGGATTTTTCATTAACCTCTTGCATGCTCCATATGTAAATATATCAGATGCTATCTATGTTATGGCCTCTGGCAAATGCACACTTAAAAAGATATTTCTTAGTAGTGGTATTTTTGCTGTGTTAGACCATGCCTTACACTTCTAAATAGCCTCAATAGTGAAATTAATGAATTGACCTTGAAAGTAATTAGACCAAACTTCCATTTTTTTTTTTTTTTAAGTAGGAATTCTGGAAGATGATAAAATTAGATATGTTGCATGCATTATATTGCATATTTGCACTTTTTGTTGCATTGCATACTTTTTATTGTGCTTGAGTTTTTCTTTTGTTTGTGCCATATGAATATAAATATCCCATCCATGGATGATTTCCCATCTTCATCTGGGTCAAAGGCCATAAGAATTGGCTATTTCTTCTAGTGAAGGTAAGCATGATTCTGATAGTGGTATAGTGGCAGATGCACAAAATTGGGTATGGCTTGATATGAAAATTTATCATGCCACTTCCATTTTGGGCTGCAATACTATGGTCATTCCTGAAAAATGGTCACATTAGAAAGCAGGTCATGGCAAATGGCATGGATAGTTAAGGGGGTTAAAGATATCATCACAATCAAGGTAGATAGCTAATCTTTTAAGAAAATCTAATTGAGATATTCAATCGACACTAAAGATAATTTTAGCAGTTTGAAAATTTATATTAAATTTTCTTCTTCCTCCTTTGATTTTGCTTTTATTATTCCATTTTTAAATGTTTTTTGTTTTGTTTGGTTGTGTTATCATTTGGTTGGCAAATCATATTTCATTTTGGTTTTGCGTCTGCATGCCTACACTTTTTCATTTCTTTCTAGTCTCGTTCATGTTTCAAACTACAGGTGGTTATCAAAATAATGGAAACACCCTAGATTTTGAAGGAATTCTTTATTAATATGGAGTAGGACCGCCTTTGGCATGTAATACAGCTTGGATTCGCCTGGGAATCGAATTATACAAATTCTGAATAGTGTTTAGAAGAATATTGTACCATTCTTCATGGAGATATTGTGAAAGTTCCGTGAGAGATGCCGGTGGAGGATATCAATTCCGGATTGAAAGCTCTAAAATAGACCACAACGGTTTGATTATGTTGAGGTCTGGGGACTGTGCAGGCCAAGGTAGATGTTCCACCTCATCCACATGTTCATCAAACCATGATTGGACAACTCTGGCTGCATGAATAGGGGCATTATCTTCCTGGAAAATTTCATCTCCTGCAGGAAACAAAATTTGCATCATGGGATGGACCTGGTCAGCTAAAACTTCTCTATACTTCTCCCCAGTGATCCTTCCTTTTAGGGTTACGATTGGACCAGCAGAAAACCATGACACGGCTGCCCATACCATGACCGATCCACCTCCATGCTTGACAGTTGGACGGAGGCAATCAGGATCATACGCTTGTGCAGGTGTTCTCTTGACATGCACCCGTCCTGTTGTGGGGAAAAATGTGAAAGATGATTCATTCGTCTGACCATATAACAGTCTTTCACTTATCAATCGACCGGGTTTTGTGGTTGTGGCACCACTCTACACAACGTTTGGCATTAGCATCTGTGACAAGTGGCTTGGGAATTGCTGTTCTGCCGTAAATGTTCTCTTTATGAAGGTATCTCTGAACTGTAATTGTTGACATTGGAGAATCCAGATGCTGATTGAGCTCTGCGGTCACTTTAGCTGCAGTTGTTTTCTTTTTAGACATTACAATCCGCTTCAATACCCGTCGGTCTCTTTCACTCAGCTTCTCCTTCCTTCCACTATTTTGCTTTGCTGAGCTTGTCTTTCCGCGCTGTGTGTATGCTGTCATGACTTTAGACACCGTACCTCTAGAAACGCCTATAAGCTGGGATGTTTCGGTCACCGTTGCTCCAGCTAGTCAGACTCCTACAATTTGGCCTCTTTGAAAATCTGCGAGGTCTGACAAAAAAAATCAAAACGTAGACAACTCTTCTAGAGCTCTCTCATACTACCTAATACATGTACTTTTTATATTAAAAAAAATCTGGTAGCTAAGATTATATTTTAATGCTTACGAAGGGAATTCTTAAATGTCCCTTTCATTCACAAATGTTTCCATTATTTTGATAACCACCTGTAGTTACATATTTTGTTTATGACTCATGAAGAAAAGCATTTTCTCAAAACAAATTTAGTATTATTTTTTTTATTATTTTAAGA
Source organism: Maratus speculifer (assembly GCA_964019185.1). Lineage (NCBI taxonomy): Eukaryota > Metazoa > Arthropoda > Arachnida > Araneae > Salticidae > Maratus > Maratus speculifer. Next base: position 156,917,805 of record OZ025299.1, read on the forward strand.
GACAATATCTTAAGAAGTTTATTAGGGTCAGTTAACTGTAGATAGATTCTTATTGTTATTTAAAGTTAAAATGCTTTTCTACTTTTTAATTTATGCATAATTTTTTGGTTTTTGAAGAAAAAGGTTTGTGTACATGTATAAATTAATTCTAACTTTTTACATGTACAATAGATACAATCTTATGAATTGAAAATTTCTTGTATGAAGAAGATTATTATAATTTGATTTCAAATGGGTTTTATTTTATTTTTTTAGTTGGAATGATAATAGCTTTTACTTTCTAAAATTGCATTTATCATTGTTCTATAGGAAACAATATTTGTGCATTAAGTTTATTTCTCCTGGAAAAGAAGAAATAATTTTAATGAAACTGTAAGTGAAAATTCTGATATGTAAAGTTGTTAATGCTAAAAAAATATATATAAATTAAAAAAAAAATAATAATTTGTGCTTATGTAGATGATCATATCTGAAACTTTGCCTTTGGCATCAGAAATGAAAATCTCCCATCTATATGTAAATTTGTTTCATTTTTAAGTTAAAATTAATAATTAAAATTCATTGATGTTGCTAGACCTTTTTAATCTGAGGTCTCTGTATAAGGCATTTATATATATATTGTTGCAGCGTATATAGGGTTCTTTTGATCTTATGGTTAGACAACTTCCAACTCTTGTCTCTTAGAAAAGTAGAAAATAATTTATTTACAGATCTTCAGAACAACAGAGTCTTCAAAACTCACAAATATTACTAGATATTCAAAAATAACTGCTCAAATCTATTGTACAAGTGCAGATATAGATCCCAGAGACTCCTTCTCAGTGTTGAGACAACGTCTCAACACTAAATAACATTCAAAACAACGTAGATAAAACTCAAGCAAACTTGCTTAACAATCGCCTAGTTGTTCACTCAATGACTGACTGATAAATAATAACAACAACAGCTCGTATTGCTCTCCTTATATAGGCTCACAGCATGCACTGGAAATTTCCACAGGCTTCTCGAATATTCCAGAAAACCACAGAATAACATTCAATGTATCAGCATAACTAAAGGGGGGTTACCATAGAGAGGGAAGGGTTACCATTGCCAACAATCACCAAGTTTGTCACCAACTTGCCGATATCTCTAATATTTCGCCAATCTGGCATAGACATTCACTGAAAAATAATAGACAAGTTTGCTTGATAACAGAGACAATGTAACAAAAACTAATATTAGTAAAGGAATGGAGCTTAATAAGATTATTTACATTATTTTACGTACAAACACTATTTACAAAATTCGTAACTATATATATATATATATATATATATATAATGGATATATTTGTTGATGCAAAAGATTCAGTGTAGTATCAGATTTTTATATATTCCATATTTAAAGCAAATATCACATAATGGTTATGTAACCTCATTTCATTACATTTGGAAAGTTTCTGTACTAACTGACATTGTTCATTATGGATTACAAAATTTAGGTCTTCATGAAAACCGATTACCAAATATGACAAATAGTTCATATTAAAAGATCATGTTTGAAATGACAGTATTTTTCCCCATGCTTTACCCAATTGCATTCCCTTCACAGTTGAAGCACCTTGACATATTTGCTTCATTAAAAATTTCAAACTGTTTTAACTGCCTTTTTTCTACCACTAAACTGAAAAAAGGAAAGCAAATAATTTTTTTCATCTCATGTTCCATTTCCTGTAACTTGAAAATAAATTAAACTTTTTAAAAATCTGCAACATTCGAAGTGCATCACAGGTAAAGTGCTTAAAATGAAGAATGGCAAGTAACAAATTCTAAACAGATGCCTAACTCTCTTTAGTGTTGCCATGTCAAAGAAAGCATTATGAACTTATGCATTTCCCCAATATAAATTGCAGTACGTTTAGTTATAACTTTTTTTTAACTCAATTTATTTTTCAAAGCAAAGTCATTAGTTAGTTGGTATCATGTATCACATTTCTTATTATTCCTTACATTCTATGAAATATTTTTTATGCATAAGAAATGGTTATGTCCTGAATGACTTTTATCATCTTTATATCCACATATTTACCAATTGTATCAGGTATTATCGTAAGTTTAAAATGGGGGAGTTTTCTACGTCCAACTACTAAAAAAATTCAAAATCCTTTTTAAAAAATAATATATAAATATATACACATATAAGCACATACTCTATGTATATTTCAACATGTTTATTTATATTATATCAGTTATTAATATAGTATTCTGTACAATTTATTACATACAATAAATCCAATTCACAATTCCTTATTGTATGTAATAAATTGTACAGAATACTATATTAATAACTGATATAATATAAATAAACATGTTGAAATATACATAGAGTATGTGCTTATATGTGTATATATTTATATACTATTTTTTGAAAAAGAATTTTGAATTTTTTTTAGTAGTTGGACGTAGAAAACTCCCCCATTTTGAACTTACGATAATACCTGATATAATTGGTAAATATGCGGATATAAAGTTGTTAATACAGGTATTAAAGAAATTTTATAGATAAAAAAACTTTGGTTTTTTTTTTCTTAATCCATTTTGGACTTTTATCATTACTACTCAGCAAAAAAAAAAAAAAAAAAAAAAAAAAAAAAAATGTTCTACCAAGTAATAAATTGTTGGAATTGGAAATTTTATATCCCCTTTGTTTTGAAAATTGTAAACAATTCTTTTAAAGAAATGATATATTTTTTTTCACAAAATATCACCATTATATTATTTTCTTAATCTGTTGGCAGTTATTCAAAACAGGCCTGTCAAACACTTTTACCTACATAAACCAAACATGCAATATGGTATACAAAGTCATAGGTTATATTACAAAAGACAAAAACAAAGCAAATTTATTATATTACCATTCCACAGAATGAAACTTGAACATATAAAATACAACTTTGTTAAAAATAGAAATAAATCAATATTATTTAAAAGACAAGATCACTGTATTTGTATGTGTATTGGTGATAGCTATGAAAATCTACTGCACATACAGATCTGAAAATTTAAGTAAAGATGGTCTAAGGTAGGTCCTGATTCACCTGAGGCTTGGATTTTTAATTTTTTTTACAATTATATGAGATATTAATTTAAAACTCATCAAAAAAGCTATTTTTTTCACAAAATGGTAAAAGTGGATGCACATATGGACCTGATTTTGCAGCCGAAATGAATGAAATTAAGTATTTTCACTAATTGGCAAAAATTTAGAAAACTATTTATATCAATTTGAAAATTTTAAAGCACATGTAAAAATATATTTTACACCTGCATATTTGTTGTGAAACTTATTTGGTAACTTTTCTTAATTTTTATAAAAAATGGATGGTGTCGGGGAAAAAATTCAGAGAAATAAATTTGTTAAAATTTCACAAGAATTCTCATTAGAAGATCCGCAACATTTATAGTTGTGATAAATATCCCAATTCGTTTTCAACAAAATCTGGTTTAAGAGCAGTTGGAAGGCAAATTTGTGAAGAAATAAAATGCATATATACATTTAATAATATTTTTAATCCTTTATTTGTTCCCTTTTGGATGGTTTTCATTGTTTCTTCACTCGATCAGGTAATTTCTCAACACATTATCAAACTGAGAGACTATTTTGCAAATGCGAACCCTATGCAAATTTTTTCGAAAAATAAATATTTTTTAAAATGTAAATATCAGCTACATCCTGGAGACAGCAGCATCATTTTTTTTTTCTCGAGAGTAGGAATTGGGGATTATCCATTATGTGATAGGTTATCTTTATAGTTGTTCACAATTTAACCGTTCTGCTTGAATGAAATCCTTTGTCAATACATAATCTTATCTCTCCTCACCCTATAACATGATTAAAGTTGCTCGCATCATCTCACATCAACCGTCCCATCAGATAAGCAGCATTTCCAACTGACAGGAGATAGTTCCTCAAACTCCTCCAAAACTTCATTTCTCTTTATGCCGCTTAACTCTCCTTTTTACTTTACTTGTATATTTATATATATAGTGTAAATCCAGGATAGAGAGCCATAGATTTTAAAGATTGAAATGAAAAATCATAGAATACAAGTACAAGAAATCTGTATGCACATTTGAAACTCATACATATACTCATCATATTTTGGACAAAAAATAATTAAATATCAAAAACAAAACTTGGGAAACAAAATGGAAATTAAAATGGCAGATGGCCATCTATCTCCCTTTCAAGTTGAGAAGGGGTTGGCCATCCAATACAAGACAGAAAAAAATGTAGTTAAAATAGCATAAAATAATGCATTTCATGTAGTCAACGCAATCATGAAGGACACATAGAAATTTGCAAATTTGCAATTATATTACTGAAAATCACTGAATAAAGTTGAATGAACAAAATTTGAAGTTTAATTTCAATTCTCCACTTTTCGTGAAATTTTGCCACATTTTTGGCAAAGATCTTGATAGTTTGTAATGGAATAGTCCTGGATGAAATATATGGAATAGTCTTGGATGAAATAGTTCCGGCACCTGTATACATTGTATCTAGTATTAATTTTTGATTTTGGTATTATATTCATCACAACCAAAACAGTGATCCTCATCAAATTGTATTCCCACTGAATCAGCAAAGTCTAATAATTTCAAATGTATTTCCTCTTCTTTGCTGCTAAAAGTGTCCTTTCCCTCCCTTCCCTCACGTTTACTTTTTTCACGGTTTTAAGCTTATTTATTATCTTTATCCGTTTCTAGGATGAACATTCATGAAGTTATTCTCTGAAACAAAAATACTAAGTTAGCTCCTTACATTATTTTTATTGAAATATTTATATTAATTAACATTTAAATAATTATATCAATTAATATATTTACAAACATAACACTTATATAATTATTTAAAAAATAATTATTAACCATTTGGAAAATAGTTGTTGTTTTTGGTAGAGAATGGACTTTGTGGTGTTCTCATTTAATTTTTTATGATTGGTCCCAGAATATTAATGTTTAATCCATGACATTCTTAATATATGAATCTGTTGTTACGTAAGCCGTGTTTGGATCATCATAAAAAATGATATTTTTACAGATTTTTATTAACTCAAGGGGGGGGTGACACCACGCCGTAATCACTTGAGGGCGTAGAAGGTTTGTGGGTTTGACTCCCGCTGGCTTCGTTGCACATTCTTTGTGGAGCTCCCGGTTGTATTTTTCTAGTGTTGTAAATTCCTCAATGCTGTCTCGTCCCTGTATATTGACGATGAGTTATAAGTGGGCTTTCGTGTCAACCACACAAATCAATGTGTGGTTGTGTATGTATGTATTGCGAATGTATGTATTCAATAAATAAATAACTCAATGGGAGACATTCAGCCATTTTGATATGGACAATAGATGTCCGCATTTTATTTATTTTTTTTGAAATTCTTTTCATTTAGAAGAATTTTTATTTGAATAAGAAATCAAAATCTCGTTGTTAATAAAGAAGAAAGTAAAAAAAAGTTACAATATGGGAAGACGCAAATTATCAATATGAAAAAAACCGAATTCAAAGAAAGACATCGTATGAAAGATCGCCATTTAAAGCAAACAAATGGGAAAGTGTGATCGCAGGTCGTATACTGGGTTTCGTTTAATGTTTCTTAAAAAACAATTTAGCCTTTAATCAATAAATCCAAATTGCTAATTTATAATTATCAAACTCTTACATAGATGGTAGCACTAAAAATTTTAATTTTAAAATAATTATAAAAATAACTTGTTTATTTTAATCAAATTAAAAATGTTCAAATCAAATTATTTAAATAAAATCCAAAATTCCAATTTTTTGGAAAATCCGAAGGTAAAAATAAAATAGAGGAGATATAAATAAAATTATAAATATCTAAAAACGAAAATAAAATGATTAAGCGAAATTTAAATTGCTGAATCATTAATAAATTTCAATAGTTTTTAAAATTGAAATAAGATCGAATTCGAAAAAAAAATTATATTATGAATGTCAGTGATTAAAAAATATGCATTAACCCTTAAATTAGCAAATCACACGAAATTTCTTCTTATTAAATCAGACTTAATATGAAAATTTCAACTTCCAGCATCAGGGCTCGGAGTAAGAATCTTATGTTTACTGGCGAGATGCTTTAACTCAAGCTATGATGTCTAGACACAAAATGTTGAAATTAAGGTTCTCTTTTGAAATTTAAATCGCAAAAATGAACGGGTGACATTGAAAAAATAATTTAATTAAAATAATTGACGTTTTCAAATTACGATTGATTAATTGACGATTTGTAGTGTGACAAGAGGTTTTCGGCTGTAAGTATATAAAATTTGAAGTCTCTGACTTATCTAGTTGTGCAGACTCTGTGACAAACAGAGGACAGAGACGAATAAGGTATCGTCAGATGAATGAAACTCTAAAAAGCGAGGTCTAATTATCGAATTCACCGATTACGAAATGTGCGATGATCACGAGAAAGGAAACAATGTAATGTCGAATCGATTGTTTGTAAATGGCCATGTTTTTCTTTCTTCTTCCCTCCCCCTTTTTTTCAATATAGTATATATTTATAAGTCATAAATTTTGGTCTTTGAAAAATTCATTTTCCAAATGATTGCTGTAATTTATTAAATTACATTTTTATTTATTTATTTAGTTAAAATCCTCACTTGTAACGGATAATTTTGAAATATTGGTTATAAGTGGTCATCTCCCCTTTGATTTGATGGGGAGATGACCACCATGACAATTCTACCTCTCCTAAAATTTATGGATAGGTTGCCACTCAGTTTAAAGCATCACTTTGCCATTGTACGTCTTTGTTTTAGACTTAAAAGCAAAGATTGGATCATATACGGGTCGTAAAAGTCCTTATAATAAAAGAAAATATGTAGCATTCGTATTGAAAAACATTCAGATACCTAATTCAATAAAAATATACAACCATTAAATTAAATAAACATTAAAATTACATTTTCTTTTTATAACTGAAAAATACAGTTGCACGTCGCAATGAATGAATACGTTTAATCATGTCTTACGAACAAAGTTTATAGCAATCAATGATATAGTCTTTGAAATATTTAGATTGACCATCTCTCTTTTATAGCCATCTATCCTAGAATTACCCTATACGTGCACAAGTATCAATGTGTGTAAAATTAATAGAAATTTGTTAATTACACAATTGGGACAAGGACTTTTTGAACGGTAGATTTGATTATTGTAATATTTATTTATTTTAAAAGAGAGTATTAGAAAAACGATGTGAATAGGCAATGCATCACTAAGACAGAATAATTACTTATTGTCAAATTAGCTAATTTATTATTCTAGTGCAAAAGTAGTAATTTTTATATTAAGGCTAGTCGAATTCTAGTCTTTCTTTTTACTTTACAAGGCATCCCTGTAACTGAAATATTTATTTATTCGGAGAGAAAAAAAAGTAAGAATATCACCAATATTGGTATTTTTTTAAAGAGAAAATTGCATTATAACCATGTAAAGAAGATATGAAGATTTTTTTAAAGATAATTATTGCCTAATTTAAAGCAAACTAATGGAACTTTACTGATAAGATTAAAAAAAAATGTCAAATTACAAAAGTAATTAAGTTAATTGAATTTAAAAGATACAAGGCTTTCATACTCACAGCGTATCTAAATTATAATATTCCTTTTTCACATCCCTTTTTAAAAATATTTCAGGATATTTTTTCTTTGTAAGGTTATAATTAAATATAAGATTTCAAGAAAAGTTAATCTTATACGATTTAATTTAAAGTAATATTAAACAAATATATATAATTAATTTGACCCCGAATGTGAAAACAGAAGTTAGGGAATTTTATAATTTGAAAATAAAATTTTGCTTTTAATTCGTGAAATTCTTAGGGAGAACTTCTCAGAAGAGTATTAAAGAAACTGTGAAAATAGTTCGAAAAGAAACGAAAAGAGGAAACGTCGGCCGAAAGCGGAATAACGGGGTGTTTGATTGACAAGTGGTTTTGTCCAATCAGATAGCAGTATTTCTTCCATGGATGGTTTTTCTCTGCGTTTCTCTTCCATGAACGGATAGGGAGTGAAGGAATCGCAAATCACATTGAATGTCAACAAACATTTGTAGGGAAATTTAACACGTAATCGGAGTTATGCGGTCTGTGAAACACCTTTTAATATATTATCGTAAATATCGTGTAATCTCCGTACTTTAAGGTTAGATCGAGTTCACTACCTTCAAATGACACTGAATGCTGTTCGTGATCACATGCACATCACTGTTGAATCTTTCCCTAATCAATTATAGAGCGCCAGAATTTCAGCCCAGTCTACCAGACCTCTCCGGTAATGTCTTCTTTTCCCAGTCCTAGTAAAAAAAGTGCGGTATGGCGATCCTGACATTGTAGAAACATTACGGCAATGGTTGAATGAAGTAAAGAGTGTTATTAATGATTGTGACAAGAATTTGGCAATTATAAACGAGCACAATAGTGACCGTGAAACTGAATTATTGAACAGATGTTGATATTGTTTTGAATATGTATGAACAAAAAATCACCATAGAACGCCTGAGTATCCGAAAAAAAATGGTTACTCTTATCCTGCAAAACTTTAAAGAAAGACACTATATTATTTTAGACTATGGAAAAGTTCTATGTGTGTCTTAAATGTTCCTACCAGGTTTGTGAAAAATGTAAAAATGAGATTCAAAAACAAGTAATTCGATCCGTTCAAGTAATTCGATTTTTCTAAAACTATTTAATTACTAATTATATATATATATATATATATATATATATATATATATATATATCATGTTCACTCTGTGAACTAACTGTTATCACTGTGCACTTAAATTTTTTACCAAATATTTTTATTTTATTGACTTTTTGAAAATATATTTTTTAACCCTATATTTAAAAGTTTATTATTGTTCACAAATTTTTTCAATTTATGTACAAAAATTAAATTAAAAATATTTTATTCCTTCCAAAAAGGCATAATTATTGAGTTAGTATTTGTTTTAAGTATATACCATGTTTTGGGAAGCATGCGAGTTTATTTAATGCATATAATAAGCAGTGTTCTGTCAGACTCGAAATCTCTCTCTCTCTCATCCCATTTTCCATGAGATAGTTATGTAGTGTATATGGCGCGTAAGCGCCATGTATACTAACATGATCTGTAAACAGTTTTTACCACATCCATGGTCTGTCTGTAACATAGACTACAGGGATTGAGCATATATTAAAGTTTGTTTACATATAGGTTGGACACGCAGTCTGAAGAATCTGTAGGAATTTTGCTAACAAGGAAGGTCTCCATTGAGGGCATACTCAGAATTTTTTGAAAAAAAAAAAAACGAATTAAACTACTCATGTAGGTAATAAAGGATCAGTGAAAATTAGCGGCGGAATTACATTATTAGATATGTAAAAAAATAAAATAGTTTGGAATAATTGGCGTGAAAAGCTGAAAGCGACGCGGGATTTGGCGAGCAGTGCATTTCCTCGCCAAAAACAGACGATTTTAACGAATCTGAAAATTGATTTTAATTGACTTCACTGTTAAAAATCTGCAGCATTTACTGCAACGTCACTCCACTACTTTTATAGAATATCTCTCTTCTGACCAATGAGAATGCTCCATAGCACGGTGAATTGACCGTTTTCTATAAAAGCGGTGGAGTGACGCTGCAGAAAATGGTACAGATATGTTGTAGCTTGTGAAACACTGTTAAAAATCTGCCGCATTTTGCTGCAACGCACTCCACCGCTTGTATATAATATCTCTATTCCAACCAATAAGAAAGCTCCATTTTACGGCCAAGTAACCGTTTTCTATACAAGCAAGGGAGTGCGTTGCAGCAAAATGCAGCAGATTTTTAACAGTGTATTTTTCAACTTGGAACAAATTTAATCAATTTAAATTGTGTTTTAAATGATAAAATATATTAATTTCATTTTGTTATAAGTACATATAAACGTATATGACAAAATCAAACTTAAAGTAAAGTAAAAATGCAAAACTAAAATTACTTAAACTAAACTTATTTAAATAAATTAAACATAGAAAGTTTTTTCTTTAAAAAGTATTCGAAGCGTAAAAGCGTATTTTTCAAAATTTCATTTTTTCACCAACCGGAGATAAATCGCCAAATAAACGAAATTTTTATTATTTTTTTACTGACGTTATAAGGAGGTTCCGCCGAAATTTTTTTTTATAAACATATATAATTATATGAGAAGAACATTCTGTAATTTTTTTCAGATTTTTCTGAGTATGCCCGTATGGAGACCTTCCTTGTAAGTGTAGCATGAAATGGCTATTTGTAGCCGCTTTTTCGAACAGTTCGTCGTATGAACAATCCGTAGTTATGTTGAATTCTCTCCAAAGTTTGTTCCTAGAACCCGCAAATATGCGACACAGAGGCCGTGTTCAAAAGACGCTTTTTTTTGTGCACACGCGCTCAGAAGATTCTGCTTGGAGTAGGTGCTATCGAAGAAGAAAATTTTAAAGTTATTCAATTACTGTATTATTTTTATGATTCAGAATTGGTAAATACAAATACCATATCTCTTTATCCTTTTAAAACATGATTTTCGTAACAGAAATACATACCTGTGACCACTCAAATAAAATTAAAAGTATTCCGGAAAAGTGTCACGTGACCTATTTCATGTAATTAAGCCCGATCAGCATTTAAAATAAGACATCCTACCGTGCTAAAAGCTGACGCGCGTTACGCGCGTAAAACTGCTGGGCGATTTGATCACGTGATTGTGCATTTTGTGCTTATCTGTTATTGGTTGCACTTTGTTTGTAAACAAAGTTGGTAGGTTGACTGATACAATTTAAATTTTTTAATAATTTTCTTTTTATTTATTTAAAAATCATTTATCAGTTGCTTTATACTTTTCGTATTAAATAATAGAATACTGTTGATTCTATTGTTGTAATTAATAGAATGCTATTGATAAACCAAGGTTGAGATATCCACACGGGGGACTAGCTAAGGGGGGGGGGGGAGAGGAGGGAGCCTACCCTCCCAAAACATTTACAAATGTTGTTACACTTTGCAAATTTAAAACTTTTATGTCAAATTTAATTAAAATTTTAATAAAAACTGCAATACATTTTCTATTTTTGATAGAATTTGCAAAAGTTACAACTCTAATTGGGAATATTATTAATTTTTTTTACAAATAAGAACTGTATTACAGTTTTAAAGTGCGTTAACTTGGCAAAATTATAAAACGAGTTGGCGAATATAAAAATTTGACTTGACAATATTAAGGTTTTCTCCCCCACCAATAAAAAGTCTTAGCGATGGCCCTGTATCCACATATTACAAGGTTGATTTGTAATCTACAATACTGGATTGATTTCAATGGAATTTGCATTGTTAGTTAGATAATTTTTCAGAAGAAGTTTTAGTATGTATATATTTCTTATTTAATGATTGTATATTTTAATACCGTGTGGCCAAAATATGTCATAAAATATGAGAAATAAACGACATCCGAAATTATGTTAGTATAAGCAAAACACTTATTTATACTTTCAATAGAAAAATTATAAACATTCTAATCATACTTTATTCATTACAAAACTAGAAGGCAAACTCCAAATATTTCACTTCTTTAAAATATATGTATGCAGATATTCTTAATTTAAAAAAATGTATATCTTTTACATTTTGCTTTTATAATATTTTCCATTTTGATTTTAACACTGTAAAATATCCACGCATTCATTATATTTGCATCCTAATCTCAATAAAAACTTACTTCTAAAATTAAAAAAAAAAAAAAAAAAAAAAAAAAAAAAGAACATTAATAATTATTTTATGGGTATACGGATATTTTCGCAGAAAACTTTTTTTTTTCTTTTGCTTAATATATATATAAATCACTTTGGAACGATATTAATATCGTTCTAATTATCCTTTTAATATTCTAAATTTAGAATATTAAAACTTTCTCCGCAAAAATATCATTTTCTCGTATTTAAATAAATATTTTATTATTATAATAGAAATACGTGTGCTTCTGTATTATTAATATAAAATTTACCTTTAATAAAAATGTCTTATTTATTAATAAAAAGCAACCAAAAAAAAAAAAAACACAAACTAACTTTTGGCCCGCGCAGGTTTCGAACCCGTATCGTCTGGGTACAAGCCCAGCACTCTTACCATTCGGCCAGCGAGCTCATATTCATTTGTAACAGATTATCTTTATAATTGGCACCACAAGTAATTACATCCGTGATCTGTTCTCTATCTGTTATTGAGCGAACGGTTACAGTAACCGGTGGCACAGTAGCGAGTACTGAACGCACATCCCGTCCACTATAGGTACCCACTCCATGTCTGTGGCTCCTGAGCGCGCGCGTCCAGCGCGCGTAACAGCTGAACACGGCCTGAAACTCTCCTCGGTTTGTTTACAACCTGTGCAAAAGCTGCAATCCGAATTTGTCGTACGTTTAAACTTGCTCAATCTGTCTTTGGTTAGAACAGTTCGTGTTAAAAATCTACTGTAGATAGTGCCTTTACGATGATGATAATCCTTAGAGTAACCCCCATATCGTCTATTCTTGTTGGATTTATACATTTCCCAATCGTTTAGTTGGTCAGTCTTAGTTTCGTACTTAATATTTTGAATCCAGTTTTCCGGTGCTATCCAGGGTATGTAAAAAGTGAAAGCACTTGTAGATGGCAGCGATTCTGTCAGCCAATTCGTTAATATTAATATTACGACCTGGTATCCACCATATTTGTATGTGAATATTTTCGTTTTCTTTTAGCGTTATGAGATGATTAATTTGACTATTTATCGCAGGCGATTTTCTATTGAGTGACCGTAAAGCTTGAATTAAACTCAATGAATCCGTAAAAACATAATATCTACTTTCAGTCACAGTATACAGCTTAATACCGATATAGACCGCCTTAGCTTCAGCCGTGAAAACAGAGTTTATAGAGGGTATTTGAAATCTTTGAGCTTCATTAGTGTTTTTATTTACTACCCCGATCGTAGTGGCAGATGGAGTCTTAGAAGCATCGGATGCTAAAATGATATCGCTGTTCCCCAATTCATCAATAGCGCCATTAATATACTTCGCTATTATATCTTGATCGAAATTCTTTTTGTTGATGGTCCAGAAACGTAAAAAATTATGCCGGTGTTTTTTCTCTAGAGTATTCTTTTCATAGTGAATTATTTCATTGATATTAGATTTATACCGAAGAAATTTATTAGCTTCGATACTTATAGCTGTACTTGTGATGTTTGTTTGATACTTTTTATATTTAAGACTTGTAATATTCTGCTTTATAGCTAGATATTTTAAGCGACGATGTAAACTCTGTGCCTTGCTTTCATGTAGTAGTATTGGAATGGGACACCATTTATTGAGTCCTGTAGCCCATCTGAGTCCTTTATTATGCATTATTTGCATTCTGTGCTGTTCTTGTTTAGAGGCCTCTGATAAAATGCGGGAGTTACCTTCAAGAATACTTTGACCCAGACTTTAATATAATTGTAATAGCTGTTTGGTATTACTTCCTCTTGCAGAAGTAGCAATAAATTTTAAATAATTTAATTGAATGTTGATTTTATTTTCCAGCATGTTTAAGTGATCTACGTGATTGAGCCTATTGTTAATTATGTATCCGAGGATGCGCATATTTTTTTTACATGTTATTTCTTCTCCTCCGATTTTTAAGATGTTATCCTCTGTTTCAGTTAGTACGTTGATACTCAAAATATTACTTTTATCGGGATTTATCGTAAGACCCCAATACTGAAGCCAGTGAACCAGTCTATCTATGTTATCCTGGATAAGGGAATGTATATATTGCATATTATCATGATAGCCATAGATATAGATATCATCCGCATAAATAACGCAAATTATATTGGTGTCGAATATCTCAAATACATCCGCCAGATATATAGTAAAAAGAATTGCTGACAGTATACTACCTTGCAAAAGGCCACGATTGAACTTGAAGGGGAGGGAATAAACCCCTCTCCACCGAACCCGAGCTTGCTGATCTTCTATTAGAGCCTTGATAATATATAGAATTTTTCCGTTTATTCCAATTTGTGCTAATTTATAAATTAAAGCCACACAACGTTATTATAGGCACCCTCAATATCAAAAGCGACAATAAAACCTTTTTTGTTTGAAATCCTTGCTCTTTCAGCATCGTGATAAATGTGGTATACTGCTTGATTGCAATCCTTGAATGGGATGAAACTGTAATGATGTTTATGAAATATCTTTTATCTTTACATAGAAAATCTATTTATTATATATATACGTTATGTGTTCATTCGTGACCAGAGAGGGAGGGTGGATATTGTAGGAAGATAAATTTACTCAGCCCTCCAAATCTCATCTACATCTTTTTCTTAAGGGTTTTACACTTTTATGCATATTTTATTCCTGTATGCAGAGCTAAGTACTATAATTTCATGTAACAGTAAATTCATGAAAATTTTCTTTTGCTTTTCCTGCGTAATTTACCTTTGTTGAGATGAATTATTTTTCTTGCGGGTGAGTGATATGTATTTTATATGAAATAGGATATCAGGTAAAACAATAAGTATTTTTAAAAGTGTATACAAGTCGAAGTCATAAAAAATTTAAAATCTAAATAAAGAGTGCTACAATGGAAATTATCTGAGAATTTAATTGCTTTAGAAATTCGTTAAACAGATAACGTATGTATGGAGGCTGTTTCACAGGGAAATTCGTAAAATGTTCCCCTTGGTCCCCAGGAAAAATTCTTAAAATAGAGGAAATCACTAAATAGAAGTTTGTTAATAAGTCCGACAGTTTATCTTTTCAAAGCAATATAGTCACTCACATACACAAAATGAGTAAAATTGTCCTTTTGCCAAAGTCGTGCATGAATCTGCACTGGAAATTCACGAAAAAGCTTCATTATCATTATTTTATTTATTTATTTTATTTAGATTTGGTTACCTTATGTTTGGGGCACTTGTTATTATTTGCACACCAAGTCTAATATAAATGACACTTACATTTAAAGTGAACTCCAATTCACTACAATCATTCAAGTCTTAACCAAGTTTCTAATCTGACATTTCTCGATTAGGCTTACGTGACTAATTAATCATTAGACTGGCAAGTTAGCCCTGATAATTAAGGATAGATATAGAAAGTCTATCCATAGCACGTGCATTGGCGCCTGGGAGCTGCTAAAAAGTAGGTAGGTAGGTAGTGGGGAGTACTTTGGGACCTATGATCAGCTAAGCTGTTATCCCGATTGATCCATTAAAGAAGAATCCAACACTATTCAAAAGCGCAAAACATCGAACTAGAAACAATCAATGCTGTGGATAAAACGAAGAGTCTAATTACGGAACCCTCTCGACAAACAAAACTTTTTAATAAAACTACCAAAGGAACGAAGACACTCATCGTTCACATCCCAATCCGCCCAGCAACTACTGCGCTGAGTGGGATACTTGGCACAAGAAAACAAAATATGCTCAAGGGAATTGAAGACGCCACAGTCACGGCAATTGCCGTCAGCAACCAAGTTAAAACGAGCCAAAATCTCCGGGGTAATAAGCATCCTGCAGAGGAGCCGGAAAACAAGCACATCATCTCTTCTATTAAGAGTCCAACGGCGTGAAAGACTGACAGTGGAAATGTCCCCATGAGATCCATAGTACTTACAAGACCGATGGAATCGGTCGCCCTGCAACTGAACGTCGTGAGATACATACGGATAGTATCTTCCGGGGAAATCCACTCAATTAAAGGGTCAGAAGCAGACACACTAGCCGTCTCGTTGAGGGGGATACCACGGTGTCCCGGGACCCAGCAAAAAGTGATCTGTATCGAGAAACTATGCAACCGAGCAATTTTGTTATGAAGCTAGAGGATAACTCTAGGAGACTTTACAGTTATAGCCTGGAGAGCCAGAAGCACCGATAAGCTATCAGTGAGTAGTAAAATAGGCCGAGACAGCGAAATGAATTCATCCAGACCCACTCCAATCGCAAGAGCCTCCGCCGTAAAAATATAATTAATCTGCTTCACCCTGTATCCAAAGTGATGAGTGGCAGTACAGCCAGCAATCGAAGTGAGGAAGTCAGTCTTAGATGCATCCGTGGCAATAATATCCCAAGAGTCAGTGTAGTTCTGGAAGTAGTCGGCAAACAACGGAGAGATCCCGCTGGCATCCAGATTCGTACGCTGGAAAGGAAGGCCAGAGGTGCAATATTGCACAGCGCCTGAATCAAGAGGAAGGGGAACTTGAAAACTAATAAGGAAATCTGGATCATATCCCAGATCAGCAAAGATCGCAGAAATATAAGAGAAATGGTTTTCCGACGAGACCAGATCATCCTTGCAAGAATCCAAGGAAGGGGACTAGATACCCAGGGCGAGATGCTTCACCCAAAAGCCAAAAGCCAAGACTTTGATCCTGTCAGCCAGACGACTAGCCCCAGCATGCTTCAGAAGTAGAATATTTGGCGTCCATCTCGGGAGCCCTAGGGCGGCCCGTAACACACACGTCTGAATAACCTCCAGCTTTGTCATCAAAGAAGGACTAGCGGTAGTGAGAAAAGCAGCTCCATACTCGATGATGCTACGGATAGAAGAGAAGGCAAGCGTGAGAAGATGGTGCGAATGAGCCCCATATCTTTTATGGGCCAGCGCTTTCAAGATGTTGATTCTTTTAAAGCATTTCATTCGGAGATAATCCACGTGCTTTCGGAAACCTCCCCGATGAGCCAAGTAGTATCCAAGAAACTTTAACTCAAAGCACCACTCAATGAGTCCCCCATCTACGCTGATGTGAAAATCAGAGTCTGCTGCTCGTCTCGAAAGATCAATAGCATGGCATTTATCCGAACGGATGGAGAGCTTCCAGTATGTGCACCACAACAGAATGAGACGGAGAGCCTCCTGAAGTTTAACTCTACAAGTATCCAGGGATTAGTTCACACAATATATAAAGATGTCATCAGCATATATGAGAAACTCAACATCCAGAACCTCCAGGACTTCATAAAAATCTGCCATAAAAATAGTAAAAAGGATGGGACTCAATACAGCCTCCTGGGGGACACCCCTGCCAATATTTCGGGAGGAAGACACGAGACTACTCCAGGCCACTTTAATAATTCTAGTAGAGAGGAAGCGATGTATATACCGGAGCATCCGTCCCGTGATGCCCACTTGAGCACGTTTGTAAATAAGCCCATCAATGTAGACTGAGTCATAGGCAGAATGTAAATCCAGAGAAATTCCCAGAATATATTTCTTCGCCTTCTTGGCGTTTGTGATGTCGTGATGGAGGATGGTGAGCGTGGCATGGCAATCCCGAAAAGGTAGAAATCCGAGATGACTGTTGACAAGAGTTTTGTTGCAGAGGAGGTGGTGCATGATCCTATTCGCTATCATCCGCTCACAGATCTTCCCCGTTACGGAGGTAAGGGCGATCGGACGGTAGGAAGATACCTCGTTTATCGGCTTGTCGAGCTTCAAAATGGATAGAATAGTGGCCGACGTTCAGCTTGGGGGGATGTCGCCAGAGCACCAGATGCTATTATACATACTCAACAAACAATCCAGAGAGTGGTCATTGAGTCTTTTAAATAGAGCAGCACTGATCCTATCTTCCCCAGGGGTGGACACTCTCGTTCTCCCAATAGCCGCCTTTAGCTCCGAAATTGTAAACAGACCGTTGAGGGAAGCGTTACCGTCATCACCGTATGTGAAAAGAATAGGCTCGTAACTGCTGTCTTCGCTGAAGTGATCTGAAAAGGCCTCCGCTTGGGCAACTGCATCAGAAGAGAAGGCGTCGGGAAGCTACAAAAAGAGATGGGAATCAGGAGAAGAGCAGGAACGAGACCTAAGGTTGCGAAAGATTCTATATAAAAGTCGACGATCTTTTGCATTGCCGCAAACGATATCCCAGTAACTACGCTTGGCTTCCCTGATCACTTGGCGCAACTTTGCAGAGAATCTTTTATATTTGAGCCAATGCTCCTCAGAGGCCAACTGACGCGCTCTTCTCAAATAAAATCTCTTCTGCTTGCTAAGAATACTATAACGCGCCGTCCACCACACCGAGAGGCATTTCGCGGATATGGCACGGGTGACATGGACCAAGAAACCAAAGACTGAAAGGAGGAAGGGTGTAACTCAGAAACAAGTAGCTTGGAATCAACTTCTTGTGAGATGCGGGACTAGTTATAAAGAACAGGGCGAGACTGCAAAGGAGGGTGAAGCTCCACATAAATAACAATAAGGAAATGGTCGCTATCGAATAGATTATCCTCCACTTTGATGGAAGAGAAGGGCAAGAGATCAGAGGAACAGAGCGACAAATCAATTAGAGACCTAATTCCACTAGGAGCCACATGGGTCGGGACAGTAGTATTCAAGATACAGAAGGGGCTATCAGAAAGCCACTCCACAAAACTCTCGCTAGCCAGCGAGGTAACCGAGGCTCCCCAAAGCAGATGGTGAAGATTGAAATCACCCAAGATGAGGCAGGTATTAGACAGATCTCTGCAGACTTTCGAAAGGTCATTCACAACTAAGCCAGACGGGGAATAGATATTGACAATGTTAAGAGTATAAGATCCCAAAAAGACGCGGACGCCAAGACACTCATCGGCCAAGACAAAATTATCGAAACACAACCGAGTGGACGACCAGGTAGCATTCACGGCCACAGCCAGATCACCACCGGGCCTACCAACCCTGTCCTCACGGTAAACAATCTTGCCAGACACCGAAAAGGGCCGCTTCGGAGAAAGGAAAGTCTCCTGGATGACCAAGATATCCGCCGACACAAATGGCTCAAGCTGAAGGAGAGGGAATTTGTTCGAGACGCCACGGGCATTCCACTGAAGAAATTTAATACTCATAGGAGATCAATAAATATTTACAAAGAAAAACAAAACACCAACACAAATTATTCAAAACCCGGTACCCTGACCCCAGTAGGAGCACTTGCCCAATACACAAATTGAACCTGAAAAAGAAACAAAATACAAAAGACACAACCTTTTTTTTTAATCTTTTACCTTTCAAATTAACCCGTTTTCGTTCCGGGGACTTATCGCTGAAATTTGCCATACAGTTCATAATTAGATTACTGAGCGCAGTAATGGTTTCTAGCACTTTTTCAGACTGTTTCTCAGCATGCTCAACGATAATTTTTAACATATTGTTAGTCCTAATTTCTATAATTTTCTGCAATTCAATGTCCGGTTTTTTCACACTGGTTTTTTGCGCATATGATTCAGAGTTCAACTTTGGCGAGAACTTGCGACAAGCGTCTATAAATGACAGGAAGTTTTTACTTTTAAAGCGTAGAAAATCCGCTTCTCTCATACGTGTAGGGCACTGTCAATAGTCTGCTCTATGACTCTCCTCACAATTCACACATTTGACTTCAGAACTACATGCCACACGTAGCACAAAGTTGCTCGGACGGGCATTTGCCAGACGTATGATTAAATTTAAAACAACGAGCACATTGTCTCGGTCTATCTGCAAACTGTCGTATCTTTTGCAAGGTAAACCAAAGTTTAATTTCTGACGGAATGTTAGTGCCCAATGTGGTGATCAACACCGCAGACACGGTACTCGAGGAATTTTTCTTAATAAACCTACGCATTTCAAATACCTGAATTTTATTTGTAGCCATTATTTCATGTCCCACCTCATCCAGGGGGATATCGACGGGTATGTTAAAGATCAAAAACCTGTTTGTTATATTTTCCCAAATAACCCTATGTTTCACCGCCACTCCGAAAAACTCAGTAACCCGACAAACTTCCGTGGCACAACTGACGTCATTGGTACTTATAAGTAAGTAACCATTTCTAGTATGTGGAATATTGTCAATGTTATTGGCACAAGGAATTTTGTTTTTTATTTCTAGTTTGATAGATCTTGGATCTTTATTGGGAATGGATTTTGTTTCCGTGCTTTGTAAGAAGATATTAAAGCACTTACCGCCATTCTCGGCCGCCATAAGAAGCAACGACTCTGTCGAAGAAGCTGATCTCGCAATGTTTGTATTTTCACCCTCACATGTCAAATTGTTTTCTTCATAATCATCCATCTCTATATTAACGGGCGAAGAGTCAACTGTTAATCCACCATCAATTATATTAAATTCCGAACTCGCCATAAAACTTTTCAGTGGCACTACTGACATACAGTAACGATAAACAAACCAAAGAACACCGCTAATACAAAACCAAAATACTACTTAAACAACCATAGAGAAAAACACTAAATAAAACCACAGAAAAATATAAAAAACACTTTACTTCAAACTACTCCAACTGCAAAATAACACTACTTTACATAAAACTAACCACGAAAATAGCCGGCTGCTCAAGCGGTCACCGCCCCCCACATGTTAAAAGGAGGGAGCACCACGTTAGAAATAACGCTGCTAAAAAAAAAAAAAAGATATTTCGCCATAATCATAAATTATCAGTGTTAAAAGAGGCAAAACTCCTCTGATATTTAAATAGTAGGTATAAAGTGGGATATTCATTAATTAAAATTTGTGTTTTCAATTTTGGAGTTCCGAAAATAAATGTCAATCACCTGCACATTCGTCAATAGGATTATAAAAGTAATGCTTCTCTGGATTAATAACAAAAGTTCGCACTTCAGGAAAAATAATCAAAAAGCAATTTAGACAAATTAAACGTTAATCATCCACAAACATTAATATCTTTTTAATGAGCCGTTATAATGAAAATAGCTGCAAACAGAACTTTGCAGTAGTCATTAAAAAACTTACTGATGAAATTAAAAGTGAAAGAAAATATTTAATAAAAACAGAAAGTGCTTTAATTTCATTTTTCTTTTAAGGCGAAAAATATCCCATTTTAACATACTGAGTGTCATGTTAGTCACCGGGGACTGACTCTGAACTTTTCGTTTAGGTCGCGTCAGCCATCGGTGACTGACTGTCTATTATATGATATAAAACTGAAAAATTTATATTGTTTTAAATAATTACTGAAAATTTATTTAACTTTTATTTAATACAGAATTACACTTTCTTAATAATTATTTAAAAATACATATTTTTCAAAGTTTTATAACACATTTTATAGTGTCAGTCACCGATGACTCACGCGGCTTATACGGAAAGTTCAGTGTCAACCACCGTGTCACTCAACGTGTCAATAGAAATATTTCGAAAAATTGAATTCTAAATTATATTTGAAAATACACGAGTATAATAAGTAGGGGAGACTGGGGCACAAGTGAACATGGGGGCAGATGTGAACATTGCCATTTTTCACTAGTTATTACATGTTTTTTTAATTTCAAAAAACTACCAAAGATGGTAGTACCAGTCTACATATGGTAAAAATTTTTTGAAGCCCTTCGACATTTTGTTTGTCTTTAGGAGCTAAAACACTGTTTATTGATTTCAAAAGTAAAATCTTAGTTCCAACTAACTAGGAGAATAACTTAATCTATTTATTCATTTTCTTTAATTTTAATGTTTTAACACATACTATAGATACTAATAAATATTTTTGATAAAATAATGTCTTCTAAAATTGAGAAATGTTAAGGATTTGTCCTTTTAAAATTAGTAGGAATGTGGAGTACTTGTGAACAGGCTAGTTGGGGAAGATATGATCAGCTCATAAGTTCCCCAATAATCATTCTGTGATTGTGTTCCTTTCAGTTAACTTCAAGAGAAATAATATTAGCTCCAAAACCTATAATTTTCTTAAAATAGAAGACATTTCCGTCATACAAAATTCATTTTGTATTTGAAACTTCTGCAAACACATCTGTCAGTAAATGCATAAAAAGCAACAAGCTCGTTTATGTTCAATAATAATTTAAATAAATTTAATAAATTTAATAAATAAATCTTAAAATAATTGTTTTCTAAAATTCAATAAGTGTTGTGCATTATTTTATTTAACGGTATTCAATACTATTTTTTATGCATCGTTAATACAAAATTTATTACGTTAAGTAACTATGCAAATTTTTCTATTTCATTTGTTCCAAACTTGCAGTATTAGTTTACTTCCATTTCTAAAACAGCTACTTTATATGACGCTTTGAATATGGATATAATATTTTAAGAAAGTAATTTATTTAAACCGATAACTGCCGTAAAATCTCGATTATAAGTTCCTCGCCCCTCCTTTTTCCAAAGTGAAAGAAATTAAACTTGGAGGGAGCTTATAATCGGAAAACATTTTTTTAACCTTAATTTGAGGTAAATAAGGCAAATATAGGGTTGAGAATATTCCCATTTCGGCAGATTTTCGATAAATATTATCAAAAAGCCCCTACTTAAAACCCCCTCAAACAAAAACCCCTAAGCAAAATTTAAATGCTTTAATTAATTTTTCAAGTTTACTTCTTTATCTTTTTATTTCATTGCAGCAATATTTTATAAATCATCCGAGTCCCTCCCCCTCAATTTTATTTATTTTCAATTTACATTCTTTTGCTTAAACATATCACCCAGAAACTAGAGAAATATACATATATTTTTTTTCGTTATGGTGAATTTAGCAGATAGTGTAACTAATGATTATGGTAACATATGAATAAGATAATAAAAAAACACGTCAAAGGATAATTTTACCTCGTGTTCACTGTTCACATATGCCCCACGTGTGTTCACAGCTGCCCCACCACTGGGGTACATGCGAACAATTTTTTGAATTTATAAAACTATTAAAAAAGTAAGAAGAACTGTAAAGGTAATTAAAAAAAATCCATGTGTAAAAAAAGTTCTGTTAACTATATTGAGTAGTTTTCGTTTATAGAAATCAATTCAGCTGGGAGAAAAAGCTATGTTTATGTGAACTGTTCACATGTGCCTCAGTCTCCCCTACACTTCTTTCAAAGGAAACGCATGGGTCATTCCATACAAAATGAGCAAATTAGCTGTGGCTGCCATGTCACAGATTTCAATGAAAAATGGCACATAAGTAGAACATGTTTATTTATGAGTAAATGCAAAATAATAGATTTCAGGACAGTTTATTTAAGTATGTAAACTCAAGTTAAAAGTTGATACAAAATCGAGTTTTTGTCTACATGCTTAAAATTTCAGTTTAGATTATTAGCCTTAGGAATGAAAAGACTATGTCATAAATTATTTTTAGGTAAGAATGGATAATAAGTAAGATATTGGCGTAATTTAAAATTCGATTTTTTTATTCCGTAATAAAAAGATAAAACGAAAAAGGAAAAAAAAATCAAGGATAAAATTCAATATTTCTATTACTCATTTAAACATTAAGGACATCTATTATAAGTGTCAAATTATTTGACGTTGTAGATAAAAGTACGTATTTTAAATACAAAAATTCTCATGTATGCCGTTTTGAATCCTTAATGCTAATAAATAAATAAATAAATAAATAAATAAAGAAGGAAAAATGGACGGTAAAGGCAATATTTCTATTGCTTTTTTACACAAGAAGGAAAGCTTTTATATCTTATCAAATTATTTGATATTATAGATAAAAGTGTCTATCTTAAATATTCAAACGCTAATTCTCGCTCTTTTTTCTTTTTCGCTTCAGGCTTATATTAAAAGTAATGAGAATTGAAGAATTAATTATCTAGTAATATTAAATTCTTGTAGATGGCAGCACTATTTCTCCCTTGAAATCGTGCAATATTTTAAGTTAAGCGCCCAAATTTAAAGAGAAAATTTGCGCGGAATGATACAAAATTACCTTTTTGAACCTTTTTTTTAACGTGTTAGAAATCAAAAGGCAATATTGAAAATTTTCCAGCATATTATGGACTTATTAATCGTTATGTCTGTGCAAGTTGTTGATGTCGGATCGTTCCTTTATTTATTTTTTGTGCATACACAAGAGGAAAATTATGATTTTGCAATTTTTAAAAAAGTTTCTAAGTTTTACTGAAGTTGAAGGAAATAAATGGTAACTTTCAAACTTGGGGAAATCGATTTTCATATGCTACATGAAACATCAATTTCACACATGTTTTTAAACTCCTTTAATTTTTATAACGTTTTTAATTTTCTAAAAATTCACACATTTTCATTTTTACGACTATAATCGTGGCGTTACCAGATTATTATTATTAAATAAATAAAAAAATAATTTTTCAGAGGTTATAATATTATAAGCAAAATTTATTTCTGATAAATAATTTTCAAGATATAAAAGTTCAAACTTGCAACTTTGGACGATTCCACACATGCCATTCTATATCACAAGTTTTTTAAATGTCCAAAACTGCTAAAATAATTAATTTTTTGAAAAAATATTTTGCAGAGCTCTATTTGAATATAAATTGAACCTGTGTATTAATTTTTATTAAAATCGGTTACCATGGGGACACGACTTTTTTAAAATTTTTGCTCATTTTACATGGAATGACCCACATATATTTCTAAATTGATTATAGAAGTATAATGCACTGCTCATGATACTAATGCATGATAGTGAAGTATACAGTTTAAATAAACATTTCCATTAGAAGCAAAATAAAGATGAGTTTAAATAATGAAAGTATATTCAAATAAATATAAGTAAGAGACGAAATGTACATGGAAGATTTATGTACACCCTTTTAATTCCTTTCAAGGGTAAAGTACTACCATTGCTATAATATTGAAATGAATGAATGATTCCGGAATTTACGTATAATTTTATTTGGAAGTAATAAAAAGCTATTTTTAACAGACATAATAAATGGAAAAAAATATACCAAATTTCTTCTGTCATTGTGGTATTTGGGAATTAAAATTAACCTTAAACTAATGTTACCGGTCTCAAACATCACTGCTTTTTTAAATTTTTGTACCCTAACTTGTAATTTTCAGTTTAACTGCAAACACTACCTAAATTTTGTTTCATCTAGAACTTTAGTACTATCACCAGAGATTTTTAAATAGGTGAATGTTAATTATAATACTCTTGTTCAAAACGTTTAGTAGAAAAACACCATCCTATGAGTTAATCATGCCTTTTATTCATCTTCCGATTTCGAGGTCTCACAGACCGCTTTACACTAGTTAGTTTGTAATTTCTGCCTCATCAGTTGTTGTTGTTGTCGTTGTATAGAGCCCTATGGACCCGGTGAGCAGCTTTATATTACTTTATAGCTGTCTAAATCCGCAACCACCGACCAAGAACCAACACTCCTCACCTAAACCCAGACTACAAATATCAAAACACGACTAACTACTATACACTCCGAGACCACCATGAAGAATTGAACCAAGGAGCTGGCGTTTAGTATCCCAAACGCCAACAGCCCTACAAAATAACACGACCACCAGACACAGAATCCACCAAGCATTAAGAATACTTTACCTATTCCCGCTAAACCAACTAGGACAATGATTGTAAATCTCCTCCAAGAAACTAGAAAGCCATTTAAGAGAAGCACCACCATTTTTCCCTGCAACCTCAAAAATCCCTACATACGAAACGTTCCTCGACAATTGTAACTTCTTATATAACTTCTCTCGAATTCCAGTAAACTTTTTACACCGTAAAATTAAATGCTCTTCCGTCTGATCCTCCTCACGACATAAGTTGCACTTCGCATCACCATCTTTAAGAAACTTTTTCTGTCGATCAAGAGTTAAAACAGTTTTAGTGAGAAATCTTGTAAATACTATACCACTCTTTCTATTCAAATTGTGATGAGGATACCCTATGCTATCATAATCCTAACATCGCTCCCTATTATCTTTCCAATAATTCTCCCACTCCCAATGCGATTCTTTATTCTTATTACATTTTATAGCCGTAATCTAATCCTCCAGGGAAAACCAGGGAATCCATACATTACTATAAGGGCCGTGTTTCGCTAGATTATCCGCAACTTCGTTGATCTCAATACCTTTATGCCCAGGAACCCATATGAAAGTAATTCCATAATTCTCCAACTTCTTCATATTAACTTCATTTCTCAGACGAGTAATAATAGCGACCGATTTTCGATGGACATTTTTTAAGGCCACAAGGACGCTTTTAGCATCCGTGAAAAAAAATATAATTTCCCTTCTCTGAGTGTAAAACTTGATCAATTAATAAGGAAATAGCCTCAGCCGAAAAACTTGAATTAATGTTAGGAATTTGGAAAGCCAAACGACTAATAGAGTTCTGGTTCACCATGCCAATAGTGGTATTTTGATTATCTTTAGAAGCATCTGTACCAATAAAAATAGCACTATCTTTATAACTATTTACAAAACTGTTAAATGAATTTTGTATCACTTCTTCCGGAAAGTCTTTATTTTGGAACGGCAAAGTATCTATCACTATCTGAACCTCTTTATCAATCTTATTCCCCCATTTATAAGTGATCATCTCCGCAATATTTGTATTGTAATTAACAAGCCTGTGCTTTTCCCTATAAATAAAGTCTTGAGAGAGCACTTCCGTATACTCTTGATGTTTGCACTCCGTAATAGTACGTTTAATAGCTAGAAACTCTCTCCTTAAATCATGCCTCCAAACTTTATTTTTTTTAGCAAAATTGGAATCGGGAACTACCTAGACAGACCACTAGCCCACCTGAGACTAACGTTAGTAAATTACTTGAAGTTGACGACATTCCGTCTGATTGCACTGTGTTAAAATTCTAGGATTCCCATCTAATAACGCTCCTATAATACTTCTAGTTATCTGAGTCAGGAATTTAGTCTCAGTACCCCAACCAATTCCACTATCGATTTTATCATATTTAATCTTTTACTTGATTTCTCTCTCAGCATATCTATATGATTTTTTAAATTACCATGTTTATTTAAATAAACACCTAAAACTCTCAAATTGTCAGCAAAGTCTGCTTCTTGTCCTTTAATAATAAAATTGTCTACCTCTCCCTCTTCCCATTTACCAATTTTCATTATTTGACATTTATTTGGATTAACCTTTAAGTTCCAAGCCTGAAGCCAATTAATTACTCTGTTGATGTTTTCTTGTAAAATATTTTTTATCCATTTAATATTATCGTGAAATCCATATAAATAAATGTCGTCAGCATAAATTACACCTTGAATACTTGAATCGAAAATTTCAAATATATCGGCGAGATAAATTGCAAACATCCTCATCAGTTAAAAGTTAAGAAGGTTTCATAAACATACAGTCGTCTTTGAAAGGGTTTAGGAAAATCGTAGCAAATTTGAAATCTATTCTGAGTTTTAGTTTCGGCACTGTAATGCTTAATCAGAAACCGAAAAAACACCATAATAAATATAATTATAAGAAAATTAACTTTTTATCGTTAAAATAAAATAAATATAATAATCATTGTTACCATGTAGATATAAACTTGATAAAAACATGATGCTTTCTTTACTTCAAACCCATTCCTTGCAGTAATATTTTTTCATTAAAATTGTTTCTTCATACGAATAATTTATGATAAATAGATCACACTACTGAAAAAATTGAAAATAAAAAGGCTTTATTAGTTTAAAAATTATAAACCAAAAGAAAAAGAAGCACCATGAACAATAATTAAAAAATGGACATAATCAGATATTGATAAAACAGAAAAAAAGTATGACGCGTTAATTCTTAAAAAAGAAAAAAAAAATGGAAGTTATTTTAAATTAATTATAATTATTTCAAAGCCCTTAGCATGTGCAGTGGGGCAGAGGGACAAAATTTATATTGCTATGTTTATAATATTGTTCTATTCGATATAAATTATTCCATTTCTGCAAAAGGAAAAGCACTTTTAAAATATTTGTTACGCTAGAAATTTGGCGGAATATTAGGCAGTTTTATTTTTATACATTTTTAATAACATTTATGCAGGTATAGAGCTGAAAATTAAAAATAGGTACGGAGTAGAATTCCTGCAAAATAAAGCTAGCTATAAAACAAAGTATGCCAATATTTTAAATTAGTACATTTTATCATTTGAAATGTCGCAGAGTCAAGTATCCTAGGGAGTTTTTATTTCTAAGATAAGTTGATTTTAGTCAGTTTTAATGGCCAAACAATTACCTTTTGTAACTATCTCACAATATTGTTGCCTGCAGGTTTTGAACTAGATTTATATTAGGGTATTATTTTGTGACGGTTAGTCAAATAATGAGACCTCATTTGCTTTAAATACTGATTTTGATAGTAATACAGGGCATGATTCTGCTGAAAAATCTAGTCGCTTGACGCAATGAGAGAAGCTCTTGGAAATAAACTGACAGCATGAATATTTTGATGTACTTTAGATTTTATTATTTAAAAATAGCATCGCCAGCCTCGCATTATATGTAAAATAGCTCTTAACTAAACACATTCTTAACTGTCCGCTCTGCCCTTTAAAGCATATATTGCTTTCGCATATCAACAAACATGCCAGTAATAACAGAAATTGTTCGCGTCTTTAAAGTCTTAGAAAAAATACACCATCTCACTTCTTGCCATATACCATTGACATGCATGAATTTTAAATAATATCATTATAGATTAGGAGGAAGTGCCTTGGATTGGGTAATTTTAAACCCGAAATACAATTCCAAATAAAATTTTAAATGAATAAAACAGATTCTAAGGCATATCAATGTATTCCTTTAGAAAACTAATTGCATGAAGCATCTCTTCTTATATCTGAATCTTCTTATCTCTTCTTATATCACTTTTCAGTAGGATAATGCCCTAATCTCTAGGGCGGATCCAGAACATCTTTTTTTTTTTGGTGGGGGTGGGGAGGAGTGGCATACAGTAAACATATTCATAATTCCTGTAGGTTAAATCACTTATTGCACTTAATTATTAAATGAATATGAAATAATTATTCGATTTGAAAATACAATAGACTCTCAATTATGCGATGTTCGACTAACGAAACACTCGGTTAGCAAATCCTCTAATCACAGGTCTCCTCAAAATTTGGCGTATTATTTCTTACTGTGCCGAAAAAACGTTATTCAGAAATCATTTATTAAATGCCTTATTTTTGTTCTTTTTAATTTTACTCGTTTACTTTAGTAATTAATATCTTATTTTTTGTATTTTTAATTGTAGAGAAGTTTTTTCAACGTTAATTACTATAAGTTTTTAGTAAAATGAAGCCAATAACATTTTAGCGAATTCTTGAATTTCATATTTATGTTTGTTATCTTATTAATATATAATACCTTTTTGTTGCAAAAGAAATATAAACATTTTTATTGCATATGGTAAAAGAGGGTGTAAGAAAAAATGGAATTACATTGATAAAAAATCCATACTTAAAATTATTCTGTTTTCACATGTTCTTTTCTTGGATAACTCCAGAATATCCATATTTTCATCTTTTCTTTTTAGTGGCATTCTTGATTGCACTTTTCTCAATTTAAAAATTAGAAAGCTTATAAATTTTAATGACTGTTGTCTGTGTGTCTCAAATTATAAATAAACTCTAGGGGATGGATCACAGCTTAATATTTTAGTGTCGAGGTATAACGTCTAGAAGATATAGTGTGAAAACTGGCTATTTTAATAATGCTTTAAAAAATACTAAAAAAATTGAATTCCATAAATGTTGAACGATTCTTAATGACAAATGTCGATCGCATCGACATCTACTAGCTTTCTCAATTGAATCTTTAGAGAACGTTTACATTTGAACGACCATATGTTGCTGCGATCGATATTTTTCGTTCAGAGTCGTTCAATATTTGGGATACATTTTTTAACCACATTTTGGTTCTCCGATTGCTACACTATATCTTCTAGACATTATAGTCGCGGTGTGAGGGTAAAAAAAGACAATTGGTTCGAATTATACACAAATAATTAGCAATGTTTTGTATTATCTAAGTTTAGAATGTTTTTTTTTTGCTATATCTTCTTAATATACTCCTTCCTTTTTAGTTTCTACCTATTCTGATCAAGCTGTTCACAATAAAGAAATCTGGCATGCCCCCATGTTTCTAAATAGTCAATGAAACTTTCAGACTTTTTGGAGCTTAACAGTTTACGAACTCATTTAAATAAGAAATATCTTGAATTTGGAGCTCTGGGGATAGGGTAGAAGGAAATACCAAGAAAGTGAAATATATTTTCCCCAGAAGCCGAATTTTTAAAAAGCAAAATCGAAGTGGTTCATTCAAAGAAGTGGGCGAATAGAAGTCTCAAAGTGGGCCTTACATCCTTCAAAGCCAACATGTGTCATCTAAGTAGTGTGTATACTTCTTCATAATATACTCATTCTTAAGTTGCGAATAGACCATTCTTGTAAATGTTATCAGTATTGAAATCTTTTCTTGAGACATTGTGGTGTTTTTGATCTTTAATAACTTTAAAAGGAAAAGGACTGATGTCCTGCAAAAGAGGAACCTTTGTGTCAAGTAGATTTGAGCTCCTTATATTTTGACCCATTGTTGATTTTCCTCATCCTTTTGTGAATAAACCGCATAAGGGTCAGAACAAAAGACGGCACAGACGTCATATACGCCCCCATTTTCACGTGCTTTTTTCTTCCGGCAGTTTGGCGAAAATTTTGATTTTGAATATAAGTTACAAATTACGTGCAATAACAGGGCGAGATTTTTTATTGCAAAATAAAAATAAAATAACGTGAAAAAATGAAAGAGATTCTAGTATTTTAAGAAAGGAAATGATAAAAATAAATAAATGATAGTTTGATATAAATAATTATTGATATACTATATAATAAAATTAATTAAAAAAATTAAAATAAAAAATCAGTAAATAAACATGAATTTAATTATAAAGGAAACAATAAATAAACAATTATAAATAATAAACTTAATAAGTAACAAAACAGTAAATATAATTTAAACAATAAATCGTAAATAGTAATACTTATAACCATGTTGAATGCATGCAGTTGTATCATTTAATCAGCACATTTTACTGAAATCTTTAACTTTTTCTATTTTATTTTTCTATTTTCCTAACAATTGTTATAAACTTGTATTTTTAACAAATACATTCTTAATTGTTATAAACTTAAGGATATTCTCCTTTGGCACAGATGTGAAATGCCAAATTGACGGGGAAAAAAAAGCACGTGCAAATGTGGTGCGTATATGACATCTGTGCCCAAAAGATTTCCTGGAAAATTGTAGAAGGATGGCAATAGTCCATCAAAGTTGACATTTGTCCCTGTGATCAGATTTGTTTCCAGAGGTTTTCTGAATACAGTGGCGGTCAAAAGTTTCCGGTCAGTTAGTTTCTTTGTTTTATTTGCCATAACGTTTCAGCGAAGAAGTCAAATTGCTCCAAAAGTTAGGAATATGCAAATGACCACTGATCACGTGATCATTTTGACTGGATACTAAAAACAAATGCAAAGATATGTATATTAAGTGAACTTGTTATATAAATTTAACGAAATTTATCTTTTTAATGAAAATAGTCTGAATAAATACATTATATTTTTGCAGTCTTCATTGTAAATAAAAAAGATTAAACGTTAAAATGTGAAATGTTGAGTTTCTTTAAAATTTAAGAGATGTAAGAAGTCTAAAGGGATATGCATTTTTTTCTGTAATCCATCATAACTAATAGCAGTATAAGGTTTTTTAACATCTATATTTAACTGAAAACTAAATACTCAAGTAAATACTCAAACGGGTTTGTCAACTAGTTTACTAATGTATGTAAGCAAGGTACATTTTTTAATAAGAAAATCAAGTTAATTATCATAACCACCATCGGCATGGGCACATTGTACGTAATTAAGATAGTAACTTTAACTCTTCAGTTTCCTGCTAAGTGGCGCTGTAAGGGGTCATATTCTGTTGCTCAACCTATTCACTATGCCTAAATATTCCTGTTATGACTATAGTTTCTAATTTATCAAGTTAATGGGAAGACAGAACATTAAGCCTTTCTGGCACGAGCAAATTTTGTTCATAATATGAGAAGCTATTCACTGACACCGAAATTTACAAACGACGTTTTTAGAAATTAAAAACGCATTAATTCAAGCTTTTACTGCAAAAGCAAAATTTTATTAAAATATTCTTGGCGCCTTTCGCAAGTTTGGAATTAAAATTAGCTATGCCTGGAGTGGGCATACTGTGCCGGAAAGGGTTAATAGGAACTATAAACAGTTGGCAAAAAAAGTATTTGTACACTCTAAATTTTTTAATTTTTAACGAAATAAAAACAGATATTTTGTCAAAAATAGTTTTAATACAGTCTGCTTACCGTCCGTTTTAAATTACACAACAGAAAATTTCGATAAAGATGTAAAATAATTTTCTAATAGGAAAAGTTTAAAAATTTCTTGCAAAAAAAGTATTTGTACATTTCTTCATCCTGATATGTACTGTGTTTTATTGTGTTTATGGTTCAAAGGACCAATTTTTACAGAAGCTGTTAATAATTTTTAAGTTCATATTATATTTGTCTGACATTTAATCTAATTTGCTCTTGAAGTAATTGAGTATAGAACCTAAAACTAGAGGCACCTCTAGATATATGAAATCCTATGATTGAGCATAATAAAAATTTAAATTCGCAACAAGAATTTGTAAAAGCTATTAAATTACCATTTACAACTATTGGATGTATAGTGAGAAACTATGAATAAATTAAAAGCATCGAAATTCAATGAAAACCAGGACTTCTTAGCAAACTAACAATGAGGGAAAAAGGGAGTGTTGTTAAAAAAGATTTAAAAAATCCTATGCGTTCGGTTCAAAAATTTGCTGGAGACCTTGCAACATCTTCTCGCATCAGAGTAATACCTCAAACAATAAAAAATATTCTTCTCAATGCAGATTTAAAAGGAAGAACCTCAAGGAAAAATCCATTCATCAGCGAAACAAATAGGCGAAAACGTATACTATTCGCTTTCGCATACAGAAGTAAATCATTGGATTTTTGGAAAACCGTAATTTTTTCTGATGAGGGAAAATTCGGAATTTTCTTACCATCAAGCATTCGAAAAAATTGGCGTAAAAATAAAACTGTTCTAGATCCAAAACGTATACTTTAAACTATCAAGCATGTTGGGGAGAATATTATAATTTTGGGGTGTATAGCTTCTAATGGAGCAGGACATTTAAAATTTATTGACAATAGAAGGACAGGTTTAACATACATTGATGTGTCGCGCCATAATTTATTAAACTGTGCCAAGAAAATATGCATAGAGAAAGCTTTTCACTTTCTGCAGGATAACGACCAAAGCATACTGCTGTGATCACCAGCACATGCTTACGACAATATACTCGAAGACGACAGGTAACTCCTCTAAAATCTCTAGACTTGAATCCAATAGAAAATTTGCAGATGCTATTGGATGCAAAAATCCGAAAAAAATATGTATCAGTAAAAAACAGTTTTAAAGAAGCTCTTATTGTGTCATGGAATAACATTAACCAGACCGCTACAAAAAAGTTGGTGGAATCTATGTCACACCATCTAGAAATAGTCATAAACGCTAAATGAATTCGCACAAAATAATAATTTGTATCATTTTACTAAATTTTCATTAATTATATTACATTAATATAGTGTACAAATACTTTTTTTGCATAATATTTTTGTATATTTGTTTATTATAATGTAAAAAATCTATTCGTTTAATTTTGTTTTTCTTTTATAATATTATAATGCATTAAATTAATGTATTACAGCACTTTTTGCTTAAATATTTTGTTTAATTTCATTATAATTAAAAAAAAATGAAGTGTACAAATACTTTTTTTGCCAACTGTATAACCTTTCTGATTGTCAAATTTCAAAATTATTAGAAGGCTTTTACCGTATCATTTATTTCAGAATGACGCATTTAAAAATCTAGCATTGACAAAATATGTATCCTTTCTGAAATAAACACTTCATTTAATTAACATTTTCACTAACAATATATTTAAAATTAAACAACTTGGAAAAAAATGTATTACTTGATCTTAGTAAATAGTTTATGAACTTCTCTCGGTCATAAATGTTAAAAAACGTTACATTCTCAAACACAACCTTATTTCTTTTAATCTAAAAATGAACTTCGCATTCAATATTTTCTGACATATAACATACAATTTAAATAAAAAGATAAATTCCTTTTTCATTAGTTGATACTGGAGTGAATTTGGTTCTCAGAAGAAGAAAAAACATGATAAATGAGAATAGTATAAACTGGATGCTTCACTGCATTATATCTCTTTAACAAGCTAAGAACAAATTGCTTGCTATAAATTTCTGAGAGTTTTATCTCCAATAAAAATGTCTTTTCTTGTCATGTAAGTATGGACTATTATAAGTTGGAGGTTATTGTGATAAGTCACCGAATGTTATTCTCTAAGCTTTAATAAGCCGACACATGTGGGATTAGATAGTGCGTTACGTGTCAGAAATTACTGAGCCTCAGTTCAAAATAGAATCCATCGATTTCATTAATTTTACTCTTAAATGAGAAGCATTTCTGTGATAAAATGAATGGTTTTGTCATAAAATTTAACTTTAAATTTATGTAGTTAATATCATTAATAGGCAATAACAATTTAAACTTTGGAAAGATGTCCTTTTTTCCCTTTTCGTTAAAAAGGTTTCAACGAATGAAAAATACATTATATTTATAATACTTATTTTACCGCTTTTTTCGTTAAGTAGTTTATACATTGATGTGTAAAATGCTAAATGTTTTTCAAAGAGTTACTTCTAAAAATGTTAGATTCTAAATGTTTTTTAACCTTTAAATTAAAAATACGAACACTTGAGTTTTACAAATGGCTATACTTATTTTTAAATATATTTTAAATAATGTAGGGTAAAAATAATGGTCATAATATAAGATGATATACTGAAAAAAGTAAAATTTGCATATTGCAAAAGTTTAGACACTTTATTGATTTTTTGACAATGTCACTGCCCCCTCTACAATGCCTACTCACTGAGCAGACGACAAGCGTGAAACGTCATGAAGTGGAGGCAAAATCACTAACTATATTGGTTCCACAATCGCCACGAAGCTCAGAATGCGATCGCTGTCAGGGAAACCGCCTCCACTACGTCACAAGCGAGAAGGCATTGTAGAGGAGGCAGTGCAACTGTTCATGGAAAAATACAAATTTCTAAGTTAGGATGTCACAGATCTGAAGTATCGATATAGCATCAGTTAGTGAAGATGCCGTGAGCTAAAAATATTCAGTTAGATGAGGTAACTGAAGTTGGAAAGCTTAAATGGAAAGGAAAGACTGTGGCAAAAATTTCAGCAGCATTGAATCGTTTAAAGTGGTCTGCCTATGAAGTATAGTCTAATGCGACTTCTTCAAAACAAAACATAAATCTGGAAGACCTTGTGTCACAAGAAAAAGAGATGACAAAAGGATCCATAAACTGACATGTACACAAATGATGATTGCTAATCACATTAAAAGTAAATCAGTTCTTTGTGTGTCGACGGACATGATTCATAGATGAATTAAAAAAACAGGTAAATCAATTTACATGGAAATGATAAAGCAATCAGCTTTAAAATTTCGCTACAAATTTGTGAGGATGCAATGAACTTGCAAATATACGTCATATGGACACAAATTTTACTCTATGATATTCAGTAACGAAAAAAAAGTTGAATTTGAATGGCCCAAACAGGTGGGCATGCTATTGGCCTGACTTGCGTAAAGAACCGGGACTTTCTTAAGTCTACATCAAGGAGGTGACTTTCTAATTATTTGATCCTCATTTTGCTTTAATGCTCGAGTATATCTGGAGTTATTCAATGGTTGCCAAGCAACACAAGACTACAAACATACGATGGAGATCAATTTTTAGTCATCTGCCGAACTTTTAACTGGTCCAAAGTATGGATTTTAGCAAGATAATGCGTCTATTAATGTTACATACAACACAAGAAGTTCGTTTAACTCTGAAATAACTACTGATCTTAACTGGCCGGCGTGTAGCTCTGATCTGGAACCAGTCGAAAACCTTTGTAACGTCATATGTCGTAAGATTTATGCAAATTTTTGCTATACTTTTCTGTTAATGAGCTTCGAGCTGCTGTTGAACATGTTTGGTACAAAATAGACCCCCAAATGACGCAGCATTTAGTTTCTTCAATGAAAAGTCACATTCTTGCACTAATTGCTTAAAATTTTTTGTCACAAGTAATGTATGACATATGAATTACAAAAATCCGGTGCATACTTCAGAATATAGAAGCGTAATCGATCATTGTCTAAACTTTTGCTGAGCACTGTAGCATAAGTTCTCAGATTTAAAATGAAGCAAAAACACAGCAAAAGATAATAGCAAAATCATTAGCTCCACTAGTCGCTGAGAGGTTCTGCTCTTGAAGCTGGTAGACAGGAGGTGCTGGTTCGAACCCGATCACGCCCGTCGGCTTAACCGTTCGGAGTTTTATTGGTTTTCTTCGAATCTTGGGTAACCCTACGTAAATACGGGTTAGGTTTCCTTAGAAAGACCCCCACGGAGGACACTACCTCGTGTAGATAATCGGCCGTCATAAATACCACCAACACTGTCAAATTATTATTCATTGGTATCTATGACTTTAAAATCATTTATTGGGTAATATGCAATAAAAAGTTACAATTCAGTGCAAAATTGACCTTGATTAATACATACATTGCTTAAAAGTGCGTAAAACATAATATAAAATCATTCAAAAACACATTAAAGTCCTTTTAAAATCAAAACATTTTCAACCGAAAACTTACTCTGTTTTCATTAGTAAAAAATTAGTTATCCACTGATGAAGACCGAATAAATTTTGATTGAAAACGTCTTGATTTTTAAAAGGACATTATTGTATTTTCAAATGATTTTATATTATAATTTACGCACTTTTAAGCAAACTATGTACATTTACTTGAAATTTAAGTAACATGTGCATCCCATCCTTGAAAAAAATATGTGTGTTTGGTCGGTAGTTTACGGGCTCTAAATTATAACTAGTGAAAAATGATCATACTCTAGAGCCCAGTATCGATATAATTAGTTAACCCGCGAGGACGCGCGCAGGGCCTATAAGGCCCGGAGTGCGTATGATTTTTACAATTGTAACCACTAATTTTTTAAAAGTAATCTTCAACTTATTTTATCGTAAAATTTGTAAGAATTGTCGCCGTCTAAATAAAGTGACTGTTATAATTTGATTTTATTGGTGGCAAAGTTTAAACCATTCAAACCCTGGTAAGCGCGCGTTCTCCCGGGTTAAACTAAAAATAAAAAATCATATATATTGAAGTAATTCTCAGAGTTAAAATTGTAGCAGTTAAAATAGGTACTTGACATTTTAATGTAATCAACGAATCAATCTCTCTTTGCTTATAAATAAAGGATCACAATATTTTACCACACCTGAAAATTCCCTATAAATACCAAAAATATCAAATCACTGGAATAATTTCTTAACTCCATGGATTAAGTCTTCAACATTTTATTGAACCAAGAGAGTATTTTGCAGGTTCGAACCTCACTCAAAACTTTTCGACACAAATAAAATGTTATTTTCAAATATACATTCTCAATGCATTTCATAATACATTCATATGTTTAGACTCTATAAAAGCTTCAATTCAGGAAAGTGGATGGGCTTTCTTTTTGAAGAATTTAACGCAAGGGGTGTGGTGGAAAGATCATAAGAAGGCTATGTTTTTTGTGGCAGCCAAGTTAAATGAATGAGCTGGATAGAAAAAAAAAATCTCTTATGGGTATAGGTCCCATCAGTAGCCGAGAGGCTGTGCTCTCAAACCTGATAAGATGGGAGGTGCTAAGTTTGAACCTGATTGTTTGGAGTTTCCAGAGGATTTCCTTGCGTAGATATGGTTTAGGCACCCTTATAAAGACCTTCATGGAAGGCACTCTCCTCCCTTCGGACGGATATTTTTTGTGTTGATCCGTCGTAAAACAAACCGTAGCCGTCATAAAACAAACAACACCTAAGGGGATAGAGATGATGTGTTTGGTGTGTATTTTTGTCGGCCGATTATCTACGCTATGGGATATAGGCCCTATGGGGTGGGTTGCCCTCCGTGGGGGTCTTTCTAAGGGAACCTAACCCGTATTTACGCAAGGTTCGAAGAAAACCACAGAAAACTTCGAAAGGTTAGGCCGACGGTCGCGATTGGGTTCGAACCCAGCACCTACCGTCTACCAGTTTGAGGTCAGAACCTCTCGGCCACTGGTGGGGCTGATGTGTTTGGTATTTGCTGCTTCATGTAATAGTTTATTATCATACAAAAACACGACTTTTAGTCCATTATGTATCTAGCGTCTGACGTAATTTGGGTATCTTGGTGTTCAAGTTCTGAAACTGTTTACTATAGAGCTTAGTATTTATTGTTCAGCCTTGTTTCAATAGCTCGTGAAAAATGACACCTTGTGTATCCCATCATGCACATCTTTTTTTTTTTCACCATGAATGCTTACCATGTGGATATGATCGATTGACTAGAGTTTACCTGCTCCAGTTGCGTTTAGAGTTCTCATATAGGGTACTCATTCTTTGTCGTTCGTCCACTATATGTCAACAAAATACTTTCGTGTGTGACGTGCAAACTATGACTTACTTCGCACAAAGACGAATTGTGCAGTATTGTAGTCGCAGAGTTATAGATCACCAAATGACCAAGTTCCGGATATTATTTATTGGTGGCAATTGTGTTTTATGGGTGATTAAAGGACATTGAGACTTTTTCAAGGCTTACTGTCGATTGGATGAAATCATCATACGTTAGCCCTGGAAAATCCAAATCTTCTGTTTTTTTAGATCAACCGCTTTTTATTGCGTTTTTAAAGATCAAATTGACATTTGTGGAATTTTTTAAAACATTCATTTACTGTTGACGCTCCAGTCGCAGCCTTTCCATGTTTTTTAAAAATTGATGCTGCAGTTTTGATTAGCTTAAATTAAAACCACATGCAATGTCAGAGATGCTTTTTTTTTGGGGGGGGGGGAAGGTCTGTATGTATTCTTTCTGTAAAAGAAACACATCAACAGGAGCGTACCAAGGGTTATTACCCTAAGATACAAATTTCTATCAGCAACCCCTCAAAATTTCTCTCAAAGAAATTGCATGAAATATTCACTATAATAGATTAAATAATCATTCACGCAAATAAAAAATTATACGTATTTATTTAAAGCATATAATATTTTGTTACGTATAGTTATTTATGCATATTTTTTCAGAAACATACAAAAAACAAATAACGTTTTCTTAAAAGATAACACCACTTTGACACCTATAAATTTAACTTTGTTTTAGGATTAAAAAAAAATGAAATGCGAAGTGTCTATGAACATCCATTTTCCCTAATATAATATTGCATATATTATGTGCCTACCTTTAAGGCACTTTAAAAAAAATATGAAATTTTTACCATATACTTGTATTTTTAGTTTAAACAGGGAATAAAACTATAAATTCACATAAATTTTTAATGGAGTTTCAGTTAACTTATGGAATTTAGGCAATATTTAGTCGAATTTTAGTAAAAAATTGCGATTATGCTAAACAGTCTATAATGAAATCTATTCCATATAGCTAACTTTTTTTTCAACAATATATTAGCAAACTCCTTACCTGTGTTATGAAGCAAAATATTTGCACTACATCTAAAATGTACTAATATATTACAAATTTTGCATGCAAAACATGATTTCCTCTTAAACAAAATGTGTATTTTTCAATAAAACAAGCTCTTATACAAACTTACAAGCTATATTTTGCTTCATAACATACCAATAAATGAACAGAACCTTGTCAGAAAATTTTATTTTAATAAGTTAAGAACTTTTTAAGAAATGGTGTTTTCCGTAAACGTACACAATGTGAAACGCAAATTTTATTAGAGCATAAACAATCTATATCTGTACATATATATAATAGTTTGTCCTGACTGACTGATAATCAATGCGCAGCCCAAACTACTGAACGTAGAAACAAGAAAATTGGGGAAAATATACTCCTTATGATGCAAGCGTGCACTAAGATGGGATTTTTGAAAAATCACCCTATAAGAGGGTCAAACGGGAGGTTGAAAATTTTGGAACACCTTCCTCTATCTCAGCAGCCATTTAAGGTAGCAGTGTGAAATTCCAGAAAATAAATCGACTAAAAAATAATTAAACTCATATTTCAGCGAATTTAGAAATTGCCCACCCGAGGGGGGTTAAAAGGAGGGTTGTCGAACAATTTAGAACATTTGGCATATCTCTGCAGTCATTTTAAGTAAAAGCGCGGAACGGCAGAAAATAAATGTTTAAAAGATAATTAAAGGCATGTTTCATTTATTTTAAATTTCCACTTCCGAGGGGGTTAAAGTAGGGATCGAAAATTCCAAACTTTTTTAGAACCCGTCATGTGACATATCATCGGAATTCCCTCGGACCGCTCTTTCATATTATGAACTATTTTTCCAGCCCCCCAATTTGCCCCCAGGGGGGGGCGGGATTTTCGAAATTTTTTGTAATTGTTTTATTATTACAGATCGAATTATTTACGGGGTCTCTGATAACTATTAGTTATAATATTTGAAAATTTCAAAGAGAGGGGAAGGTTTTATACCGGGGAGACATGATAATTCAAAATCTGGGGAGTAATTTTCTAAATTTGCCTACACCATTCATGTGATACAACATAAAGAGTTCTCTGACCATTATTTCAAATTATGATTCTCCAAGGCCTTTGAGATATTTCACCATATCCCAATAGCAGGTTTAAGTAGAAGCTTGAAATTCAACATAACACATCTGCTAAAAAATAGTTAAACATATGTACTTGAGTCAGAGAGCTATTTTGTCCACCATTATGTCATCAACATCGACTTTGAACAGGATAAAATAAGATTATACGAATAAGATAACAATTATGGATGTTCGACTAAATATTGTTTTTTTTTATCTTTATTAGATGTACTTTATTTAATTCATGATTCCTTTAGAGAAACCGACCAGCGTAGCGGGCGAAGACTGCTAGTTATGCATAAAGTTTGCAATTTTAAAATTCACCCTATTTATAGGTTTTTACATACTTGTGCACATGTTATATGTGATATATTTGTTTATTAAAATCCATTCTTTACCTTTCTGTGTCTCTTTAAACGACCACTTTTTGTTTCAGGATGCTCATTTCTAGTTTATATTTTGGGCTATAAATTCGGTTCGCATTATCGCTGAACCAAAATATAAACATTTTTGGAATCTTAAATGTTTGAGATTTTATTTAAAATAATAAAAATAAAATCTAAAATTTTCGCAAAAACAGCAATTTGAGTAAGACTTTGAAAGATGTGCTTTTGTTTTGTTGATATATTAAAAAATTGTGGCATGATAGCTGACGGAAAACCAATATCCATAAATCCCTCCCTTCCATGCGTACGCCTCTGGCCAATGGTAGTTATGTATGTTAGAAATGACCAATGCGTCCATTGAAATAACTCACAACCCTTTGACAACCAGAAAGTGAATGACGCTTGATGTTCAAACTAGATACCGTGTATCAACTTAGATAAATCACAAAACCATCAATCGTCAGAATGCAAAGTGAATCTGAGCTCTTCGATAAATTTTCACCCGTCCTCACCTACGATCAAACTGACAAACTCTTGTCACAAGTAGAAACAGACTGCTGTGTGTAGATTAGGCAGTGGAATTAAAATCCCTGGCCTTTGCTGAAAAACTCATTGGCAAATTAATTTTTCTAATTTAAAAAACCTTTAGACGTAAATGGGATTTGACAAAATGAAGAACAACGTTTGAGACATTTTTGTAATTGGAACCATATTTCGAAAATTAATATTTTAAGAATTAGTTATCGATCAATGATATGAGTGGTTGCTTTCTATATATAAAATTATAGTTTTATTTTTTACTCTGAAACTAATAGTTTTCAAATTTTCAAATTTTTAATACATGTTATTTTAATTAATTTTTTTTATATCTAAGGATCTCAAAATATTGTTTAACCAGGAAGAACTCGCTACATGAGATTTCCTCTCACCATCGTACCTTTTTTAAGACACTTATTTAGACCCATTTTCCTTTTAATTAAAATTTCAAAATGTTATTTCAATTATTTTACCCTTTTTTGTGAATAAAAAAGCTAAGGCCAAAAAAAAAAGTGATATTAAACGAATGTAAAGTAAAAGAAAAGCAATTGAGCAGTGTGAGAAAAATTCTCACTAACGAGTTCTCCCGGATGAACTAAGCCTATCCTCTCTCCACCTGGTTATGGGTTCCGGATACTTTAAAAATAGCTATTGTATCTTTATAAGTTTCAATATTTGTGTAACAAATACCAACTTTATGTACTATGATGTTTAATATTTCTCAAAAGAAAAATATTTAACACTATAACTAACGGAAATTTGATTCAAGATTATAAACAAATTTCACACTAGAATTTTGATTTCAAACATTTTAACTTTATTACTTAACGTTTTTCTTATTTGTATCTTTTAAACTTATTTCATAATCAAATTTTTGATTTGAATTGAAACATATTCATATGGCAGCCGTCAAAGTGACGGCACATGGTAGCTCTAGTGTTATTTTTTTTATACATATTAAAGTGGCGTTACTCCTTTTTAACTTCGAGTTTTAAATTTTTATGGTAATTAAAGGAAACGAAAAAATATTAACATAACATCCAGCAATAGAAAATAATAATAAAAATCGATTTAATTTTTGTACAATTGAATCTAATCAGTAAAGCTCAAACGTGTCACACAAAAAAGGAAATAAAACTTTCCTAGAAAAAGCATTTAATTAAAAATTTAATAATACTGATATTTAAAAAATATATTCGTATGGCAGAATTCAAAATTCATAAAAGACTCATCAATTTAACTATATGCTTATGTAAGTATTTCAGACATTTTCTTTTATGAATAGATTTATATATGAGAAAAGATCAAAGTGGCTAAATTGGCGACTTAAAAAATACATATTAATTAAAAAATATTTTTTATGTTTTTCCATGCCTTTACGCTTCAGAGAACAATTATTATTTATTATATAAAAACAAGCCTCGTGTCATTATATGTAATTTTCAAAAACTGTTAATATATTATTACATTAAACAAATGGAAATTTTAATATCATATTCTGCTGTTACATCTTCATGGTTTTAATGAATTTTTCAAAATATTTTTTTTATTTGCTCCATTTTAGTAGCAAATGTTATTATATATTGAATAAAATCTTTGATTAGTTAATACTTTAAAATTAAAATTTCAATGTCCATTTATGTTATAAAATTTCTTTGGTTTAAATAGTTCAGTCATCAGACGGTCCATTAAAATACATGAAAGTACGTGGCAAATAAACAAGCGTGGAATTTTTTCATTTAATGCAAAACAATTAATATTTTAATCCTACGAGGAAGGTGTCCATACTGGACATTCTCAGAATATTTTGAAAAAAAAAATACTTATTAAACTACTTATGTATGTAATAAAGGATTAGACAAATTTAGTGGCGAAATTGCAGTAGAAAGTTTGTAAAAAAATAAAATACAATCGAATATTTTGCGTGAAAAGACAAAAGCATCACACGATTTGGTGAGCAGCATTTTTTCAACGATTTCAATGTAACTGAGAAAACGATTTTAATGTAACTGAAAATAATTAATTAATAGATATCTAGAATGCGTGTAATGGTACTTAGTGAATTTAAACTTAAACAATGAGAGAGTTTAATGTAAAAGGAAGGATGTGTTTATCATTGAAAGACTGTAACACCTTTAAAATTCTTTTTAAAACGATTTTTTCCCCATTGGCGATAATGTAACGGAAAACTTTTGATTGACCTTGTGGATAAGCTAAACATGATACAAACTTCAATTGAAATAGTGTTCATGCTAGTATCAACGTAAATGACATCCAAAAATTTTAGGCTATCTGAGAATATGTACGAGAATTAGAGCGCGGACAGACAAACCGAAGTCACAAATATTTTTCAACTTTGTTAGAAAGTATTAAAAAATAGGAGATTATATCCTAGAGTACCTCCTACTTTTAGTTAAAGTTAAAATAATTTATAATAAATAATAGTTTAAAATGAAATATAAGAAAAGAGAAAATATATACCATGTTAAAAAGCTAAGACCAAATTATCTTCCTTGAAATTCCGAACTGCTTTATCTTCGATAAAATGTCTTCTCTTGTCATATGAGTATAGATTGTAATAAGCTGTATTTGAGTTCCCGAAATATGCATTCTGGGCTATTATAAAGCGGATTAGGTAGGATTACATACAATGTTACGTGTCAGAAATTATTGATTTGTAGCTGAAATGGAAGAGTTTGCTAAAATTAATGTTACCTTATCAAGAGAAACGATTTTTTTTACAGTTAGCAAGTAAAATTTTTACCAAGTGAAACTAAAAATTAAACATTTTTTTCTGTCTATAAAACAAATTGTCTTTTTAACCTTCTGTTAAAATGAAGCAAATTCATAAATAATGTTTTAGTTATAAATTATATTTTAGAAGGTTTAAAATAAAAATAGGGGCTATGCATATGTAACTTTATCACTTTAAGACGGAGAGGGGGTCTGGTACTTGATATCGTAAAATTTCTCCAAAGTGAGGGGATTTTGTCTTTTGATGGAATTTTCATATTTGATCGAATAAAAGTTCTCTTTTCTTTCTTTCTTTCCTTTTTCTGTTTCTTTACATCAACGTAGTCTGTTATCTAGTTTTATGAAGATGCAAAGTTATTATTAAATAAAATAATTATTAAGTGATTATAAAATAATATCTTTCTAAAATATGGAATAAATGCTTGCCATACCCGTTCTTATGACATACGTGCATATAATTCGTTGTTAGAGAAACCAGGCTCGAAGTCATATCTGTTACATTTACTAGTAAAAAATGGGGAAGAAGGTTGTCCACCTATTTTGTTTGTAAGATGTTCTGCCTACTCCCGAGCAGGAAGCATATGAAAAAAAAAATATATTATTCATGAATGTATTATATGACAAACAAATATGACACATGTAACAAGT
This sequence comes from Maratus speculifer, assembly GCA_964019185.1. Classification (NCBI taxonomy): domain Eukaryota; kingdom Metazoa; phylum Arthropoda; class Arachnida; order Araneae; family Salticidae; genus Maratus; species Maratus speculifer. The sequence continues at coordinate 156,962,782 of OZ025299.1, forward strand.
TATAAAACTAGTCGTTGGGGGCTACCGTAATACTTAACCATCCTGAATATGCATATTATAAAGTATGAAAAAAAAAACATGTGTAAACTATTCATAAAATGCATCGCAATTCCAAAATAAAATTAAAACGTATATTTAAATACTTTTAATACACTATATGGTCAAAGATGACCGGCTACTTGCGATTTTTGACATTTTGTTAAATATTTATAAAAATACATGGGGAATTATCCTGAAAATCGAGGTGTGTAAACAAAACAGTCCATATCTTATATTTCCGCGAAGAGTTTTATTCGGAAACCCAAAAGGGACCGTCAACAAATTAAAAAATAATGAATATCTTCTGAATAACCCTGTCAAAACTAATGTAGCAAAAGCGTTCAAACTGCATATTATGATTAAGTGGCTTATTGTAATAAACTGTGTTCATTTTTATGAGGATAGCAAGTATACTTGTAGAAAAAATGAGGTTTTCATAAAAACAGTCTCAAGTTTTTTTTGCTTATAATTTACGGAATTTTTAATATAAAAAATATTCTTTTTAGAAAACATGACAAACAATATTCTACACAATACCCTGTAGTCAGAATTATAAAATAGAAAAAATGGTAGGAATAATGAGCAGGTTTACAAAATAATTTTTTATTTCGTAAAAGCATTCAAAATATAATTTAATTAATGTGTTAACTAAATGTATGGAACAACTTTTGTGAAAATCTCAAAAACATAGCTTGAAAATTCTGAAAGTTATCGTCGATAGAATAAGATCAAAATCCGTTGTTCCCCCCCAAAAAAAGCAAAAAGATGAGGAGTTGTATCCATATATCCATCGATTAGTGTCAATACAGCATACATAATATTGCTGCTATATTTTGATACAACCCACATCTTTTTGCTTTCTTCTGGAATCAACGGATTTTGAGGTTTTTCTATCGACGATAATTTTCAAAATTTTAAATCTATGTTTTTGAGACTTTTACAAAAGTTATTCTATACATTTAGCTAACACATTATGTAAATTACATTTTGATTGTTTTCACGAATGTGCAGTGCAAAATTATTTAGTAGACCTGCTTATTTTTCCTGCAATTTTTATTATTTTTTAATTATGATTACAAGGTATTCTGTACAATGTTGTTTGTTTGATTGAAATACAGGGTCATAAAAAATCGAAGAGTGTGAAAAATATTATTACAAATATTTCAGCAACTAATTATATCTGATCAACATTGTTTTTTATGCAAAATTTATGTTTTTTATTGTCTTTTACATTCGCCTCTTAAAATAATAATAGTAAAAAAATCAAACATTTTAAAATATCTTTCATCAGAAGGAATATTTCGAGAGTACGAAAGAAATAGTTCCGGACAATAGAGGCTACTGATATTTAACAGCTTCTTTCCATTATTACATACTGAATATGCAGCAAGTATCAAGTCTCCATCTCAATTTATTCGGGAGATTGAGAATTTACAGATACATAGACAAACAGACAGACACACAGGCGGACGAACGACAATTTTTTTTTTCTAAAAATGTTTTTCGGAATTTCCAGTGTCTGAAACGTGTAAATCCGTCAATTTATTTTTTCGATTTTCAAAAGGATTACAAGATTTATCCTATACTTCGTATTATGGGTAAGTAATAATTCTAAATAGCACGTATTTTTTTAAACATTATTTGATCTAATGTTATTTCATAATCGCGATATTTTATTAACTTCTCCTCTTCATTTAAATCAGTAAAGTATGCGAATGATAAATGTTTAACAATGTCTATATGTCATTGTAAATTTTTGAAAAAAAAACGAAACAAAAATTGCAAAAATTAAAAAAAAATTCAGACACTGATAATGATATTATTAGGAGGATAGGTTGGGTCTCAGGAAGGATAACGTATGATATCTTGTAGGGGGTTCCAAATTGCTAAAATGTTGATAACTTTATATGGGTAAATATCGCAAAATGCGAGATTTTGAAACAATTCAAAATTTCAAAAGGTAAATTTATTTTCCGTTGGAGATTAAAGAATTATCCATGTAAAATTTTTAAACTTTGAAGAATGTAAATAATAAGTTAATATTTACTCAATTCTATTTCATTTTCTTGGCATATGTATGCCAGGATAGTGAAAATTTCATTCTAAAACATTTTTCACAATCTTGTTTTTTCCATTTTACAGCTTAATGTTTAATTTCGCTTAAAGCAACATGTTTTCTTATTGTAGCTCAAATTCAATGTAATATTTTTCATCATTTGTATTTTATTGAAGCCAGGAAAATGATATAGTAAAAATCTACTCAATTTTTACAAAAACTTTAAAAAACTTTATTTTGAAAAATATAGCTAAAATATCTTGCTGATAGCTGTGATTTTACTACTTCTGACTTGATCTATGTCAAGAACAAGAATAATTACTCTGCAGCACCATTTTTATTCCTGATAAAAAACTAAAATGAGCAGTCCAGGAAAATGACATTCATTTTCAATGACAATCATATTTTGATTGTGGAAAATTATTTTTAAAATACAAAATTAGTTAACGTCCTCATATATGCGTTATATAAGATATAATTATTAATTAGAAATATTAATAATAAAAAAACTAGAAAAACTATTTTCACAGCATAGCAGAAAGTTTTTTGTTTTGCAAACAGCACAATGTGACATGCCAAGAAAATGACAATCTGAAACTAAAATCTTTTAATTACTTTATGTGTGTTATTATGAATGTAATAGCACTTGAAAATACTTCTGAGAATACTTTTTATTAGAATGTAAGAAAGAAAATTGCATTCTATAGCATTTAATAGAAATTTTATTGTTTGGACTGCAATTTTCGTTTTTTATGATACTTTCCCATATATGTACAGCCCCATATGTCAAAGAACATACAATGAATATAATAAATTCCAAAATATTTATTTTTTCTTAATTGAAGGGATAAAAATTACACTTTTATTTCCCAGCGAGAGTCGCAATGAATAAAAATAAATTGTACCGTAAATATTGATCAATAAACGATTTCTTTCTTTAAAAGCTTATTTTCTTGATGATTCAAAATATTTTGTGTTCTAAATAATACTGATATCAAGTTACAGAGAAAAGAAGACAAATTGCGATATAATGAAGCGCCATCCTATGATAATTCATACCATTTAAAAATGAAAACACCCGAGAATATATTATAAGGGGTCATCCATTAATTATGTCGCACTTAATGAGGGAAGATCCACAAAGTGTGAGATGATTTAGGGTGGGATGGTGGGTCAACTCTTTATATTCAAAATTATGAATTTATGAAATTTTGTCTTTTACAGCATTTTTTCGCGAGTTTTTGAAACTACATTAGAAGATTTAAACAATAGTTTAATAAATTTTACAAGGATTTTGCCAATTGAAATTAATTAATTAAATTTGTATTTATAGGGATTTTGTGCAATATCTTACTTCACTCAATTTTTTTTTTTTTTTAGTATATTATTAAATTAGGAAACGTACAAATATAAGACTCTTACAATAGAAAAATAGGCATAATTCTGAAATGAAAATTTTAGTCTTTCAACGTCAAGAAAACTGAAGAGATGCAAGGCAAAAGAAATCATCCTTTTAATAATATTTTTGTTTGGTTCAATCAAGAGTGCTTTTGAAATAAGATGAGTTCAGTTATCTATTGCTCAATCTAAAATGTATTACTATTTTCGTTATTCCACTACAGAAAATTTTCTGTTTTGAAAAACTAATGGTAAAAGATTAAAAATTAAGAAAAGTTCTCACATTGCCAAGGAGTTAATTGTTTTATTAACACATATTCGTTTCTAAAAGAATAATAAGATTTTGTAAAAAAACTATGAAACGTAGGGTAGGGTATACCAATATATATTAGAAAAGAATGAATGGGTATAAGATAAAAGTTCAAAGAGGTATGAAGCCTAAATAATATCAAATATTGCTTTCTGTATAACTCTTTTTTTCTTACACTTATCTATTTATAATGAATTTTATTCGGTACTGAGAATAAAAGTAGTGCACATTTAAACTTCATTTGGCATTTCATAAAACTAAATTCAGCGTAGTAATTATCTCTTCTTTCTACAGTGTAGCTAACACAAAACCCTTATAGTTTAATTATCTATAGTTTAATCATACCTCATCATTAATACCCTTATAGTTAGATCATAGTTTAATCTTGCAGTGTTTTAAAGGAGCTTGTGTCAAACGGAGCTCCCAAATTTGCAAAGCCGCTTTGGTCCGTCACGCATTTTTACACGCATTTTTTAAATTAACTTTTAAAGACAGAAGAATTGTAATGAGGGGCCCACTCAGTGAAAACTAGTCGCGAATGTCATAGTATTTATGCAGGGTTCCTATGCATAAGGAATTAAAAGGGAAAAAATAGATATTTTAGTACCAGAAATTTCATAATTTAGTGACCGTTATATAAGTAAGGAATGTTTTGCATTAAATAAGTGAAATAATGCTTTTTAAAAAATCCTGGTACTAAAATGTCAATTTTTTTTAATTCCTTATGCGTACGAACTCTGATTTACATGATTGATTCTAATTAAATTAGTCTGTTTAAAAAAAATATTCTCAAGGACTATAGCGTCTGTTTCATTTACCTGAAGTATAAGATTAAGAAGACGTACCAAATTTTAAATTAGAGTTTTAAAATATACTACGCATTTTGGTGATTTGATGACTTCAGACACCTTTTTTACGATAGAGCGAATGCTCTAAATGCAGAGAGACTTATAGGAGATTTATAAAATAGGGATGTATAGTGTTTTTCATATATTGTGTTAAAATTACGTTTTGAACACATAACGTGTTTAATTAAGAAGTGCTGAATTAATAAATTATGAATTACGACCTAATTTTCAAATATAACTTTTCTTTAACTGTAACTTAAGTATGCGGTTAAAATAATCAGAATAAATGTGTGTTCTTAAAAATTTTAATAATAATAATAATAATAATAATAATAAAGGCGTAAGAATAACTTTGTCTTTCGAGACATGAAATTCAGACACATGATTGCGATATTCGCATTCGCAATACTTTTATATAGTAAAAACTGCGATTACTTTTACAGATTGAAAACACTTAAATTATGTTTATGTTAATCTGATAAAATAAATTAATTTCAAAAACGTTATAAATTTCGGTAGCTCGAACGCCGGATCCAATTAAGGCAGGGGTGCACAACCTTTGGCCCGCGGGCCACAATTATACCACTATTTTTATGCAGAATAATTTTCCTTATAGTAATGACAGAAACTTTACTATTAAAGAAAAGAAACTACACTTTTCAAATATTCTGGTGTCAACCGATTTTCTGGTAAAAAGGTTGTGCATCCCTGAATTAAGGTATGACGCAGCAAAGTTCTTCAATTTTTATTTGCATGTTTCCTAAATCTGATAATTCAAATCTGTTTTTACCTTTTATTTATTAAAATCAACATTTTCTACTTTTAGATTAGAAAAAGATTAAAAAAGATAACTATGTTAGTCTAAATGATTATTTATGTTAATATATATGTATTCAAAGTGATAAAAAATGTTCCGCTTTTTGGGAAAGTATGAGAAAAAGAAGGGAGGGGACAGAATATTAGACGCCGAGTTTCTATTTGCTTAATAAGCATGAAACATTGCAAGATTTTAACTGTTTTTAAGTCTAATAATTTTATCAGTAGATATTTTATAATAATTACAGTTATGCGTAATAATTATTTTTAACGCTGTTATAAATGTCTTCTACTTTTTAATCCGTGAACTTTTCACTAATGTCTATTCGTACCGACCAAAATATATTTCAACGTTATTCAAAGCATGCTTTAATGAATTTGTATTTTTAATTAACAAAATAAGATTTTTGATAAAAATCAATATCCCTGTTAAATCCCCCTTATTAAATTTATGTAAAATTCATGGGAATATATTTCATTATCACTAGCCAACAAAATTAACTTCTAACTGCTGTTAGCAATCTCACGGATCGCTGTCCTTTCCAGCTTTCGCAATTTAACTTCTAATTTCAAGTTTAGTGATAGTTACTACTGAAATTTTGTTTTGTTTAGAGTTCTAGTACAGGGTTCGTACGTTTCAAGGACTTCCAAGCACCTTTTATCAGAAATTTTGTTAAGTAATATTTGCGATAGAATATTTATTTAATAAAATAAAAACCCTATCTTTAAATATAGCGACCAGTAATTATGAAATTTCTGGTATTTAAAAAAAAAAAATCCTAAAATCCCTCGAATCTCTTGATGTTTACCTGTACCCTTAGTACTATCGTTAGAAATACAGTAGAACTCCGAAAATTCGGACCCCGATAATCCGGATCGGTTTGGTCATTTTTTTTCAAGACTGAGAAGCGATTGACTAAATTCCATAACATTAACTTGTTTCATCGTCGTATTCTGACTAAAAAACTTTTTCTGAAACCTTTTCGGAAGAATTAAGCAAAGTAAACATTTTTACTGTCTGTAAATATTCAATAAGTTTAAAATAAAGGTGATTTTCTGTAAGTATGTTTTATTTTATTTAATTTTTTTCTTACTCTCCGGATAATCCGGATCGGGTCTGGTCCCAGTTGATCCGAATTATCGGGGTCTTACTATATTTGAATCGATGAAATTGCATAAGAATTAAAACTATACAAAATATTCAATGTATAAATAGTATTCCGTGAGTTAATCTCTCATTATTAGAATATTCATTTGGTGACCTAGTAAGATCGTTAGAAATATTTGAATAGATGAAATTTCATTAGAATCAATCCTGCACGAAAAGTTTATTGTAGAAACAGTATTCTAAAAATTAATCGCACCTTTTAATCATGTTTTGATCCAGCTGTCTTGCAGATGGTTCACAGTTGTTATGTGGCAATTCATTTCACAACGATGAATGGTTAAGAAATATTTTTAGATGAATTTACATGTATAAAGCGCATCGTCACATTTAGGACTTTGGACGTCTTATTTCGGTTTTAACTGTCGAAAATGCAATAAAAACGACCTAAATACGACAATAATATATTTTGGGTATAAACTACAGATAAAAATTCCATTTCTAAAAAACACGTTAGTTTTGAACTAAAAGCATGGTATTCAATAATGTCTTGCTTAATAAAATATATATTTATTTAATAAAATTTCACTTCTACCCTAAATACGACAAAACTATTGAGAATCACTTTTTAGTTATGCACAATGAGCTTAATAACAAAATAAAACTAATTTTCTTGAGTATTTTATTTTTAATTAAAAAACGTTTATTTAAATAACATGTGAATCTGTTAAGAATCATTAGCAGAAAGATATTTCCTAAAAAACCGACAAAAAAAATTACAAAAATTGAAATATTTCATTTTAGTACTTTAATGTCTTGGAAGTAAAAGCAAACAAAACAAAATATTTGTCAAAAACGTGTTTTTCATCGTTATATGTAAATGAGATGACTGTACTTACAAAATTAAAAGCATAGACACACATTTTGCCCATTTTAAAATCAAATAATCCGTAAAATCACCTTGAGTATTCCCATTCCAAACCTCTTTTTGTTTTGAGGACGAAGAAAATGCTAGTAATTTTTATGCATAATTTAATAAACAATAGAATTTTAGAGATTATTTCGTAGGGAATGAAAATGATAAAATCATTGCAGTTATCATAATGAAAATGCTGGTGACTTTTACGCATAATTTAATAAACAATATAAATTTGGAGATTATTCGGTAAGGAATGGAAATCATAAGACCATTGTAGTTACCATAAAATATTTGCGACACTATATTAGGAATAAATGATATTAAAGAATCAACCATTTAGCATGGAACATAAAATATTTACCGTTGAAATTTTTTTCAAGTAATTACATTTTGGAAATAATTGTAATTAATTTCATTTAGTACGGTATTAATATATTTATTACATTGTTTTAAAACGTGGCTTTTTAAAGAAATATTATATATATATATTTGAAAGATTGTTCTTTCTTAATAATACTTCTTTAAACCTTTAAAAGGTTCATTTCTTAACACAATACATAACATAACAATGGGAACCATACACTTGTACTAAAATATAGCGTATATATTGTACATATCGTACTTAAATATTTGCACTTACATCTGACATAAGTTAGCCATTAATTAAGCGACTATTGCAGTTTAAAATAAGTGGTGTTTCAAACCTTTTATCAATGATACAAACAAACTCTTCTTGCACACATGGCGTATGGGCCAACCTGTCATGTTGTGAATGTAAAATACAGGGTTAAACTAAATGGTTCATCTGGTCTCAAAACACTGTGTACTGAGAGACGTACAAAGACGGGCGATACATGGCAAGATACATACATTCATCAAGTTTAGTAACCCGCCTCCTGACTCACGTGCAGAAACACATCACTACTCCTTTGACGGACATCGGTAGAAACATACTAGTTAACATATGAGCGGAACTGCATTAACGTTAGAGTGTATGCAGGAAATTAAGAATGCACACTTTAAAGTGCGTTTATTTCTATTCTCTTATAAAGATAGTAGTAGATACTGTAGATTAAAGATCTAAAAGTCCAGTATCAGATGCAAAGTTTCACCAACATTGACAGCTATGCTTGATCAGGTCAATTTTGTATTCAACACGATATAATATTCTCACTGTATCATTCACTCTGTATTATTGCTACAAATCATATTATTTATAGCAATATTATTCGCAAAAACAATCAATATGAAAACTCTGTATGTACGTATGTTTATAAATTTTAGTTTATTCTCACACGTATTTAGCTCGACTTTGATTAGTTAAACCACGCATATCGATTCCTATTGAGAATGTCAAAAATTTCTTTGCATTTTGAAAGCCATTTTGTTTTTTCTAATGTAGCTAATTTTGGCTATATGCTTTCCATTGGTGCCAAATATGTGTTTTGGAATTTTCGAACAAATATCGCCAATTTATTGGCTGTTGCCAACTTCTTAGTTTCGTGAACTTGTACCGTAGTTATACAAAATGAACCACTAATAAAATTTGTTCGAACATGTGAGGTCAATGGTCTTCTGGTCAAAAACGTTGCATACGAAATTCACTTAAAATCGTTTAAACAGTTTCTTAGATAAAATTAGCTTGACTAGCAGTGAATCCCCAAAATGATTCACTAATATAATTTTCTCAAACATGGAACTCAGGTCAATGTTTTTTTCGTGTTCGAAAACTATATAATACAAAATTCTTTCAAAATTTTTTTGAGTCATTTTTTAGATAAAATTAACTTGAATCTGAGCCATATGACCCAAATAGACCCATTAATCAAATTTCTCAAACATGCGACCTAACCCAATGTCTTCTCGAGTTTGAAAACAAGAGAATACAAAATTTAATCAAATTAGTTAGAGCCGTTTTCTAAATAAAATTTGTTTGACCCGTAGTGTCCCAAACCTGACCCACGAATCGAAATTTCTCGAATATAAGATCTAGCCGAGTGATCTTCTCGTACCCAAAAATCGTATAATTTAAAATTTTCTCAGTATCGCTTAGATACAATTAATTTGACCCAGACCCAAAGTGACAAATAATAACCCACTAATAGAAATTCCTCGAACATGTAACTTTGCTCAATGTTCTTGTGCCTATAACAGTACTATATTGCAAAATTTTGCAAAATTGTTTGAAACGGTTTTTAGAAGCAATGAACTGGACCAATTGTGACCCAAAATGACTAGTAATAAAATGTTCTTGAACATGCAATTGAACTCATCGGTCTTCTTGAGCCCGAAAACAATAAAATACAAAATTTAGTCAAAATCATTTAGAACCATTTTTTAGTTAAAATTAATTTGACCAGCAGTAACCCCAAAATTACATATTCATCGAAATTCCTCGAACATGTAACTTTGCCCAATGATCCGATCGTGCCCTGAACGGTATAAAGCAAAATTTTGTCAAAATCATTTGAGACGTTTTTTAGATACAATTTACATGACTCTAACCCATTGGGACGCCAAAAGACCCATTAATTGAATGTTCTTTAACATACAACCAAGCCCATTGGTCTTCTTGAATCCGAAAATAAAAAAAATACAAAATTAGTCAAAAACGTAGATAAAATTATGGTAAATTAGCTCGACATATAGGGACCCCAAAATGACCCATTAATCGATATTTCTCGAACATATGCTTGATCCCAATCTCTCCAATATAACCCGATTCTCGTGCCAAAAACAGTATGATACAAATTCGTGTCAAAATTGTTTGATCTTTTTTTCAGATACAATTATCTTGACACGGACCCATAGTGACCAGAAAAACTCACTAATCTAATTTTGTGCGGCGTAACCCAGTGGTCTTCTCGATCTCGAAAACGATAGAATATAAAATTTATTCAAAATAGTTCGAGTCATTTTCTATAAAATTAGCTTGACCTATAGCATACCAAAAAGGTCGCACTAATAGAAAATTCTCAAACGTGTGACCTAGAAAATGATCTTCTCTTGCTCAGAAGCGATATAATACGAAATTTTGTCAAAATCGTTTGATCCATTTTTTAAACAGAATTAGGTCAATACTAACCCATTGTGACCCACTAATGGAACGTTCTTGAACACGCAAACTAGTCCAGTCGTATTCTCGTGCCCGAAAACGATAGAATACAAAATTTAGTCAAATGGTTAGAGCCATTTTCTAGATATAATTAGCATGACCTACAGTGATCTAAAAATGAATCACTAATTGAATTTTCTCTAACATGTAACTTACAAGGAAGGTCTCCATTGGGGGCATACTCAGAATTTTTTGAAAAAAATACGAATTAAACTACTCATGTAGGTAATAAAGGATCAGTGAAAATTAGCGGCGGAATTACATTATTAGATATGTAAAAAAATAAAATAGTTTGGAATAATTGGCGTGAAAAGCTCAAAGCGACGCGGGATTTGGCAAGCAGTGTATTTCCTCGCCAAAAGCAGACGATTTTAACGAATCTGAAAATTGATTTTAATTGACTTCACTGTTAAAAATCTGCAGCATTTACTGCAACGTCACTCCACTACTTTTATAGAATATCTCTCTTCTGACCAATAAGAATGCTCCATAGCACGTTGAATTGACCGTTTTCTATAAAAGCGGTGGAGTGACGCTGCAGAAAATAGTTCAGATTTTTAGCGGTGTTGTAGCTTGTGCAACACTGTTAAAAATCTGCTGCATTTTGCTGTAACGCACTCCACCGCTTGTATATAATATCTCTATTCCAAACAATGAAAAAGCTCCATTTCACGGCCAAGTAACCGTTTTCTATACAAGCAAGGGAGTGCGTTGCAACAAAATGCAGCAGATTTTTAACAGTGTATTTTTCAATTTAAATTGTGTTTTAAATGATAAAATATATTAATTTCATTTTGTTATAAGTACGTATAAACGTATATGACAAAATTACATTTAAAGTAAAGTAAAGTAATTGGGTAGGTGTACGCGACCAATGCTGGTCATCACACCGTGCTCTGGTCGGGGCCGCCACGGCGCTCAGGAGTCCCACTTTGGCCGTCTATCAGCTGATCGGGGCCGCCACGGCACTCGAGAGCCCCACTTTGGCCGTCTACCAGATGTGCACATTTGCTGAAACTCTCGGACCGTGAGAGGCAATCTCCAAACCATCAGATCACTTCAACATGGGGTCGCTACTTCCCCTAGAAAATCTAACGACGTTAGTTCTCACCAAGTTGAAATAGATCAACTTCAGTTTGAAAGTTCCTTACCTACTCCCGGTCAACTTAGAACTTCCGCGGGGGATTTGAAATCTGGCCCTGCGTTTGTTCTTCTATTGCCCCACACTTGGCACATACATCGCCACTGCCGCTCGTGCTCCTAGGTTTGAGATGTAAATTCCGGGTGCGTTATCAAGTCTCATCATGAGCAGGAGGGCCCGCCAAGCCCCGTCGACCCCACCCTCAACATGGGCTATGTTCCCTGAAAATAAGACAACTCGCACATTATTTCAAAACTCCCTTTATTAAAACAACATTACAGAGAACTGTTGATCGGGGTGGAACCGCGGGAGCGGTTTACATCTAGATTAATATGGTGTCTCCACACCGGTACGCGCATGTTAGACTAAAATAGGAATGAATATGAAAATAAATACTATTTACATATATACAATAAGGTACTTGCCCTCTTTCGCCAACACATTAAACCAATCCGTTGAACACAGAACGCCCCAGAAAGACGACCTCCTACCATGAGATTCCTCCACTAGGGAATAGGTAGGCCTACCAAAGGTGAGGCTCTACCTCCTTCAAGAAAGCCTCGAGAGCCTTCCTGAGCTTTGGAACCACAAAGTAGTTCCGCACCGAGAGGATTGAGAGTCTCGGACAATGACGATCCCTCAGTGGCTGAGTTCCCACACACTCCAACAGGATGTGTCTACTGGATGCCGGAGTAGGGGATGAACAGAACGGGCACGAACGAGGCAAGGGCTTGATCCGGAAACGTCTGTAATAAGCTGGAAAAGGGCCGTGGCCGGTTACCACCCAGTTTATAAGTGGAGATGTCCAGGCGCGTCTCTCTGAAACTCGCGGCAAGATTTCGAAGACGCTTCTGCCTAGAGCCTCGCCTTCCCACCGGTCTTGCCAGGTCCTCATAAATTCCTGGTTTACATAGTGCTTAACAACACTCGGTGGAAGGCAAACATGGGTGTCGGTAACATCAAGCTCAGTTCCTGCTTTGGCTAGCCTGTCTGCAGCTTCGTTACCCCTGACGCCAACGTGCGCCTTGATCCAAAACCACTTAATCTCCAGACCCTCCCTCATCTCGTGTATTTGTACCACAAGTGGATTCTGAGGGTTTGCGAGCGACAGCGCATACAGAGACGACATTGAGTCCGTGTAAATTGAGAAGCTCTCATAAAGTGAACCACACAGCTCGATTGCCTTAATTATTGCAGTAAGTTCCGCCTGAAAGACTGTGGCGTACGGTGGGAGGCTGTAAGACCTCTCCACCACTAGTGCCCCATTTTCATAGACTGCGAACCCCGAACCGACACCTGATTCGGTCTTGGACGCATCAGTAAACACCGATGTCCCCTGGTCCAGATCCTCACTTTGTGGAGAAGCTTCCCTCTAGTCGATGGATGGAGCCCTCGCCGGATGGTATCTGAAATGTGACACTTTCCTTTCTACTTCATCTGCTCTAAAGTGAATTGGACCGTAGTCCAAATCACAATCTAATCGGAGGATGCGAGCGAGAATGCACTCCTTCTCGCATTGTAGATCCAGTGGGAGGCACCCAGCCAAGACTTGTGTGGCTTCCGTGTTTGTAGTACGAAAGCACCTGGTTATTGACAAGAGGGCCGGTCTCTGCGCGGAGACCAGTTTCTCCCTCATGCGTTGTGTACCCGTCCACCAGAAACTACTTGCATACGTTGCTATCCTCTCGATTCCCAGTTTGTACAATCTCTTCAGAACACACCCGCTCAAGCCCCAATCCCTCTGGCTGAGGTAGCGTAGGGATCTAGTATAGTTCGCAATCGTAGCTTTAATGTACGCCACATGTGCCATTCCATTGAGTTTTGCGTCTACCATGACACCTAAGTATCTGGCAGACTGTACTGACTGAACATTGCGTCCCAAAAATCGTATACGTGGAGCAGTAGAGGGGTTCCTCTTCTGTCCCATCCGTCTCATCAGGCGGAAATAGATGGAAGTTGTTTTTTCCGGAGAGAAAGCGAGTCTGTGTGCTTCTGCCCATTCTGCAATTCTTCGTAGAGCTTGTTCTGCTCTTCTTTCGCATTGGTATGCGTTCGGACCTTCAATGAGTTGTGGAAAGTCATCTGCATACGCAATAAACCGCGTCAAACCTCCCCAATTCCAGCTCAAGGAGTGAGTTTGCGACCAAGTTCCAGAAGAAAGGTCCGGAATTAGAACCCTGCGGGCATCCCACATTATAATCATGCACCATGGAAAAGACTTCAGTTCGGTAAAGTACCTTCCTCTCGGACAGAAAGCTCTTCACCAGTTGGAAAAGGTTACAAGGGCACCCCATTTTTGAAAATGCTTCAAAGATCGACGGCCACCACAAGTTGTTAAATGCTCCCCTTATGTCTAACATTACCATACAACAATCATTATCTCTCCTATGACAGTCATCCACTGTCTTTCGCACTTCATGAAGTGCGTTCTCTGTGCCTACACCAGGAGTAAACCCAAATTGGTTCCCGTGAAGAAAACCGGACTGTCTGGCATGGTAAGCTAACCTATTAGTCACCAGCCTATCAAGGATTTTACTCCAAGCAGGCAACAAGCATATGGGCTTCTACGGGCTGGCTGCCGAACGATCTCTGTCGCATTTGTTAAAAAGAACCAGTTCTGCCGTTTTCCACGATTCTGGGAAAATACCTTCCTGCAGGCATCGATTCAAGATCCCTCTAAATAGGGGTTTATTCGCCCTGAAGAGCATCCCGACTATCGCGAGAGGTAATCTATCCATTCCAGGTGCCTTACCTCTATTCAGAGACTTGAAGACCCCTTCAATCTCCTTCTGAGTGAATTCCGGGTCATCGTCACCGAGTTCGTGCATCAAGTCCTCCGTTTCAAACTGAACAGGGCGGTTGTTTTCACCTTTCTCTACTGGGAAGTGATAATTCAACAGTTCTTCTATGGTCGAGGAGAAGTCTGCGGTTTTGTTACCCCCACGATCGACTATTGAACTGAGCTTGAGGCGGCCCGTAGACCGGCCTCTGATCCAGTCAAAGTGTGGACCAAAAGGATTATTCGGATTTATCTCTTCGAGAATTGACCGATAGTGTACCCATTTGGCCCGACGGACCGATCTTCTGAATTTACTTTTGAGTTTACGATAACTTTGTTCGTACTCCTTCCGCTGCAGTTCATTGCTACATCTTTGGGCACGGCGCCTTGCTGCCTGTACCCCTTTTCGCTCGATCGTTAGGGAGGTACTCCACCACGGGACCTTCCTCTTCCTACTTCCCTTCCTTTTAAAGGATTAATTACAGAGTCGCTGAACGATCTCTGTCAAGGACTCGACACACACGTTGACCGACTTCCCTTCCAGCTAGTCCAAGGACATGCTCCCTATCTCACGAGACAGGGCCACTCGGAGTTTCTCGAGGTTCAAGTCCTTCACTCTCACCCTATAACGAGGGCGAGGGACAGGTATCTCCGTACTGAGAACCGTCCGTATACGTCTGTGCTGGGTACCCGTCTCACGAGGCTCCAACTCCCATCCAACTGCTCTTGTGGGAGGCTTGAATCGTCCCAGAGCGAGGTCAATCCAGGACTTCCCATTGGCATTCCAAAATGTTTCCTCACTAGAAGGATCATTCAAGAGTTGCAATTCACATTCCTCTATGAATTCTACTACCTGGTCACCACGTACATCGGCGGTGTGCAGAGGATTACCCCAAAGCGAGCTTTTAGCGTTAAAGTCTCCAACTAATAGAACACTACTGTCCTTGTACTTTCTGAGCAAGTCCCGCAACAAGTCCAACTCTGCGTCGACCTCCCCCTCGGGTTGAAGGTAGATCGAGGCGACCACGATTTTAATCTCAGGGCTCACATCTATTGAGATTGCGACAATGTTATTAGCTGTGAGAACTTCCATTACTGGAAGTGAGTTGTTCAACACAGCGACAGCGGCTCGACACCGCGTCTTCGAATAATATGTCACAATGTCATTTGGGATTCCACCGATTTTCCCATGTGAGATGTAAGGCTCCTGAATGCACAATATATCGTAGTCCATGAGGTCGATCTGCATCGTATTCATCGTCGTCAGCGACTTGCCCACATTCTGCTGTCCTATTACTAGTTTAGTCACCATAATCGACGCATCGTTTCAAACGACTCACCTCTAAAGCTCGCGTAGGACATTTGGGGTCGAGAGCTGAATGATTTGTATTCACTCTCATATATGGTGGATATAGTTTGTTCACCTCTCTACAGTTCAGACAACTGAACTTGCAAGACTTCTTTGCTTGCTTATTCTTATGCTTTTCACCACCACATTCAAGACATTTGACTTCGTTGGGGCACGTCCCACCAATGTGACCGTAGCGATCACACTTGTAACATTGCGTTGTTCTCAAATGCTCTCCTATTTTCACCCTCGACCAGCCAATGGTAATCCTTTTCTGACCAAGTAATCTGTGGAAGGTGGCTGGTGTACATTCTACCACCCAATTCGTCAAGTCCTTTCCTTTAATGGGAAACTTAATAGATATTGACTCCACCTCCACACTCGTTTGCTCCGAGACTGCCTTCAGAACCTCCTCACCCGAATACTCATTCGGGATATCGAATATAATCACTCGTGGCTTTCGGAGCTGAGGCACCCTGCATTGCACGGTATCCTTCAACTCCTCAGCCTCTTTCACTGCATGTTCAAGCGTCTCCACATCCCTGCGGGATCCGAGGCGAACCAAGAGGCCTCCTGAGTTAGTATGTCTTTGTCCGATGACTTCTACTTTCAGCTCATCGGGCTTTATGACCCTTTTAACTCTCTGTTCTACACTCTTGACTCCCTGCTTTCTATCCTTGGGATAGATGAGAATCAAGTGATCTGTGGCCGGGCCTCTGGAACGGATCTTCCCTCTTCCTCCACTAGGACGTGGAGGCGCTCCCTCCTTCACCTCCGGAACAGACTGCCGTGCGGCGTCTGCGAAGGTGGGCATTCGCTGGTCTCTCTCTGCCACCTGTTGTTTCAGAATCTCATTCTCACTCCTGGCTGCTGCCAAAGCCAGCGCCTGTTCTACGAACATTTCATAAACGTCGTCCAACTGAGAGACGACTGCGTTCAACTCCAACTTTTCCTTCTGCGTTTTAGCAGTGCCAGTTATAAGGACCGTTTTCATCCGGTCAATCAACGCTTTTGCCTTGATCCGAGGATCTAAAGACTCATCTATTACAGAGTCGTCTAAACTGCTAGCTCTTTGACTAGAGCCTGCCATAGTTGTGTACCTTTATGTACCAGTCTACCCTACCGGTATCTTCTGGCTACCTGGAACTCACTAAGTAAAAACCAGGCGAACGAGACTGATTAGACCCCTAGACGGTTTCTCCGCTAAGGGAGCCGGGTGGCCCCGCCAAGGCTCAGCGACTCGTTCAATCCAATGGGGAGAAGTCTGCGAAGACCTCTCGAGATTGATGCTCTCTGTGAGATGACAAATCGGATAAAATGAAAAATGCTCAAGAACGATTTTGGTGGTTATCACGTAATTGTGAAGGGCGAACCACCAAAGATCGAATATGCACTACCGTAAACCGCTAAATAAATCTCACACTTGGAAAGCTAGGGTTCTCGTACCCATGGGACGCCAGATCTTTTACCACCCGGTAAAGTAAAGTAAAAATGCAAAACTAAAATGACTTAAACTAAACTTATTTAAATAAATTGAACATAGAAAGTTTCTTTTTTAAAAGTATTCGAAGCGTAAAAGCGTATTTTTCAAAATTTCGTTTTTTCGCCACCCGGAGATAAATCGCCAAATAAACGAAATTTTTATTATTTTTTTACGGACGTTATAAGGAGGTTCCGCCGAAATTTTTTTATAAACATATATAACTATATGAGAAGAACATTCTGTAATTTTTTCAGATTTTTCTGAGTATGCCCGTATGGAGACCTTCCTTGTTAGCCCAATAGACTTCCCGTAATCCAGACGGTAGAATGCAAATTTTTTTTGTCAAAATCGTTTGAGAAGTTTTTAGTTATGATTGGTTTTATTCATAATGACCCACTAATCGTTCGAACATGTGACCTAGCCCAATAGCTCTTGCCAAAAAAAAAAAAAAAAAAACGTTTGGCTACAAAATTTAGTTAAAATAGATTGAGCTGATTTTTAGATATAACAAGCTTGACATGGACCCATTATGACCCAAAATGACTCACAAATTGAATTTTATAGAGCACGTGACCTAGCCTAATAGTCTTCCCATATCCGAAAATAGTAAAATACAAAAATTATTTCAAAATCGTTGGAACACACATTTTTTTTTATTGTATTATAATGTAAAATTCATTTGTTGAAAACAAGTATACCTTCGATGATAGACTGGTCTGATCATTATCAATATGGATGACAGACCATGGCAGGCTGATTGGTGCATGGTATCCACGCCACACACTCTGACGAAGTACCTTTATTTACATATGTTGACCAGATATGATGTGCAAAACTACAAACATATTTTAATATGATTTTTGTGTATTTTTTTTTAAAGTAGAATTCATTATTTCTATTGAAAAAAAGCAATTTTAATGTTATTAAAATATCTTTTTTTTAATGATTATTTTTTCTTTTTTTTCTTTTACATAGTTTTTTATGTAATCAAGCACCGTCAACTGCCAAAGTTACAATTAGGCGTAATTACTCAGTAGTCAAATGCATAGAGAAAAAGAATCTACCAACGATTTTGCGGCATATAATGGAATGTATCATTTTTGAATGAACAGTTGTGATGTGTAAATTAATTAAAAATGAAATCAGAATATTTAGACATAAATCAATTAATAATTTATCGATTTCATCATTTTATCTTGTGCCCAAACATTAATCGCACGCATATTTTGACAGATATTCTTTTTGAAACGTTAATAATAATGAAATGATAAAAACCCATAAATAGAAATAAATATTTTTTGTCGCCATTAAAATCACCATAGTCGAAAACCTATCAAAAATAAAGTTTGTTTCCATTCAAGGGTAATGCTAAAGATTTTTAGAGTAACATTAAAAATCAATTTCCTATCATTTCAAGTATGATAGCTAAGTATTAGAAAACAATTGTATATTTATTGGTATGCAGGTAAGTAACTTTTAGTGAAAAAAAGTAATAACTTTTTTATACGCACTTTATTAATTATAACATCAATTTCCTCTAATATTGAAAAATTCGTTTCTCACTGTTAACTTAATCCCCAAACGCATTTCATCGCATATTTAAAAATGTTCTAAAAAAAGCATATATTTTTTTAAATTTAAGTTAAAGCATAAAAGACTGAATGAAAACATAAAAATATAGATAGGTATGAAAAAATGAAATTTTAGGGATACAAAAAGTATACGTTCGTTACTCCAAAGTCTAAAGTGCCCTGTATGAGCATTTTTGGAACTTTATCTTTAAAATCTTTTTTCAAGAAAATACTGACATAAATAATAGTTCTAGCGAAAACCGCAAACGAATCGACCAATTTTTCCGTTTTTTATAATGATTAAAAATTTTAGATTCCAAATTCAAATTGCGCCTATCTCTTTTGGAAGACGTTTGGGACCCTCATTTTCCTATTTAATGTTGTTTGTCTTGATATGTAATATCAACCTTAAAAATTTGCCCAAGAGTTTAGATTTACTCTGTATACGAGTAAAAAATTATATTAAATGAAATACTAGATGTATCTAAAAATCCAAGCACAGTTATGTGTAATTCACATATGAAAATCTTTAAAAAATGGGTATAAATATTAATTTTAAAAAAATAGTAAAGATTAAAAAAAATTAAAATTTTTAAAACTTTTTAAAAATTTCAATTAAATACGCTGTTAAATTACTTCTTACAATATATACAATTATATTTTTTAAATTGAAGATTGAAATGCAATGAATTCACTATTTGAACCATATTTTGAAAATAAACAAAATTGTTGAAAAGTAATCTGTCTTTTAAAAATTTAGATAGTATTTGAAAGTATTTTTAATATAGTTTTACATATACCCATTGGGATAAATCACTATGAAATGTAGACAATTATGATATAAATTTTAAGCAGACGCGTCAAAAGTGCCATTGACAACTGGTAATACCCTATTTATATGTTAGATAGCACACGTTCCTCCCAATGCAATCAAATAACAGTGCTTGTTATGAATGTTAACGCTGAATTCTAATGTAAATTTGATTAGTGCTTTGAATGCGTATAACAGGTCAATCACGTCGAAAGTCTCTAATATCACTAAATCCGAAGAGGATTTTGGGATCTATACAGTTATGTTATAGATCCTAAGCAAACAGGTCAAAAGCTCATTTTATCTCATAGTTAATGAATTTTTAGAAATAAAAATTAAGACCTGAAGAAATATTTTGCTTGTTGAATTAATTATTATTATTATTATTATTATTATTATTATTATTATTTTAAATTTACACAATTTATCTCTCTCCTCTCATTTTAGCGTTTATTACTTATATTTGTAAATTTACTTCTTGGATAACATTTTTTCAAATTTTTCATGTCATTTTAACAATATCGGGCCGAACTTATTTTACGTAGTAATGATTTGAATTATATATTTTTATTTTTTCAATCTTTATAACTGCCTTGTATAATATATCCTCAAAATGACTGACGATAACTCAAAGTATTTAAAATATTAACTATAATTTGATATTGATTTTTAAAATTTAAAATTTAGGGGGAACTGGGGCACATTGATACACCCCCTGTACACAGGGGTCACACAGGGTCATTACAGAAAGTTTCACAACAGCTCAAAAAGGTGATACTAGTGAAATTAACTACATACAGAAAGTTTTGGAATGATTCAATAGTTTGATGAAATGGGATGGGTGATTAATTTTTTTGTAGTTCAAAAGTAAATTTGAGTTGTACAATTGAAATTGTATTATACAACTGTTGCAGTATTTTCAACCGAAAAGAATACCCTCCCTGGCAAGTAAAGCTACTCTTTATCAGTTCCCCATTCTTTATTGTTAGATAAATTATGAAGTGTTGGATTTGCGACTCATTTTATTCAAAATGGCTGTATGGGGCACATTGATAGTCTTTGTCGGGGCACATTGATACAACCTAAATCCTTTTCTAGTTCATTTTTTCATTACCTTTTATTTTTATTTTTTATTATTATTATTTTTTTTTTTACCATACACTCCTTAATTCAACCATTTTTCGTCAAAAATTTCTACTATTAGTTTTTATTGAAGTGAAATAGCTCTAATTTCTTTATATTAGAACATTTTACAGTATTTTTGCAAACAGAAGACGTACAAACTTACACAATATCTAGTGCTAGTATAATTAACAAGTGAAATGGACGCAGCTTGGCAAATCTCAAATTTATATCGATTCTCCAGAGAAAAAAGTATTATCGACATGAGAAATGTTAAGTAAGAAAAACAAGCTGCAGAACAGTACAGGATAATTATATTATAAACATAATTTTTAATATAATTATCCTTTATTTTCTGTTTGTAAACCGATTTATAAACAAAAAACCCGGTAATTCGTTCACCTTTCCTAAGAAAGAAGATAATTCTGGGGTTAAAGTGCCAGATATGACAAAGTTACCACAGACAAGGAACAGCCAGAACATCAGGTCATTGTACATTTCATTTTGATTGCTTTAATATCGCTTACAAATAAATTGTGTATGATTTTCATGTCTGTAAATATATATAAAATGGTTTGTTAACTATTTTTCTACGAAAAATATGCATTGGTGTTATTTTGTCTCCATTTTTCCCAGACGTGTCAAAGTGTATCAATCTGCCCCGGGGATGGGGCACATTGATACAAATTACATTTTTTTAAAAAATTACATTCAAAAATAATATATAAATCAACGATTGCACATTTTTATAACACACTACACAGGATTTGCTGACATCACATAGAAAAATAACTTGAAATTTTTGCTTTCTAGACACCAAATTTTTTTTTTGAAAAAAGCTGTATCAATGTCCCCCAGTTCCCCCTATGGATTACCAAGTAAAATTTAGCTGTAAAATACCTTGGAATCCATTTATTAATTATGTTTATAAAACGATACATTTATTTTTTTAAATATTTTCTTTAATGTATGCATTTTCTTTCTAATTAAACGTTCACACTAGTCACTCAAAAAGACTCGGATGATAATATTAAGTCTATGGCGGCGTTATTTTCAACTATCTTGCTAATATTTTAATATTTTTATATAATTGTTTTTGCATAGGATAGCTGAGGGCTATCTACAACCGGGCTAGTTTTTAGCTCACAGGCTATCATAGCCTGAGAGCTTATGTGCCCGTCCGTTCTGTATGTATGTTCGTATGTACGTAACGCGATAACTCATGATAAAAATATCCGATCCACTTGAAATTTTGTATGTAGGTATATCCTGACAAGGCGCTTCCCTGATTAGTTTTTGGAGTTCATTCGATATGTATAAGAGGGGGAACGGGGGGCTCATGCCCCCCGTTAGTTGATATAGATGGGATTTTCATGCAGAATTAAGTTTTCAAAATTTAGATTAGGATCATTCTGATGAGGCGATTCCGTGACTGTTATTAGGTGTTCATTGATTAAGTATAAATAGGGGGAACAGGGGTTCTAATGCCCCCCCCCCCCTGTTAGTTGATATAAATGGGATTTTCATGCAGAATTAAGTTTTCAAAATTTAGATTAGGATCATTCTGATGAGGCGATTCCGTGACTGTTATTAGGTGTTCATTGAATAAGTATAAGTAGGGGGAACAGGGGTTCTAATGCCCCCTCCCCCGTTAGTTGATATAAATGGGATTTTCATGCAGAATTAAGTTTTCGTTCAAAATTTAGATTAGGATCATTCTGATGAGGCGATTCAGTGACTGTTATTAGTTGTTCATTGAATAAGTATAAATAGGGGGAACAGGGGTTCTAATGCCCCCCCACCCCCGTTAGTTGATATAAATGGGATTTTAATGCAGAATTAAGTTTTCGTTCAAAATTTAGATTAGGATCATTCTGATGAGGCGATTCCGTGACTGTTATTAGGTGTTCATTGAATAAGTATAAATAGGGGGAACATGGGTTCTAATGCCCCCCCCGTTAGTTGATATAAATGGGATTTTCATGCAGAATTAAGTTTTCGTTCAAAATTTAGATTAGGATCATTCTGATGAGGCGATTCCGTGACTGTTATTAGGTGTTCATTGAATAAGTATAAATAAGGGGAACAGGGGCTCTAATGCCCCCCCCCCGTTAGTTGATATAAATGGGATTTTCATGCAGAATTAATTTTCGTTCAAAATTTAGATTAGGATAATTCTGATGAGGCGATTCCGTGACTGTTATTAGGTGTTAATTGAATAAGTATAAATAAGGGGAACAGGGGTTCTAATGTCTCCCCCCCTTAATTTATATAAATGGGTTTTTCAAGCAGAATTGTCAGATTTCGTTCAAATCTCTGAATAGTTTTGGAAGTTTAATGGTTAAGTATAAAAGAGGGGGATAACTCTTTTTAAATTATATAAATGCTAAATGGGTTTTTATTAAGAATTATCTAATTTGCTCTGAATTTTGGATATAGATTTTTTATATGATAAAGCATGTCTTTGGTAGTATAGGAGGTTCAATGATTAAGTATAAAAAAAGAGAAAAGGGGAGAGCTGTTTCCCCTTCTTAATTTTTTTTTTCGAGCGGAATTAACCCTTGAAAATATAAAGCTTTAATGTGCAATTAGTATTTGTAGCCTGTGAGCTCAATGCCTTCAGTTTAACTGGGCAGTATTCTTTATTACTTTTTAGCTCACAGGCTATCATAGCCTGAGAGCTTATGTGCCCGTCCGTTCTGTATGTATGTGCGTATGTGCGTAACGCGATAACTCATGATAAAAATATCGGATCCACTTGAAATTTTGTATATAGGTATATCCTGATAAGGCGCTTCCCTGATTAGTTTTTGGAGTTCATTCGATATGTATAAGAGGGGGAACGGGGGGCTCATGCCCCCCGTTAGTTGATATAAATGGGATTTTCATGCAGAATTAAGTTTTCAAAATTTAGATTAGGATCATTCTGATGAGGCGATTCCGTGACTGTTATTAGGTGTTCATTGAATAAGTATAAATAGGGGGAACAGGGGTTCTAATCCCCCCCCCGTTAGTTGATATAAATGGGATTTTCTAGCAGAATTAAGTTTTCGTTCAAAATTTAGATTAGGATCATTCTGATGAGGCGATTCCGTGGCTGTTATTAGGTGTTCATTGAATAAGTATAAATAGGGGGAACAGGGGTTCTAATGCCCCCCCCCCGTTAGTTGATATAAATGGGATTTTCATGCAGAATTAAGTTTTCGTTCAAAATTTAGATTAGGATCATTCTGATGAGGCGATTCCGTGACTGCTATTAGGTGTTCATTGAATAAGTATAAATAGGGGCAACAGGGGTTCTAATGCCTCCCCCCCCTCTTAATTTATATAAATAGGTTTTTCAAGCAGAATTTTCAGATTTCGTTCAAATCTCTGAATCGTTTTGGAAGTTTAATGGTTAAGTATAAAAGAAGGGGATAACTCCTTTTAAATTATATAAATGCTAAATGGGTTTTTATTAAGAATTATCTAATTTGCTCTGAATTTTGGATATAGATTTTTTATATGATAAAGCATGTCTTTGATAGTATAGGAGGTTCAATGATTAAGTATAAAAAAAGAGGAAAGGGGAGAGCTGTTTCCCCTTCTTAATTTTTTTTTCGAACGGAATTAACCCTTGAAAATATAAGGCTTTAATGTACAATTAGTATTTGTAGCCTGTGAGCTCAATGCCATCAGTTTAACTGGGCAGTATTCTTTATTCGATTTTGGTTTCAAATTTTTCTTAAAAAATTACTTTAAATTTCGGAACCACTTGGAATCGGTACTGAAATTGAAACTATCATAATATAAAAAAATAACCAAAATAGAAAAAGTAAAAACTAGACCGCTTGTAGATCATCCTCATCTATACTATGCAAAAAGTTCACGTAAAAATATTAAAACTTGAACAAGATATTTGAAAATTACGTCTCTTACATACTTACGGTGGACTTAACATTATCACCAGGGCTTTTTTTGAATGACTCATGTAGCATCTTAACACATTGACTGCCACGACTAATACTGAACTTTCTGTTTGGGCCTCGTCAATCACCGATGATTGAAAGTCTAAAACATGATATGAAACTAAAAAATATATAATGTTTTTAGTAATTACTGTCAATTTATTTAAAATTTACTTAACTTTTACTTATTACAGGATTATACTTTCTTAATAATTACTTAAAACAATTTGATTTTTGTTTAGTTTTATATCATATTTTTCACTTTCAGTCACCGATGACTGACACGATTTAAATGGAAAGTTCAGTGTCAGTCACCGGGGCAATTAGTGTGTTAAATTCAATTACTTAAAAAAATTCCCTTCAAAAATGCTGTTTAGTTCACTGCCGTATCTTGTGCGAACAACTTAGGAGACATCGTGTATTGCTTCAAGACATTTGGGCTTCATTTGCCATCGTTGAATTCAGTATTCGTACACTCACAAATTTGCATGTTAAAAAAAGAAAAAAAAAAAAAAACCTTGTTCTTCCGTATAACGTTTTACTCGTAACAAGCAGAGCAATATATTTATAACTCTTCTGAGCAATATATGTATAACTCGCAACAACCAAGTCTGCGCAATATATTTATATTGGACTAAATAATTCCGGTTTTATTTTTTCACGTTAAAATTGGATTTAAAAAAAAATATGCGAACTTGATATGTATGAGTATACAGGGTGCAATGTGTTATCTATCGCCGACCTTTAATTTCCCAACAATCGGTCGTAGACATGTAGTTCCAATTACAAAAATGTTTCAAATGAAATAATTCATGTTGTGGCTTTGTTTACAGTAAAAAATCAATTTTATAAGAATTCGAAATCTAACTTTTTATATGGTCCCTCAGTCCCCATAGTTATATTTAGTATAAGTTTAAACATATCATAACAGATATAACACAAAAAGTTTGACTTCTATACAACAAAAATTGACGCAGTTATTAAATTTCAAGGTTTGGGATTTTTACACATAATTTTGTCTTTCCTTTTACACATGATCTTGTCTTTCCTTTTACACATGACTTTGTCTTTCATTGAGGGATCAGTTAAAGATGAATTAAAGTAATTTGAGACTGAAATCAGGGTGCATTGTCCTTTTTACGGCGCAACCACTTTTAGCCGGTATCGCCAAATCGATGTATAACCGAAGAGGGTTATTTCATCAAAACATTTTAGCTGTCTTTTAGGAGCTTATACAAAACGAAGAATGAAATATTGAAATTAAACAGAAAAGTAAATATTAATTTTTTATTTTATCAAAAGACGTTTGCTTAAAAAAGTTAATACATCAAATGCCAGAATATGTTAGAAATACTACTCAATTTTTTCTCCACTGTTGGCAATGCATAATTTAATTCGTGACAGTAGGAACTGAGTCCTGGACATGCTGGAGCATAGCAAGTGTAACTGTGTAATAAGCATGTGTGATGTGCTGCTTCAGATCAACCAGATAACCAGGCACAGCCATATAGACCTGTGTCTTGATGTAACCCCAGAAATAGGAGTCCGTGGGACTCAAGCCCGTCGAATGCGTGGCCCCTCTACCGGACCACCATATCCAATGACCTCTAGACCGAATTCGATAAAAAAGAACATTCGTTTTTTAAAGCAAACAGTTTTCTGATACAATATAAAATTGATATTTGTTTTTTTTTGTTTAATTTCAATATTTCATTGCGATCATTGCATACGATCCCTAAAAGTCAGCAATCACTTTTAGATAAAATAACCCCCTTTGATGATACACCGATTTCGCAATACCGAGTAATGGTTGTTTACCCATAAAAATGACAATACACCGATCGATCTCTAATTACTTTAATTCAGTTTTTAGCTGATCCCTCAATGAAAGACAAAAGCATGTGTAAAAATCTCAAACTTTGAATTTAATAACTGTATCAATTTTTGTAGTACAGAAGTCAAAATTTTTGTGTTATATATTACCTCTGACAATAAAGCTCGGTGAATGAATTCAGAACTACCGATCTGGCAACACTGGCGAAACAAAACGCTGCACCTGCATAGAGGCAAGTGTTGACCATCTTACCCCACCGTTGTTCAGTTGAGCATCGTTTATGTTCTGTGTAAGACGTGCTTTACTAAGTGCTTGTTCAGTGTGTTGGTTCTAAAGTGAGAACAGGAAAGAGAACGAACCAGTTTAAAGTTTGGTTTTAAGCTTTTCAAGACACCAAAAGAAATTCATGATGGGTGGTTCAGACTGAACATCCGCCATACTTTCCAGATCTCAATCCTCCAGACTTCTTCCTATTTTCACAACTCAAATTCTCTTTGAAAGAGATTTGATCATATTGCTGACATCCAACGAAACATGACGAAGCTTTTGAATTGCATCTCAAAAGAAGACTTCTTGCGAATATCCCAGGACATGTATAGCAGATCTCAGCGGTGCATAGTTATGAGAGAACACTATTTTGAAGGATGGTTTTGTAACTTTCGTTAATATTTCATCTACATTAATGTTACAGGAATATTCACCGAACTTTATTATCAGAGGTAGTATGTTATGATATGTGTAAATGTTTACTAAATTTAACTATATGGACTTGGGGGCCGTATTAAAAGTTAGACTTCGTAATTTTTATAAAACTGATTCTTTATTTTAAATAATGCCACAACATGAATATTTACCTCATTTGAAACGTTTTTGTAATTGGAACTATGTGTCTACGATCAACGCCATGTCAACCGCTGATAGCAGATAGATAACATATTGCATTCTGTATGAACTGGCTATATTGACAATCCGAAGGCAATACTAATAAAGAAATATTAACTTTGGAAAGAGTAAAAGACAACAAAATAAATTTTATCTACAGCTAAATATATAATTTTTAAGTGTATGAAAGATTTATATATAAATATTTATAACAATAAATAAATTCACGGGAAGAATATATAATATGTTAAAATTAATCATTTAGGTTATGTAACAATGTTTAAACATGGGGTACAAAAGTATAGGTGCCAGCAGGCAGTCTCTCATCACTAAATTTATTTTGTTTTTTCGTCTAATATTTCGTGTAAAATTCTTGTTAGAATGCTATTAAATTTTCAGCGAAGAAAACTTTAAAATTTTAGTGGTGAGAGATTACTCGTTAGCGCCTAGATTTTTATATCCCTGGTTTTGACAATGTAAACATTTTATTAATCTAAAGCAAGACTAAATTTAGGACTAGATACACTATTTTGTTAAGTTTTAAGTACATAAAAAGTTCGTACATGCATACTGATAAAAAATATATGAATGAATTCTCTAGAAGATGGTAAAATATGTTGAAAATAATAACTCCGTATTGTAGCAATTAAAAAAATACAATTAATATTTTACTAGGACTAAATACACTCTCTATATGTTTTTAAATGCAGAAAATAATCATGTGTTGAAATTGATTAAATAAATTCAGTATAAACATGTATGACAAACTTAAAATAATCCTTTAATTAAAAAACAAAAAAGCAAAAAGTTAAAACGTAATCAAAATTCAATCGGTAAAAATGCACTGTTTACATCATATATTTTCAGTGTACAGGGTGTCCAGCGAATAAGACCAAGATTTCAAAATTAAATTTCTCAAAAACAAAGATTGGTAGAATAATGCGGTAAACGGTTTGTTTATTAGGTAAGCTGTAAAAATATTATACAGAAGTTTCGAACGGTAAATATTTTGAATAGACGGTATAGATTGTGTTCTGATTGCAAAGAGTGCTTCACTTGAGATTTGTCTTGTTTTAGATTGTTTGCAGAGAGTGAATGTTTCGGCTCACAGTGTCATATTTAAACGATTTTTTTAAATAAGTTTTTGGAATTTCTGAAATTTTTAAACTTTAGTTCCAAAAGTTGTTAAAATATTGCACTGTACGCCGTAAAATTTGCTCTCTGCAAGCTATCTAAAACAAGAAAAATGTCAAGTTAAGCATTCTTTGCAATCAGAATATAATCGTTTCAAAATAGTCACCCTTCGAAATTTCTGTATATCATTTTTAGAGCTTACGTAATAAACAAACCGTTTACCGCATATTTCTATCGGTCTTTGTTTTTGAGAAATTTAATTTTGAAATCAGGGTTTTATTCGCTGGACACATCGTATGAAGTCTGATGCATAGATATCGTTAGAATACGTGAATACCATGCTTAATTTAATAACTTCGCGACGAAAGACCTTTGCTTGATTTTTTATGTTTAATCGCCGGTTTTTCCAATCAGAAAATTTTCTCTAATTGAATCGCAAAAATGCTCTAATTGAATGAGGTAAACTACAAAAAATAACTGGTGGAAAGAATGAAGGATTCTGAGCACCTTCGGTGGCATGTATACCGGTCGCTTGTTCGCAAGGGTTAAAGGCTAAATAATAGAGTGCATTATACGCGCAATATTTCAAACACTTATATACAACCACACTAAGCTACTCAAAAGAAAAAAAAAGACACTTAAGTATTGCGATACAAAACTATGTATATATTCGTACATAGAAGTAGACATACATAGAAGTAGTTATAAAATAAGGGAAAGAATAGCATTTTGCATTTTTGTGCTGTAATTTGTGCATAATCAACAAATACAGGGTGTTCTAAAATTTGACCGAGAAATTAAGAGGGGGGATAGAAGGCATCAAGAGAATGAAAAATTACCTTAGAACATGGGACTGCAAACCATGTATTTAATCATAAAAATAGGGTGTTCTGTCTTAATTCAATTTTTGTTGATGGCAATAACTTTCAGAAAACTGAACTATAATATAATAAAACTTTTGTTAGACATTCTCACCTTTGTTGTAAATGTGATAACATCGAAAAAAGTGGTAGAAGTTTTAATTATGCACTCACTTGACGCTCCACATTTTGGACTGCAATTGCCAGTTCATGTGGTAACATCGATTGCTTGAGAATTCTGCCTATCGAGAATTTTTGGTGATGTTATAACATTTCACACAAATTCAGTTACATATTTTTACATTTTCATTGTACTGTTTTAATTTTCCTGAAAATTATTGCTGTCAACGCCAGTTCAGTTAGGATAAAACACCCTGTATTTATGACCAGAAATTCTATGTTCGATGATAATTTTTCATATTCTCTTGATGCCTTTTCTCGATTCTTAACCCTTTGTAGTCGATAGGTGATTCGCACTGATTTCTAGTATCGCGCGTAAAAGGATGCTCCAAATGTACACCAGTATTTTAAACTAATTTTCTTCGCCTTATCAAATGGCCGAATAATCTGTGATTAAAGGTGGCGCAATAAACTGAATGGCGTCCAAAGCATTTGGCGTCCGGATTTACGAGGGACACCTGACAACACTAGTGGCGATTGAGAGTCACCTCTAGATAGCAAAGGGTTCATTTGCAATTTTAACTTTATGGTATTCAATAAGGGAGATGAATATGTTCATATTGAATTTGGTTATTTATATTCGAGGAAAAAAAAAAACATCATTATTTCTACAGATTCTCAAGATCCTTGAAAAAAAAAAAAAAAAAAAAAAAAAAAACACAATATGCGTGTTATAAATTTTTTCATCTTTTCCCTATGAAAACAGACTGCGTGTTGTACACGAGAGCGCATAATTCACGAGTAAACGCGATAAATAAATTCATCAGAAGAAGATTTAACGTGTTAAAAATAATTGCTTAGCGTTAAAACATTTTTTTTAAAAACAGAATTAAAATTTTACCTGAAAGTGATTAGTCTAATCGATCTGAAACGCTGATTATCGCTTCAGTAAAAAAAAAGTGAATATTTCCGATGAACCAAAATATTTGACGCGTTTCCCTAAGCTTCCTTAATTAACAGAATCGAGGTGATAACAAGAAGAAAAATGAGCCTAGTTGTGTGCAGCATTATTAATAATGATATTGCGTGGCGATAAATTATTAGATTAAATCATTAGTCTAAAGACTTCATGGAGGATTTTCCAAAACACCGAAAAAAAAATTGCTTGCTTTAGCCAAATTTGATGAGATAAATTTTAGCGAAGGATATTGACGTAATGGTTATTCACTAGCATGTTATTATGTAAGTAACGCACGTATTTTCAAAAACAAAATATGTTCTTAAACCTGAAAAAAATACTTATTAGTTTTAACAAAAATTAAAGTTAACAAATAACAGAGTAATAGTGAAGTGAAAAAAAACAGAAAACAAATTATATTTATATTGAATCAAATGCATTATATATATAAAGTATTTTAAATGTTTATTGACCAGAATAGATAAATAAATTCATGTTATTTGTATACAAGTAAAAATTGCAAAATATGCTGCAAGAAATTAAATTTAAAAGAAATGTGGAATTGAGATATTTTCAAGATTCTTTTATTTGTAAATTTTATAAAGAGCTGTTAAAAATGGGTACTTAAAAACAAGCAAAATGTACTCATTTTTGTGTAGCTATTCTGTTTATAATAGCTCCTAACATTTAAGTCTTGAAAAAACGACGTGCATATTTTTGAGTAGATACTTGCTTTATGTATGTACGTTATGTATCTTTCAATGTAGAAACATAAAAAGTTTCCATCATCCGTACCTTTTATTGATAATTAGATATGTATATTAGGTATAATATGGCTTTACAATGAAAATGAAGTATTCATTAACTTTAGATATTCAAGTGCGTTAATAAAATATGCATAGACTCATTGAAATAAGTCTGAAATACATCAGGATGATTGTGAAAAAGTTGGTCGTTTTTGAATTAGCCTAACGGTATATGGCTAAACGTAAAAAATAAGATTAATACGATTATAATACGATTTTAGTACGATTATTAATACGATTTTAGATGCGTAGCATATATTTATTTTATACGACTTCACCAAATTCTATTAGGTTAAGTAATCAAATAGAATTTTAAATATGTTTCATTTTGTAATGAATTGTGACTGTCGCTTTTCATAATTTAACAAAATTTCTGTTTTTTTTTTTTTTTTTTTTTTTTTTATTTATATTATTAGTATAAGTTGTATATTTTGCTTTAATATGTAAACATCTACATGAATTTAAAAATAATATTGTAAAAATTATTTTATTCTAAATGTTTAATGATAAATTTTATATCTGACGTATATTTTTATTTCCAATAAATTTGTGACTGACCCCTATTTTGCAGGAAAAAAGATGCTTCAATTTTAAACAGCTATTATTCGGTCAGTTTTAATCTCAGAGGAATGAGACTATTTTTGTCTAACTTGTTAGAGTAAAGGTAAAAACTTACTAAATATTACTTATAGGACCGGGGGACAGTATAAAAATTTAACTTTCGTAATTTTTTACTATTTTTTTGATCTAAATCGCTTAAAAACAATTCTTTACGTTTTTAAAAGCATTTTTGCAATTGGAACTATGTGTATATGACTAACGGTTTAGAAATTAGCCATTGGCCACCGTTGAGAGTGGCCACCCTGTAGAATCAAAGTTTTGTCTCAAGACTTAAGTAGATAGGCGCATTATCTCGCTGTTACATCCTTTTTTCTGCCAGAAATGTTGCAACAAATGAAAGATGGTCAAAAAGAGATTGTATATGTGTCTTTGAATTAAATTATCCTGAAATATATGTAAGTGACGCCACATCGTTGAACGAAAAGCAGCCCCATGTTGCAATGAATCTGCCACCTAACTGCATTTCTAATAAAATCGCTTTTTCTTTTCTTAAATCAATTTAATTAATTTTCTCCGATGAAAAGAAATGAAACTTAAAAGGTCCTGATTACTGGAAATAATATTGGAATGATTTAAGAAAAGAAAAACAGATTTCATTAAGACTTAAGTTTGGTGGCGGATTTGTTGAATATGGGACTGCTTGTCATTCAACAACGTGGTGTCACTTGTATATTATTTCAGGAAAATTTAATTCAAAGACACATACACAAACTCTTTCTGACTATCTTTCATTTATTGCAACACTTCTGGCAAAAAAGAAACCGGATACAACAGCGAGATAATGCGCCTATCCACACAAGTTGTGAGAAAAAACTTTAGTTCTATAAGAAAAATAATGAAGTTGTACAATGTCCGCTCATAAATCCTAATTATAATCCTGTCGATAACTTATGGGGATATCTAGTAAGGTGATTTTATAAAAATGGAAGGCATTTTTTGTCAGAATCGGAACTCAGATCTACAACTGAAGATGAATAGTACAAAAACGATCCCGACCTCCGTCAAAAATTAATGATGTCGAGGAATGATGGAATATTTACAATCATTAAACTCATAGGTTAAGTGCATAATACATTAAATATTTGTTTCTTTGGTTACTATATTAAATTTATTTTAGTGTCCTTAAAGTTTCTACACAAGTAAAAATATATTTTGTACAATTACTTTATTTTCATAATAAAATACTCACACTTGAATTTTGTTGACTTTTTTATTAGCTTTTCAGCTTGATGATACATATTATACCAAAAAAGTTTTATTTGTTTTGAAATTTATAATGCTGTTATTGCTGTCCTCATAGTTTTTACACGCGCTATATTTATATTCTTTCTAATTATTACTTTTGTATTATACAAGAAAAAAAAAACCTCATTTAATTAATTTTTTTAAAGTACAAATATATTCCTTTTCGGAAATATTATTTTAAGGGAGACCCGTAAGAAAAAACCCAAAATTTTTATTATTGATTTTAAAGTAATGAACTTTGGTGTACTATTTAAGAATCTTCTTGTAAGGAATAATTAGCAAAAAAATTCACTTTTTATTAAAAAGTATATTTTTTATGGGGATTTTTATGATTTTTTTTGTCGAAAAATACACTTTTTAAAATTACTACTCCTCATTCAATTTTCAATATTTTGGTATTACTAAAACTTCTTAAATAGTGTTATAGTATATAGGAAAGAACTAAGGAGAGATATTTTTAATTTTCTATTTTAAACGGATAAAAAAAATAAATAAAAATACGCATGGTAAATTTCCTTAAATTCGTTATAATTTTCATGTTTACGAATTTATGTAAAATTTTCAGAAATAGGTAAAAAAAATATCTCTCCTTACTTTTATTGCAAATTTTTTAAATATTCTAAAAACATAAACACTTTGTTTCTAAATCATTTTACCACTGAGCCTTAGTACTTTGAACTTAGGCAAATTATGAAAATAGTCATCTTCAGGAGAACACGTTTTAAATGGCCGCTAGTCCTTTAAACTCTGTAGTAAGTATAATTTAAAAAGCTCATTTTCTACCTGTTTCAAGAGTCCCCGAGTTCTGAAATTTTGCATGGATATTCGCAAATATGTATTTTATCGTTTTCTGAGAAAAAATTTTTTTTTGAACTTTTGATGATTTTTGGTCGAAAATGGGGTACGGGTCTCCCTTAAGCAAAAATATATTATGTGTAAAAGTCAATTTAGATAATATTCTTGATTTATGAAGCCAAATTAAATACATACAGACTAATCAAATAAATATATGAAGATTAATCAAAACAGAAAAAGTATTAAATTGATATCTAAATATTCTATTTCATAATTCTCTATACAATGATTTAACGACCACACAAGTATACAAAAGAATTCAGACATTACTTCACTGGTTTTAATATCATATTGGCTGAAATATTTTTCGCACTGACTAGCGAATGTAATTTCAATGAAGCTTTAAATGAGAAGCCGTGGAAATATTCGAAATATAAAAGTGACGTTAAAGTTTTTGGAGCGTAAACTAATTTTCATTAATTAAATTGTAGAAGAAAATACTGATGAAATCAAACTGAAGATACTTATACTTTTAAATTTATTAATAAAGATTTTATATTAAATAAATTACCAGATTCTATTAATAATCCCCTTTCTCACAAAAATTACTTCACTGGTTTCATTATTATCACATTGTCAGAAATATTTTTTTTCGATGACAGCGAAATGTAACAGCATTGAAAATGTCGATGATTTAAATGTTTCAAATTTGAAAATAATCGTTGGAGAATCTAAAGCGTAAACTAATCTTCTTTAAATCTATATATAAAAAACCCTTTAAAAATTTTTAAGAGAAAAAAAAAGATTGAAAATATTTTATGAAAATAATTACTTTAAAATTTTTAATGCAATATTTTTACTTTGTTTTTAGGTGAATTCGTAATTATATAAATACGTAGCACCAATATTCACCGTTCAATGCGTCCGTCTGTCTGTCCGCCCGCACTTAACAGAGCAAAAAGTACCCAACCGAATAGTCTGAAATTTAAAATATATAATTGTTGTATACATTTGTCGAGTCATTTCAAATTTTGTGAAAACGGATGCATAGTTTAATTACAGGGACAATCAAAAGATTAGGGCCAATTAGGGCCTTCACATTAGGGCCAAAGAGAAAAAAGTTTCAAGTTCATTTTTATGCTGTTACACTCTTTCGAACATAATAAAATTGATATGCATTTATGAAGTATATATTAAAATATACATTCTGTACAATCTGTGGTACAAAGTGTATTTGTTATTAATTTACCCTACCGAGTTGTGAGAAGGGCCACACAAATGTATTCCATTGCATAATTGTACGGGAGGGAAACTATCTTTGGGTGCGTTTTAATTATATTAATATACTTTTCATTGTATAAAATTGATATACGTTTCTGAAGTTAACTATAAGTTACTTCCTATATAATAGAAATCAAATAGTATTTACAGGGACACACAAAATATTTCGGCTATTAAACTGTATACTATTTCATCAAGATCTGAATATTTTTAAAACTTCGTTATAGTAAGAACGCATCACATTTGCTACACTTGACGTGCAATTTTCAACTTGTTTTATTCTGGAAACTAACAAAAAGTGATTAAACAGATGAAAACAATTTAAATATTCAAATTCCTTATTCTGTAACCAAGGATTTAATAAACGCAGAGTTCCCCCTCTTTCCCCTAGGAATTGCTTCATTGGTTACATTATTATCACATCGTTTTTCATGCTGATAATCAAATGTAACTGCAATAAAGAAATCGATGATGAAAAATGTTTTAAATGTAAAAATAACGTTGGAGTTGAACGTATCTGAAGCGCAAACCATTTTTCGTTAATCTGCCAAAGGAAATAATAGAAGGAAAAACGAGCTTCCCTCTATTTTCAGTTTCATTAATTAAGATTTTGCATTAAGTAAATTACCAGATTTGGTTGAAAATGTATGTCTAGTTTTCAAAATCGAAATTTTTTGTGGAAAAAAAATTGTTTCAAAAAATTTCAAAATAAAGAAATATTTATTAATAAGGTAATATTTATTAATTAAGATTTTGCATTAAGTAAATTACCAGATTTGGTTGAAAATGTATGTCTAGTTTTCAAAATCGAAATTTTTTATGGAAAAAAAAAATGATTTCAAAAATTTTCAAAATAAAGAAATATTTACCATTTTCTTGAAAAAAATTAAAACGCAACATAACTTCTTAATTTTGTTATTCGAAGAGCAATAAAATGGTTTGCACATACCTAAATTTTCTAAAAGTTTGAATTCTTAATGTTCCTTTTGTAACTGTAATTATGATAACAATGATCTGACGTACAATCATTTGAAATATAAATATATTATTCAAGTTTCTAAAGTGTAACCAAATCTTCTTTAACTTTTCGGAGGAAATAGAAACAAAAACGAATCTCACTTTTTTTCAACCTTATTAATAAAATAAATTTGAACAAATAATTTACCATGTTTGGTTAAAAATATAAGGTTAACAGTGGAAATTATCATTAGACATTTTTTTTTAAATTTCAGAGTAAAAAATTGTTCAAGAAATTCTTGAAAATTTCAAAAGATATGAGAAGGTAGCCTAAAAAAAGTCCCACGTATGTTTTGTTCCAGTTAGGTCGCGCTATCTACCGGGAAACACATAAACTAGTTGTGCCAAATCACGGCCAAACTCGAGAAAGGGAAGGGAAGGATTGAGTTTGGCCGTGGCCAAATATATGAGCAAGAAGTAATGACCGTATTCAAGCTATCGTTGTATTACGCGTCTGAATAGAATTCTTAAAATTGTGTTTTATAATATCTGTTAACCTTTTGAAGGGCGGTGGGATAAAATACATCCCACTTAATTGCAAAATGATACTTTGACAACAAAATTTTAAAATGAAATTTTTAATTTTCTTATGTACGCGAAGAAAAGTTTTTATCTATTCTGAAGTAAATTTGTTTTTAAATTCTGGTGTCGACCAATCATTTCAGCATTTTAAGAATAGAAGTACTTTGCCCCTCAAAGTGTTAAAAGGAATCTATAGCTTTCATATTTGTTTAGATGTACAGTCTTTCATGTACAGAAATATCACTTGGTTTAATTAACGCAGTATATTTTTCGATCTGAATTACAATTGTTAAGTTTGTTATGTTTCTCGGCATCATCCAGTAAATTGATCTCAAATAGGCGATCATGTTGCCGAGTAAAATATTTTCTATCATTGTGGGAATTGGGAACTAAAACGGCGTATAGAGGCGCTGCTCGCAGCCTTCGATACAGGATAAATGTCCCTTTAATTTCCCTTTAACTAATGTTAAAGTCCCATTGAAACAATTCTTTATTATAAATGTATTTAAAAGTTTTAGATATTCAAATTCGTATAATATTTACTTTGTCATATAAGGCAGAAAACAAATGTCACAGGAAATCTGAAATTGTGCAAAAGAATAATTATTCTGAACAAATTTAAAACACATGTAATGCAATGAGCTTATACGGCGTTATCCTGAATGGAAAAGTTACATCTTTTCTCCACCAGATGGCGTATTTGAGTGCTTTCCAATTTTGCATGCACTCCTCTGAGATATTTACCTGACAGATAGCTCCACCTGTGGCACCTTTTGTAAGCTGTCCTCTTTGACTGTGATATTTTTTTAGTTCAAAACGTGTACTGTGAATTGTTTTAATTTTATGGTTATTTATATTAATTTTTTTATTTTAATTGTGAATTATTGCCCGTTTTTTGTGCTGTTTCAATTGAAGAATATCATTTTGCCCTTTAGTAAGGTAAAATGATCCTCTGGACACTTTTTCAAAAAATTATTTTTTTCTTTACTCAATTTGGGTTTAAGATATTATTAAAATACATTTATAATGCAAAATATAGTATAAACCATAGTAACACTGTGAAAAAGTTTTATTTAAACAATTATGTTACTTTACACAAGTTTTCTTAACAAGGGGATCATTTTAGGCCACCTTCCCTTAAACCCTTGAGCGGGCAAGCAATAATGTCTTTGTAATATTGAATTCTCGTCTAAAGAATCGAAAAACTTTATTTTAAAATAGGAAAAGACAATTTTCCAACATTTTGCCGCCAAAGTTTAAAATATAAAATTTCATTAAAAATTTCTGGTAAGAATTCCGTTTAAATTAGGTGGGATAAAATATATCCCACCGCCCCTCAAACAGTTAATACGTATCATTTCTTTGTTTTGTAATTAGGACATTAATCAGAATGCTTTCGCACACGAAAGAAATATCTAAACCTTCAAATTCTCATTTATCTGAACAGAGATTTAAGTAATTCACAATGATACAAAAGCCCCCAGAAATTGCTTCGTTGGTTTTATTATTATCATGTTGTCGGATTTTTTTTTTTTCCCTCACGGACTAGTGAATGTAACTACAATTAACCTATAGATGATCAGACGTGGAATTATTCGAAATATAAAAATAGCACTGAAGTTTCTGAAGCGTAAACTAACCTTCTTAATTAAACTGCCGGGGGAAATAATAGAAAAAAAAGTGAACGTCCTTCTACTTGCATTATTAATAAAGATTTTGCATTAAATAAATTACGAGATTTGGCTATAAACGTTTTATTGTAAATAATTGCATGAATATGTTTCTTTGCAAATATTGGCTTTTTTTTTTTTTTTTTTTTTTTTTTTTGTAAATACAGTAATTTTTTCCCCAAATAAGAGACACCTATGGGATCAATTATTTTGTTTCTTAAATAGAGGTGTTGATTATTAGTAGTATGGCAGGGAAATACATAATACATATATACATGCTTATTGTAATTTAAATTCGAACAAAATGTACAAGTGAATAAAGGATATATATATGTAGAAAATATTAGAGTAATATACTTCAACCTTCTATCCCTTAATTAGCTTAAAAATATGTTTATTTTAAAACAGTAATTAACATTAATTTAGTATAATAGATAATTCATTCAAATATTTCAAGGAATCCATAAAAATAAGAGTTCTACCTATACATCTGTTTATATAAATAAAGGATATAAGTACATATTCATAAGTTTGTTTTGTGAATTTAACAAAAAAAATTAAGCTTTTCATTTGTTTACTTTTTGAAACAATTATTACTGTTCCTTAAATGAAGAGTTTTTTGTTTAGATGTAGAATATATGTTATTGCTCCTATTTGTAGGAACCAGGGACCTAAGAAATTGTCCTTGAAATAGAGGTGTGTCTTAATTAAATGTGTTTTATAAAATAGACTTCGCTGAATTTACTTTCACTGACTGAAAAATAACTGCATATAATTGCAGTAAAACCATCGATAATCACACGTGAAAGACATAGAAAAGTAAAAAAGCATAAAAGCACTGAAGCATAAAATAACCTTCCTTAATTAAGCGACCCGAGGAAAAAATGAAAATAATTTGAACGTTTTATACATGTGACTTTATTATTAAAGATCCCGCACTAATTAAATTACTAGGTTTGGTTATTAAGAGGAGATCTCTGGATTTTCAGAGGAAGAAATGTTTCTTGTTTATTTATGTATTTTTGTAATTGTTCTCAAGATCTTAACAAACCTAAAATAAATACTATATCAGCAGCAAAATTAATTTGGAAATAAAGTAATCTCTGCTTTATATATATATATATACACACACATATATATAAATATTTATATATTTAATAAAATGTAATGGGTTATTTCCAAGATTTTTAAATTACGCCTTGTAACATTAAAAGCAAATGTAAAAAGAACACTTATTCAATTCTACTATGCAATACTTTAAGACATTTTATTATTTCCCTGTCAAATATTGTTGCTACAAAGATATTTACTCACCTTCATTGTAATTTTATGCGTTGTTTTTACAGAGTGTCCAGTAAATGACTGACCCATTTTTAATGTAGATAAAAAAAAAAAAAAAAAAAAAAAAAAAAAAAAAGGTTTGAGATTTTGAGATATTTTTTCGGTTTGCTGCATTGTTACCAGAAAATCAATACATTTTTAGATACGCACTTTCGTAAAATAGTTCGAATTTCGACCAACAGATGGCTCTGACGGTGGTAACAGGCTGTTGAAATTCAGACATTACTCTAGTTTTCATACGCATGAAATTTTCGGTTCATTTCGTAGAGTCGAATCTCAGTCGACATGTTAAATCAACACTCCACTGACCTGCAGGCGAAATTTTAAAATGGAGGGCCAAAATCACAGTCAGGTGTGATCCAGCGACCTCATTGGTCGTGTGGTATAGGTGAAAATCACGAACGTGTTTCTCCATTTGAAAAAGAGTAATGGGTAAAGTAATTTTGAAGCAATTGTTACCGTCTGTTCTTATTTACGATAAACCATCGAAATTAACTCAATTAAGATATTTTGATGACATTATATAAAATGAGAGTGAAAAATAGATTATAAATGAAAACAGATAAGATTTACATCAAAATTGACGCTACGATTTTTTTTCGAAAAAAGGAGTAAGGCGACATTTTGCCTACCATTAAGAGATTGTTCTCTGAAAAGGACGCGTCTCAATGACCAATGAGGTGTTTGGATTTCACCGGACTGTGATTTTGGCCCTCCATTTTAAAATTTCGCGACCTGCAGAAATAGAGTTTGTAGGATGGAAAAATATTTAAAATAATTTTTTAATTGAATATTGCCTATTATACTTAATAAAAACCAACAAAATATTCATTGAGCTTTCACACATTTACCATAAATAAATTGTATTCAAAAATGTTTTTGTAACCAGTTAACTAATTCTTTTTTTACGCACAATAAATTGAAAATAGGGGATAAAAGTGCTTTTTTAAATAAAAAAAATATTAATATTTAATCGAAACATTTCTTACATTAAATAGTATGAAATTGTATTTAAAAAAATAGTGGTGTTAAAAAGTTTTAAGTTATGGATAAAACAAACTCTTCTTGCCTACGTTGTGCAGTGAAATCAGTTAAATGGTTAAAAACTGGTGCGGAAATAGTGTTGAGGCAAGTTCCATGTCTAAAAAAAGTGATTTATAAATTGGCACATAAAAATATAATAAACCTTAGAATGAAGGAATCTGTTTATAACAAATCCTGTTTTAAAGGTAAAAAAATGTTGATTTCGACGAAGCAAGTAACATACAAAACCAACTGCCAGGACTGAAACCTGCTTAAACGAAATAGTATTCATTTTTCCGAAAACCGATTTCATTCCTACATTATATTCATATTTTGACATTTAACACATCTGAAAATTTTATTACGAAAGCCACAAGATATTTTAAGATGAATTTTACACACACGTCACCCTTCCCCCTCCACGCAACTGAAAACATATCTGCGCTGAAATGGAAGGATGTTTAAAAAGAAAAAAAAGCATTGTACCTGTTTTATATCCTGCGAGTCACCCCTTTTCAAATTTTCATTACAAAGAACATCATAGATCCTGAAATATATCCTCTCTTTTCTTAATTATTCTTCATGAGCAAAAGAAGGGAAAGAAGAATTCTAAAAATTCCTCTTGCATCGGATTTGAAAGAAAAAATAAAAAAAATGATTCTAAAAACTCTGTAAAAATTATATAAAAAAACACTAATGTTCCAGTAATTTCTTAATATTTATAATTATAAAAATTGAACTAAAATAAGTAGACCTATGATGATTCTATGATGATTCAGGATCTATTATGCCTTTTGTGAGGAAATTTTGAAAAGAGGTAACTCGCAGGATATAAAAACAGGTAAGTCGCTGTTATTTTCTTTTTAAGCATCCTTTTAATTTAGCATAGATGTGTTTGCAATCAGGGAAGAAGAGGAAATGGTTGTGTGTAAAATGTATCTTAAAATCTGTCGTGACTTTTGTAATAAAATGTTCAGATATATTAAATATCAAAATATGAATATAACATAGAAATGAATTCGGTTTGTGGAAAAATGATAACCATTTCGTTTTAGACAGGTTTCCGTCTTAGCAGGTAGTTTTGTATGTTACTTTCTCCGTCGTGTTCAATAATTTTTTGTGTTTAAGACAGGATTTGTTACAGATGAAATATAGACGAAACTTTATTCTAAAGTTTAATATATTTTTATGCGTCGATTTATAAGTCACTGCCCAGCTTTTATTTTAGACAGGGAACTTGCCACCATTATTTGCGTACAACTGTTTTAACTTCTGGTTTCACTACATGTCGTATAGGCAAGAAGAGTTTGCTTGATCCATCTCTCAAAGCTTTTTGAGAGCTAATTTTTTCAATCACTAATTTTTTAAAATACAATTTCATACTATTTAATGGAAGAAATGTTTAGATTAAATATTAAGATTTTTTTAAACTTAAAAAAGCGGTGTTTATCCCATATTTTCAATTTATTGTACGTAAAAAGAGAATCAGTTAACCGGTTACAAAAACATTTTTTGACTACAACTTACTTATGGTAAATGTGTGAAAAGTCAATGAATATTTTTTTGGTTTTTATTAAGTAAATAGACATTATTCAGTCATAAATATTATTTTAAATCTCTTTCCATCCAACAAACTCTATTTCTGCAGGTGAGTGGAGTGTCCATTTAACATATCAACTGAGATTCGACTTAGCGAAATCAGCCGAAAAGGTCATGCGTATGAAATCTAGAGTAATGTCTGAATTTCGACAGCTTTTTGCCACCGTCAGCGCCATCTGTTGATCGAAATTCGAACTATTTTAAGAAAGTGTATATCTAAAAAATTATTGATTTTCTAATTACAATGCAGCAAACCACGCATTTTTATCTCAAATCGTTTGTTTTTTGTTATTTACATTCAAAATGGGTCAGTCATTTACTGGACACCCTGTACATTACTTAAAAAGTAGCAGAATGGAGAAATGGAAGTCATCTACAAAAAAAGTTGACCGCATCAGTCTTAATTAAAAGCCCTTCTGTTCATGCTACATGAAACTTATTAAAAAAATATATATGTGGTGACAATATCGTCAAAATATCTTAAATATTTTTATGTTATTACAATAATATTGTTTTATAAAACCTCGGCATTGAAGGGTATTATACGTTACCCATAACAACATTTGGAAGTAATTTAGGTCTAGTGTTGCAATCTAAAACTTTCTAAGTTACAACAAAACTACGTCATAACAAACCTACATTAAAACAAATTAGTAATAATTAAATAGATTAATATATAAAAGAATACTTAATAAAACTACATTTCCAGAAAAGAAATTGACTTCCACAGTTTAACAATTAAAAATATTCTAATTATAAACTAATACTTTTATGTGAATTTTGTGTTTTGTTTTCTGTTATTGTTTTTTCTTTTCTTTTTCCGTTTTATTACAGATTGACTGGCGGACAGTGCACCTAGATCACGCCATACTTGTGAATGTTGAAACTATATAAACTACTCTACAATGATAACAAAATGAGGAT
Organism: Maratus speculifer; assembly: GCA_964019185.1. Taxonomy (NCBI): domain Eukaryota; kingdom Metazoa; phylum Arthropoda; class Arachnida; order Araneae; family Salticidae; genus Maratus; species Maratus speculifer. Next base: position 157,006,222 of record OZ025299.1, read on the forward strand.
TGCCACGCTTCAGAGAATTTCTAGACCAGACCAATTTTTAGCACCAGAATTTATTTATTTATTTATTTATTTTTACAGCGAATTTCTCTTTAAATAAGGTGAATTTTTTTGCGTTTAATCTGGATAAAATTTTCTGTAAAAAAAAAAAAAAAAAAAAAAAAAAAAAAAAGAAAAAAGAAAAAAAAAAACTGATATTTTGACTGGAAAATTTCCTGAAGCGTAAAAACCCTGAAAATATACTGTTAAATGGTATTCAGAGTGAGTCATAATTATCGAAACAATCCTTAAATATTGCCCCTATTCACAATATTATTGCAAAGTTTCATAAAAAAGGTGCAACATTTGATAAGATAAATTGCAATTCCAATGGGGGGGGGGGGTATATTTGAAACAAAAATTATACGACCCCCGTAGGATAAAAATTCCAATTAGGAAAACTTTCCTTATCTAGTCCGGAATTAAACACAAATAACTGCATCTTTATGTCTGCAAAACTCGCTGAATTATAGCCGTTTAAATAATTCTTTAGGTTTTAAGGGATTGGACACAAATGAAATACGCGCAGTGTACAAAGAAACAATGTTACTTTAAAACGTCGAGGAAAACATGTGAAAAACATAACTATTGAGTTAGAATTTTAATTTCTTTTTCTTTTTTCGTGATGGTTAGCCATATAATTTGCAAACAAAATCACATCCTAAAATTTATCATAAAGTTTATAAAAATTTCAAATGATTAGTATTTTTTTAAATGGGATAATTTAAAATTCTTATAACTCGAAGCGTTATTCATCAGATTTCTTTCTTTTTTCATTTAATTGAAAAGGAAAAATCTAATTTTAGTTTTATTTTAGTATGTTTTTTCAATATTTATGTTAAAATATTAAAAATATTTATTTAAAAATGATGTAACTTATTTAAAAAAAATCATATTTTCAAAAGTAAATATTTTTTTTTCAAATTTGCCGAAACAAAATTATTGTAAAATAATAAAAAAGACATGTTTGAAAATTAAACTTTTTTCTTTAACGGTTCTTGACTTTTAAAATTTAAAGATGAGAAATGGTGGGGGGAAATCTCATCATGCAGAAATACGCATTTAAAGTTTTAAACAAATTTTAACTGCAAATGTTTCCAAAAATTAACTCCAATGTTTAATATTTAAAAAAAAACTTTTGAAAGCGAAAAGTAACTCCTCTCTGTGACTTCCGATTCAGTTTGACTTTTGCCATTTCCACCTTCTTTCTGTACTGTTTAAATGTCCCTCAGTTTTTTAAAGACAATTCTTTTTCTAATATGCAAGTTAAAAGCTTTTTCATTATTTTAGCTCTCACAACTTCAGGCTTTTAACCCGGGAGAATGCGCGCTTACACAGGGTATGGATGGTTTTAACTTTGCCACCAATAAAACCAAATTAAAACAGTCACTTTATTAAAACGGAGACAATTCTTACAAATTTTGCGATAAAATAAATTGAAGATTATTTTTAAAAAATTAGTGGTTGCAATTGTAAAAACCATAAGCGCTTCGGGTCTTTTAGGCCCTGCGCGCGTCCTCCCGGGTTAATCGTCCGGACGAGGTTGTTCAAAAAAGCCCGTACTCTGGGCCCTTGCCGGGCTTTTTTCATACCGTATCCGGACTGTTTCCTTCTTCCTAGGTCTGCACAGGACGAAATTTTCAATCCCGATTTCGACACAACCCGTATGAAAATCATTCTCCAGGTGACCCAATCTGTGCACAAAATAAGTAAATTTTGCTCAGTGTATTTTTTTACAAAAAACTCTTATATTTTAAAATCGCCTTAAAAAAAAAAAAAAAAAAAAAAAAAAAAAATTAAAATTTCTTTTTTTAAGAATAATAGATTAAAAAAAATAAAATGCAATAAAACCAGTGAAAAAATCTGAATATGACCTAATCCTGTCTAAAACGGAAAATATATTGATCCATGTAAAATGAATATAAAAAGCCTGAGAAAAAAATAAACTAAATTTACACCTCCAAAGAAGGGAAGTTGTCTGTAATCTTTTTTTTTTTTAACTTTCCTATGTGATTTCGTATTAAAAGATTTTACTGTATAACATTTTTCAAAGTCGTGGAATATGGATTTACGACATTAAAGTATAAGTGAAACATTTGCATATCAATAGAGTTTCATTGATAAAATAAATAGATCACAGTTTTTGGTGTTTCTTTAATAATAATAAGTATAAATATGAAAATTGCTGTCGGCTTGGCCTACAGGGGTAGGTAGATTTTGAAGTTAAATGCTAATTTCAACAACAAAACGCAAAATATGATAGAGATAAACCCTGTTTAAGAACTTTATTTAGCCGCTTTTGAAGAGTTTTTAATTTCATCTTTATGTAAGAGGTGGTTTTATCAGAGCTAACTTAAAGCAATATTAAAAAATTAATTTTCCGTGCTCAGCCACTTAAAATTTCCTAACACAGTTAGATTCTCATTTTTAAAAGAAATATATAAAAGTTTCTGACGTGACTTTTGAATCTATTTATAAGCTATCTGGTGTTTTTTATTCTATTCTATTAATTAGAACTTGATTTATAAAAAAACATTTTCTTGATCACATTTTTTATTTCCAACACGATCGCTTGGAGAAATTCGGTTCAAAATGTCCCTTAAAAGGGACATTTTGAACCGAACCATTTGAACAGCATTTTAAAAAATTATATAATGCCCCCCCCCCTCCTTAAAAAAAGAGCAGTACAGTATATTACATAGTTTATAAATAAGGAAAGTTACCAAACGGATCCGTTTGAGAAAAAAAAAATGAATTAAAAAAAGTCAGAAAATAAGCAGTTTGGATTTATGCACATGCTTATTCCTCCTGCACTATTGCTTCGGGAAATTCCGTTCAAAATACCTGCTTTGACAGCATTTTTTGAAAGATATTATGCTTTTATCGAAAAATCGACCAATACGGCACATTATATAGTTTCTAAATAAGAAAAACTGCCAATTGCATACGTTTGAGAGCAAAAATAAATTTAAAAATGAGTCACAAAAAGCAGTTTGTTCTTTGAATTCAACCTCAAGTCTTCAATTAGGATCGCTTTGGGAATGCGGTTCAAAATACCCGATTTGGCAGCATTTTAAAAAATATATTCTGCCTTTATCAAAGAAATTGACCAGTACGACACATTAAACACTTTCAAAATGAGGAAACCTGTCAATTAGATGCGTTTCAAAGCAAGAATGAATTTAAAAATCAGCCAGAGTATGATCAGTCTAGATTTGTGTACAGCCTTAATACGATTTTTTCTTCAACTCCTATTCTTGTTTAGTATATTTTAGCTATAAGAATTGGTCCTATGAAAAATTTGTCAGTATAAAATTATTCATATATATATTACCGAGAAGATGTATAATAAATTTAATTGGATTTGATGTATTAAGAATTGACAAAGTTATAGATTTTTTTCTTCTTCCAATTCCTCCCCCTTTTTTCGTTTTTATTTTTATTTTATTATTATTTTTTGTACGATAAGAATTGATTCTATCAAAAACTTGTCAATACGAAGGTTTTAGATAATAATAAGTAAATTTATAATAAATTTAATTGGATTTTATATCTTGAGAATTGACGAAGCTATGAATTTTTTCTCCCCAAAACCCTATTTTTTCGCCCATTGAGATCATTTTTAAGTTTATCGAAAATTCGCCATCAATAAACTTTTGACCCATTTTTTAGAAGTAATATAAACTTTGAATTGATTCGATATCTGTTTTAATTAAGAAGTCATTGGTTTTTTTTCGGTTTTCACAAAAATTCTCCCTGTTTCCAACCCCTTGGTCCGATTTTGCCCGTTAACGAACGTGACCGAGATTTTATGTCCCCTGATTTTATGTATCAGTTTGGAAGAGATTTGATCAGAATTATAGAAGTTATCGTGTCCTTAAAAAAAGTGATATGTTTATATAGCTAGATAGATAATTTTTTACAGATGGTAGTTTTGGAGTCTAGGGGTCATGATCGATTTAGATCTGCAAAAAATTGTCAGAAATTCCTGCATAGGGGAGACCGCAATAGGAAGTATTTCATATGATATCTACGTAATATATATATATATATATAAATTATTTATTTATGATAGTTTTGGGGACTAGGGGTTATGATCAGTGTTGATCTGCAAAAAGTTTTCAAAAATTCTAACATATGGGAAACCGCAATTGGTAGTATTTTATACGGAATCTACCTAATAATATGATCATTTCATCACAAAATTTTTATGAGCTATTTTGTACATATTTGTCACTAATTTTAGATTCATATTTATTACAATAATAATAATAGTTGAATTACTGAATAAAGTTGAAGTGTCCTTTACTAAATTCCAAAATTGGAATTAAATATATATGCAAGACATAAAATGGAATAGTCAATGAAACAAAAATTTCGATCTAAAATGAGCAAGCAACTACTGGAAATATTTTGATGACTGATGAAAAATTTTTATAACACTGATCAGAAAAAGTTAACAATTTTTAATTAAAATATTAATCAAGAACTCTTTTTCGCAGAGTAATTGTTCAGTAACTTTTTTTCTTTCAAGCAATATGCATCTCGCTGATTTTTAAAAATATGGATATTTTTTAAAGTCAAAAAGTATTTCTAAGCTTTAAGAACTGTCTTCCTGTTTTATAATTTACAGAAAGTGTATAGTTTGAGATAAAAATGAAAATTTGTTATAAACTAAATTATTTATTAAGATTAATTATTGTAACCAAAATTTTTGGTTATATTCTTAGTTTGAAATATATATGTTAGAGATTTTCAGTTTAAATTAAACTGTTGATAAATTAAACTATATATATTAATCCGTATTTAACTAGATTTAGAAATAAAAGTTTGTGTTTTATTCTCTAAAAGCCTATAACTGTAATGTTTAGCAATTTTTAATTAAAATATTAATCAAGAACACTTTTTCGCGGAGTAATTGTTCAGATACTTTTTTTCTGTCAAGCAATATGGATCGCGCTGATTTTTAAAAACATGGATATTTTTTAAAGTTAAAAAGTATTTCTAAGCTTTAAGAACTGTCTTCATGTTTTATAATTTACAGAAAATGTACAGTTTCAGATAAAAATGGAAACTTGTTATTAACTAAATATTTATAAAGACTAATTATTGTAACCAATATTTTTCGGTTATGTTCTTAGTTTGAAATATATATGTTAGAGTTTTTCTGTTCAAATGGAACTGTTGATAAATTAAACTATATTATTTAATCAGGTTTTAACAAGATTTAGAAATAAAAGTTTGTGTTTTATTCTCTAAAAGCCTATAACTGTAATGTTTTCGATGTTTAAAATTTTATTCAAATTTAGTATAATTTACTGCAAATTATATCGTATCTTAAATTATTAATTTGATGCACTGTTTTTAACTAAAATTTATGCTAAGGAACTTCTTCTAGTTCTTCTATTTAAACTCTATTTGATAAAAGATTTGAGAAAAGAAGTAGGGAAGATATTTTGATTGCGTATCATTTAAGAGGATTTATGTACGTTTCTTCTTTTAGAAAAGAAATTCGGGAATTCTGATGTATCAGAAATTAATACAATAACAAATTACTTTATTTGACAATATTCAAAGCATTTTTCAGATAACATGAAATGATGTAACTTTTACTGTACTTTGTAAAAATTCAATTTCACTTGTGCTTTTGTTTGATTTTTTCTCTGAAAATGGAAAATAATATATAAAATTTAATGATAATTAAAACAAAATACATAGTGAAGAATATCAAGGATTTCTGTAACAGAATTTCTCTTGTTTTTCAAGTTAAACATAGATTGATATAAGATACTGAAGCACAACTTAGGAGCTCTTAAGAGTTACCATTCTCATTGAGCATGAGTTGCAAGATATTCTTAAATTACTTTTCCTTCTATAAGAAGAAATTCTGGAACACTTTTGTATCTGTACTTAATAAGAGTCATTCATCTTTGTTTGCGAATATGTACGATATTCATTTTCAGATAATATAAAATGGAAATGAATCGTATGTTTAACCCTTTCCGGGCCACTGTGCCCGATCTGGAATACCTAATTTTAATTCCAAACTTGAGAACGGCACCAATAATATTTTAGTAAAATTTTGCTTTTACAATAAAAGCTTAAACTCAGGAATTCAAAATATCTAAAAAATCCGTTTGTGCATTCCGGTGTCAGTCGATAATTTCTCATTTTACTAACAGATTTTGCCCGTGCCGGAAAGGGTTAAGAATCAGTTCTTTTCTTTGTTAATGCCTTTAGCCTAAAATTTGATAGCCTCACTGAATTTTTGACATTTTACATGTAGTTAGTTTAAGGTTAGTAAACTATTAATAAACATAGTATTGATTTATGAAATTTTATTAAGTTAAGTAGTAACAAGTATGTCTTTGCCATGGAAGAACTTTCTTCTACATCATCCTAATACATTAATTCAAATAGTGTATTCACACAGAAACAATTATCGGTATGACGTACAAGGATCTTTGAATTAAGTATACTCGTTGAATTAGACTGATCAGTGAAAAATAGAAAAATATCAAACTTTCTAAATTGCAGCAATTGATTTTGGTCAAGATTAGGAATCTTTCGCCAAGAACAGGGCGCAAGCGATGCCTGTTGATTGATCAAAGTTAAATTAATTATTTAGAATCTACTTGTGTCTAACAGAATATGAAAATTGATCTAATTCAGTGTATTAGTTTTCATGATACAGTCATTCCAGAAATCGTGAAAACACAGCATAGCAGCGCCTGTTAAATATTCAATGATACACTTAAAATTTATGAGCAATCATTTATGTCAAAGACTAAATTCCGTGCATTAGTTCTTGACATACAGGGTGATTATAATTAAAGTCCGAGTTTCAAAACGCTCTAAAAAACGAACCACTCGTTAGAATGGCGTCAAAATTTAACAGCGTATTATTGAAGAAGGGGGAAAGAACATGAACCAAAAAAAGAGTTCCAAATTTGAGTGACAGATGGCGCTGTAAGCGTCAGTATATGTAAATTAAAATACCTGGCATGCGCACGACAATTTCATGTGTTATAAAAGCGTTGGGTAAACGGCGTTTCCCCATTTCGCTTCTCAGACGTTGGCCATGAGTGTCTCAATGAAGGATCGTGCTCTGCTTGTAAAGCTTTATTACAAGAACGGTGATTCTGCACCAGTGGCTCTGCAGAAGTTCAGGACTCTCAAGGGTATGAAAAAAGGCGCTGGACCGATGACTGTCAGAGGTCTGGTGAAAATGATGCAAAAATTCGAAAATACAGGTTCGTTTGATGTGCAGTCTGGTAGAGGAAGGAAAAGATGTGATTTGGCGTTAGTTGAAGAAGTGCCCACAGCAGTTCAGGAAGAGTCTAGCGGTGGTGAGCAACCATGCAGTGCACGGAGAATTGCCCGAACATTGAACAGGCCTGTGAGCACGGTACATAACATTCTACGAAACATCCTGCAAAGCTATCCGTATAAAATTTGCCATGTGCAGGAGTTGTTCCCTTCTGACCTGCCAGCAAGAGAGGGTTTTGCTTTGGAATTTCTAGCTCGCATGGAAGTGGACAATGATTGGCCGTGGAAAATTCTGTGCACATACGAAGCCCATTTCCACCTGACGGGATATGTCAATACACAGAATTGCTGAATATGGGCAACAGAAAATCCACTCGCAACGAACCCAGTACCACTTCATCCTGCAAAGGTCACTGTGTGGTGCGGATTTACGGCATCATTTATCATAGGGCCGTATTTTTTCGAGGAGACGGGTGCTTTAGGTCCTGTTACCGTTACCGTCAATGGTCAGCGCTATGAGTCTCTTTTGCGTAATGACGTCATTCCAGCTCTGCAACAGCGTGAATGTCTGGATAGTATCATTTTTATGCAAGATGGCGCTCCTCCGCACATTGCAAATCGAGTGAAGCAGTTGTTGAGGCGGCATTTCGGAAATGCTAGAATTATCAGTCGTCATTTCCCTACAGCCTGGCCGGCCCGATCACCTGATCTTAATCCGTGTGATTTCTGGCTGTGGGGTTATCTGAAAGATATTGTGTTCAGTACTCCGATTGCCAACGTAGCTGAATTAAAGACACGCATTGCGCAACACATTCTGAACTTGACCCCGGATACACTTCGATCGGTTGTGCAACATGCTGTTTCCCGATTTAATCTTGTTGCACCGGCGGTGGACAGCATATTGAACATTAGGGTGGGCCGAAAAAAACTTTTTTTCGATTTTCGATTATGGCGGGTGCGGAAAAGTGGCCACTGGTGGCATTCAGTTCATACAAAAAATTTGAGGTTTTTTGGAAATTTCATTGCCCTGCCGCAAACGGCTTGAAGTTTTGCAAAAATGCTCATTTTTGAACTTTTTTCGAAAAAAATTAAAAAATGTTAAATTAAATTTATTTTGGTTGTATTTACTTGAAAAGGCATATTTAATGTACCAAATGTTTAAAAAAGATCTGATCATGCATTATTTAATATCTATGTGTATTATAACTTAGGCTGTTTTTATAGCTTTTTCGCGTATAACAGGCAAAAGTTGTATTTGTGTGAATCGATCGTTAGTTTCTATATTATTTATGTCCCTTGGTCTTCTTTATATTTTTTCTATGTGTCAAACGTCATATATTTGGGGAACAGACAGCAGTGTACTTCAAAAACAAATCTGGAAGGTGAGAAAGTGGTGAAGCAGGACTCTAAGCGAGCGCAATGACTCATCGTAATACTCGGAGAGTGAAGGACGAAATAGTTGAGAGCCAAAATGCGATAAAGGATTCTTATTATTTATCCTTGCTCAGTTACCTGCAACATTTGTTCAGTGTTAACGTGAAACCCTTTTGTAGTGATATACAGTGCTTTTTGGATCGTTTAATGTGTCATTATAGTGTTTTGTGCGTTTTATTACGACGAGCTTAGAAATGGCTAGTATAAAGGGCCATGACAATGCAAAGACACGCGATAGCGTGAAAAGTAACTTTTTGGGGGGGCATCATGCATTTTGAAAGAATTGCAAGTGCCAACTTATGCTGATAATCATGCGCCACTACTACTGGTTACTTCACCATGTAGAAGTAGTGACAGCAAAGAATACGAATCTCGTCATCGATAAAAACAAAGTCAGAAAGAAACTTGGAAAGAAGATACAGGCAGAAGAATTTATTGAAAGGAAAATTAAAAGCATATTTTTTGATGGTAGAAAGGATAAAAATATATTCAAAGAAAAAAAAAACAAGTGGCACCGTCGAAGGAAAGGCGAGGAACACATCAACGTGTTGTTTGAACTTGGTTAGGAATACTCGGGTCACTTGATACCTCGTTGCGGTCACGGAAAAGAAATAGCAAAATCATTATACAATCTTCCAAGTCACCACAAGTTAGATTTTTCTGAACTGACGAGGTATCAAATGACACAAGTATTCCTAACAGGTTCAAACAACACGGTGATGTGTTCCTCGCCTTTCTATCGACGGCGCCGCTTGTTATTTCTCTTCCTCTTAATATACTTTTATCCTTTCTATCATCAAAAAATATGCTTTTAATTTTCTTTCTTTCAATACTTTTTACTGCCTGTATCTTCTTTCCAAGTTTCTATTTCTCTCTTCTGACTTTGTTTTTTTCGATGACGAGATTCGTATCCTCTGCTGTCACAACTTCTACATGGTGAAGCAACCAGTAGTAGTGGCGCATGATTATCAGCATAAGTTGGCAATTGCAATTCTTTCAGTATGCATGATACCCCCAAAAAGTTACTTTTCACGCTATCGCCTGTCTTTGCATTGTCATGGCCTTTTATACTAGCCAATTCTAAGCTCGTTGTAATAAAACGCACAAAACACTATAATGGCACATTAAACGACACAAAAAGCACTGTATATCACTACAAAAGGGTTTCACGTTAACACTGAACAAATGTTGCAGGTAACTGAGCAAGGATAAATAATAAGAATCCTTTATCGCATTTTGGTTCTCAACTATTTCGTCCTTCACTCCCTGAGTATTACGACGAGTCATTGCTCTCGCTTAGAGTCCTGCTTCACCACTTTCTCACCTTCCAGATTTATTTTTGAAGTATATTGCTGTCTGTTCCCCAGATATGTAACGTTTGACACATAGAAAAAATATAAAGAAGACCAAGGGACATAAATAATATAGAAATTAACGATCGATTCACACAAATACAACTTTTGCCTATTACACGCGAAAAAGCTATAAAAACAGCCTAAGTTATAATACACATAGATATTAAATAATGCATGATCAGATCTTTTTTAAACATTTGGTACATTAAATATGCCTTTTCAAGTAAATACAACCAAAATAAATTTAATTTAACATTTTTTAATTTTTTTCGAAAAAGTTCAAAAATGAGCATATTTGCAAAACTTCAAGCCGTTTGCGGCAGGGTAAGGAAATTTCCAAAAAATCTCAAAATTTTTGTATGAACTGAGTGCCACCAGTGGCCACTTTTCCGCACCCGCCATAATCGAAAATCGAAAAAAAGTTTTTTTCGGCCCACCCTATTGAACATGTTTTGCGCCAGTCTCGCCAAACTTAAAAACCGATTGGATGGATGCTTTTTATGCGGTTTTTGGCCTCAGGACAATTAAAAACAGGTTAGATGGATGCTTTTTATGCGGTTTTTGGCCTCAGGACAATTAAAAACCGATTGGAGGGATGCTTTTTATGGGTTTTTGGCCTCAGGACAATTAAAAACCGATTTTTCCCATCCGATGTGATACGACCTTGCCGTGGTGGACGGGCTTACGTAACTAACAGTATCACACGCGTACAGTCATGCACACTGAACAATACAGTTGGTTTATATCGTGTAACTTACGCCTTAGCCGTTGTTTTACGATTTGTCCTTTGTAGTCGAAATTCTGACGCTTACAGCGCCATCTGTCACTCAAATTTGGAACTTTTTTTGGTTCATGTTCTTTGCCCCTTCTTCAATAATACGCTGTTAAATTTTGACGCCATTCTAACGAGAGGTTCGCTTTTTAGAGCGTTTTGAAACTCGGACTTTAATTATAATCACCCTGTATATCTATTTTGGTAATAAGGAAAAAAGCACAGTAGCAGTACCGCCTATTGCGCTATGAACTCAACCGCACCTCGATACTCACAACGCCTTGTTCCGGTATATGTCAAAACGAATATAAAATTTTATTAAATTCCTTGGAGTAGTTCGTGATTTGAATTTCCCACAATATTTATCCCTCGTACAAACAGAAAGACAGATAAGAAGATTCACGGAAAACCCCCTAAAAACAGACAAATCGTGACCTGAAACGTAAAAAACCATCGAAAACTGGAAGTCGAAATTTTTCACAAATCCAATACTTTATTCTTGTATATATTGGGTTGATCAGAAAGTCATGTCGTATTTTGTTATCCGATGTCGTTAATGCGTCTTTTAGAGTAGAAGCACCGTGCGCGCGCACCTCACTGATTCCAACCCTTTCAATAAACAGGAATTTGTTTGATTCGAATGAGATGGATAGATTTTATGCGGATTTAAAAATGGTTGGTTGGTTGGTTGAATGGGGTTTTATGGCGCAAAGTCCCCCTTGGGACATGCTGCGCCAAGACTATGTCAAAATAAGAACCATCATAAATAAAGGTCAAACTCCATCATAAAAAAGTCACCATAATAAGTAAAAGTGATAAAATGTAGAATTAAAACAATCCACAAACTTTAGTTAAAACAGATAAAACAACAATTAAAATGTGCAAAATTAAAGCAATAATTGTTAAAATAGAACCAATGTAAAAAATGATGCACAAGGTATATTTATTTATTTTTTTTTTTTTTTAGAAAACGGAATTTTAAGAATGTAAAATTAATTAGGGACATATTCTTCAAAAGCAATATTTTCATCATCTGTACTCGAGTTGTAAGATTCCTCCATAGGCTCTGCCACGAAATTATGTAGCTGTTTCGGATCTTTCAAGTTTATAACTGGGCCATCTGATTTTCGCTGTTTCTTTGTCACTGTTTGCCACAGATGAGATCCTCTAATAGTCTTATTTTCTTTTGTCTTTTGGCTTGGTTTATTGACTTGAGCTGGACAGGGCTTCTGAAGGTTAGATGTAGAATAATCAAGTTTTTTTTTCTATTAGGTGTAACTGTCTTTGGCTTTTCACTAGTATAAAGTTTTTGAAAATTTGATATAGGTGGATTAGGATTTTTTCTATTAGATGTAGTTTTATTACTCTTTGTCTGGAGTTCAGTTGACTTTTTAGGTTGAGCAGAAGATTTTTGTGCCTGTCAAGGTGTGTGTAAAATAGTAACAGGTTTTGACGAAGGTAAACAGATATCACGGGACTCTTTAATTGGGGTGTTTGTTGATTGTGTTTTGGCTGAATTTTTTGATGACATAGACACGTCAGTCTGGGTGCTAATATGTCTTACAGATTTAGACTGCTGTTTCAATAGGCTTGAATAAGACACGCCGACAGACGAGGTTCTGGATTCTACGATTTTACGAGCTTCTGGGTAGGAAAGATTTTGCATTATTTTTACAGTTAGAATTTCTTTTTCACGGATCCAGTTTGTGCAAGAGCGAGAGAAAGCTGTATGATTACCCTTGCAATTTATGCAGCGTTCTGATTTTTCACATGAATTGCTGTCATGGTCAACTTCTGCACAACGTGCACACGTAAGGGAACCACGACAGTTAGTTTTAGTGTGGCCGTATCGCTGACATTTAAAACAACGGAGAGGATTAGGAATGTATTGCCTGACAGGACAATTCAGGTAAGCAGCTTTAATTTTTGTAGGTAAAGTAGGGCTATTGAAAGTGAGAATGGCATGCTTTGTAGGAAGGACTTGGCCATTCCGACGGATCGTGATACGACGTGCATCTATAATATTTTGGTCTTTTAGGTTTTCTAAGAGTTCATCTTTCGTAGAGAATAAAAGGTCTGGTTCAGAAATAACACCTCGGCTTGTATTTAGAGTTTTATGCACCTGAACAGAAACAGAAAAAGGGCCTACTGTAGAGCTATTAGAAAGAAGCTGTGATTGTTTGGTTGTAGAAACCTCAACTAGTAAATCTCCAGATTTTAATTTTTTATAGTATGACCATTCACTAAGGCAGACTGGAAAGTTTTAGCTATGAGAAATGGTGACGTTTTATCAAAGGAACTATCAGAGTGGCTATCACTACGTTTAACGATAAAAAAGCGTGTGAAGGAAGAAGTCTGTACAGTTTGTTGCTCTCCACTGGGGAGAGACATAGAAGGAAATGAAGTTTTCCCATCCATGTTAAAAGTAATAAAATTCAGACCCCGGTCGCACCACCTACTACCGAGCCCAACAAGGGGATGCACATTCGTGCACCAGTGCTAACCAGGGCCCATACGGTCACAAGACAACCCTATGTCAGTCTCCACCTTTAACGAGATGACTAGTAGTTGCTCGATCACTTGATCCCTAAAGCCAGTGACAAAAGTCAGCTGACCAGCCGATTGATGCATACGGGATCAATATGCACCTCCCGTCTACCTGAAGCAGAGGCAAAAGCAGTGTGTTGGTTTCCCTCAACTGCCTGGATCCCCCTTTCCAGGGACACGGGTCGCCACGCACGGCCAACACGTGGGTGGTTTACAATTCTCCATAAGTCGATATACAGGATGATATCGGCTCATACAGAATTGCCGTCACCTCCGAAAAGGAAACCACAACGAGAGTGAAACAAAGATGAAAGGAAGACAAGAGAAGTAAGAGGAAATAGAAAAGAGAAAGATCACTCGGGTGCCCCGGGGTTGCGAAGCCCGTGAATACCTAAAGAAGGTATCCCCCTGGGGGGGGGGATTTAAAAATGGAGGGTAGACTGTTGGTTTTCGCTATACTTTTCCTTTTTTATGTCCGCAAAGGCAAGAATGTGACGCAAGCTTGTGAAAAAGTTGCGTAAAGTTTATGGGGACGATTCTCTAAGATATGCCAGTGCCAGAGGTGATTTGCGAAATTTCGTTCTGGCAATTTTGATGTGAATGATGTGCCTCGATCAGTACACATTGCTCAATCAATCTTTCTTCATCATTCAAAGAAGCTCGGATTCGTAAGGAAGCTTGAAGTTTCGGTTCCTCATGAGCTGAAGGATATTCCATTAGGTAAAATGTTTGCGCATCTGCCATTTATCTCTTAAACGAGAGGAAAACCTTTTTCTGAAGCGTATGGTCACTGGTGACGAGAAATGGATTGTTTACAATAATGTCGTACGCAAGCGGTCATGGAGAAAGTTAGATGAACCACCTCAATCAACGTACAAGGCAAACATTTACAAGAAAAAAGATCATGCTGTGAGTGTGGTGGGATTTCAAAGGTGTTGTGCATTTTGAGCTCTTACCAATAAATAAAACGATTGATTGAGCCATGTACTGTCAGCAATTGAACAAATTGAGCAATGCAATTAATCAAAAGCAGCCAGAACTCGTGAATCGTAAAGGCGTTGTGTACCATCACGACAACGCCAGATCACACACGTGTTTGGTCATCCACCAAAAGCTATTGCAGCTTGGTTGGGATGTGTTGCCCGTGCATTTTGAGCTCTTACCAATGAATCAAAAGATTGATTCAGCCGTGTATTTTCAGCAATTGGACAAATTGAGCAATCCAATCAATCAAAAGTGGACAGAACTCGTGAATCGTAAAGGAGTTTGTTCCACCACGACAATGCTAGACCACACACGTGTTTGGTCACTTGTCAAAAGCTATTGGAGCTTGGTTGGGATGTGTTACTCCACCCACCGTACTCACCTGATCTTGAATATACAGATTATAATTTGTTTCACTCTTCCTTGAATCGTAAAACATTTGATTCCGATGAGGGTATAAATCGGCACCTGGTACAGTTTTTCTCTTCTAAAGACAGGTCATTCTACCAGCGTGGAATTATGAATCTTGTTGAGCTTTGGCAAAAGGTAATCGAATAAAGTGGTCAGTACATTACTGATTGATTTTTATTTTTATAGGAATAAATCACCTTTGCAAAACATAGTAAAAATACGACATGACTTTCCGATCAACCCAATAATAAAGGTATTCTGTAGTAACAATGTTGCATATTTAATAAAATATAAATATTTGGTAATTAATATGTTCAATGATAAATACTTAAATTTAGCCAAACAGATATTGCAGAAAATCCCAATTCCTGTAATAGGATTACTATAATTCTCCCAGTTAAATTACGGTTGATAAAACACATTGAAGCACCTTTTAAGAACTACTTTCGTAGAATATAATTTGTAAGATTTATGAAAGTTTCTTTTTATGAGAAGAAATTCCCGAATGTTTTTTTTTATTGTACTTAATAGAAATATTTTTTTTTCAGAATATGTACGATATTTTTCTCAGCTAATATTAAATGCCGTTGAATTCTTTAAATTATTTAAGAATTAGATATTTTTTTGCCTAATATCTTTCTATAATTTAAAACTTTTGATATCTTCGCAAAATTTATGACACTCCATATATCTTTAGAACAAGTACCAGAAACAAGCAATTAAGAAAGTTAATGCTTTCTGATATTTCTTAACAGAAGTAAAAATAAATGGCAACATTCTTTGCATATTTCTTAACATGAAAGTACCTGATAATTAATAAGTTCTATAATAAATGTTTGATTTTGGCTAAATACATATTCATGATAATAATGATTTATGTAAAAAAAATTTCATAATTCCCCTTTTTTTGTTGAATATCATTTGTAGCATTTTGGAAAATTCTTTCTTTTATAAGAAGATACCCAGAAAATCTTTTGTTTACAGCAATATTAAAGAACGCTGAATTCAGAAATTTATTTAGAAATTAAGCTACTTTTTTTTCTAGTGTGTTTTTTAACAAATGGCTTTTTTCCAATGGGTTTATGATTGTTACTAGACTAAGTGCAAATAAATAGATTTCCCAATTTATGTAATTCACTATGTTTGAATTTTGTTAAATAAATATTGAAAAAATCTCAATTTCTGTAATGTAGTTCCCTGTAATTATCCAAGCTAATCTCCGACTTAGTATAAAATCCAAAGCACAGCTTAAGAAAGCTGTTTTGATTGAACATCATTTATTAAGGTTTTTCCAAGCCCAAGTTTATGCGAAGAAACTGGACAAAACTTCTCTGTTTGTACGATACGAACATTAATCTTTATTTGAGAATAGATACGTTCACTGTTTTTCTTAAAATTAATATTAAATGATGTTGAGTACTGTAAGATATTTTGAAAAGTAGATTTGGGTTGTTTTTTGCTAATTTTTATTTATTTATTTTGTCTAAGAAGTAAAAGTTATAAATGTGGTTAAACGAATACTAAATATCTTTTGTAACAACTCCATACAGTTCGACAAGTGAAACATGAAAGGTATTTTCGGTTAACGTAATTTATCACGATTTACGTTAGATTTTTTTTCTTTTACACGAAGAGACTGAGAGAAACTTCTGAATCTATGTTTAATGAAAAAATGTATCTTTATTTAACTGCATGCATTTTTTTTGACAATATTAAATTATATCGAATTCTGCAAATTATTCAGAAATTAGTGTTGAGCTTTTTCTTATCTTCTAGAGTGAAAAGATTACTCTGGGATCTGTATTTTGCACATTTTGATTTTGAAATTATGAGGAAGGACTCTGATACAGCCCTTGTTTGAAGAGCACTAAGTTTAATCTTCAGACTATTTTGGCGAAATATTTCAGAACTGTACTATTCAGAACTGTACTATTATATGCTTATTAATTAAAATATTAATGAAAAAAATTATCTTTAAACGTGTAATATGTAAAGCGGAATTACACAAATTTAATTATACATATTTATGCACGTATGGTTACTTGCGTTTGAGAATTCCTGTATACATTTGTAAACCGGGGAGGACGCGCGCAGGGCATAAAAGTGCGTGAGGTTTTTATAAATGTAACCACTAATTTTTTTAAAGTAATCTTCAACTTATTTTATCGCAAAATTTGTAAGAATTGCCTCCATCTAAATAAAGTGACTGTTATAATTTGATTTCATTGGTGGCAAAGTTAAAACCATTCATACCCTGGATAAGCGCGCGTTCTCCTGGGTTAAGAAATTGAATCGGTGATTGAAAAAACTACGTAAACCCACTTCCTTTGAAATTCTTTTTTAAAATTTTGAATGAGTCCTTGGAGTTAAGATCCCATTGTGGCTGGTTCTTCGGGCACATCATCTAAGAAAGTGCCCATTATACAGAAATTAACTACTTATTTATTTACGCAATGATGAAGATTGATGTCAGTGGAGCAGGAATCTTTAAAATAACGATGATTGAAATTAAGCTAGAAACACTACAAACTGAAAAGGGAATGCTATTTACAAGAAATTAACTAAATTAAAATACTAGTTTATGGTAACAAATGACTAAACAGATTGTTCGCAGGAGACGTAGAGTAAAAAACTCCCTTTAAAAAGATCAAAAGTTAATACAAACACTATAATTATCTCTGTAAATGTTTCCTTAAATACTGCACCGTTTCTACTGAAAGGTACTCCTTAGATTCCAAAAATATTTTTTTTAATGTCAAATTTGAACACTTTACCACGTTGTAAAATTTCTCATCGAAGATCAAAGAGCAGCTCGACATGAATACTGGATATGGTAGAAATGGAACTCTAGTACGTTTCGCCACAAAAGACTAAATACGACAAACTCCACACGATCTAACTCTGACCATTGCTGTTACCCACCTCCCCTCAGCTCTACCCTCAACAGACCAGACATCAAAATAACAATTGATTTTCCTCAGAAATGTTAACTTACTATTTATATCATCTTATACTAATAAAAGAACAAAACGCTCTGTCTGTCTGTGTGTGTGTGTGTCTGTGTGTCTGCGATGGCTAGCAAAATCTATTTGACGTACGAGGTTCAAAATTTTTATGAGTGTAGCCCAATATCTCTCCTGATGCACCTGAAGCTCAGAATTTCAAAATTCTGTTTATTAACTGAGTAATTAATTAAATTCCAAAGCTCACTCTCATAAAAAATCGCCTTTTTTTCGCTTTTTTCTCTTTCATTTTCTTATGGTTGATTGGTTGCATAAAATTTTCGCAGAAATAATTAAAAAAGCTGGAACAGAGCTTTAAAATTCATAGACTGGCAAACTGTCAGTTTAAATGATGATTTTTTATCACAGCGGTTGTAAACCATGGAGGAAAAAGATAGGAGGTGGTGAAGTAAACCGAAAAAAGGGTTGCAATATTAAACCATTTATCGCTCAAATTTTAATGTCCCAAACAAAAGCATGTGGAAGTTATTTTGTATTAATAAGACGAATTGAAAGAAATGAATTACAGCTGAAGAATATTTTACGAAGAAATAGTAATTTTTTAAAATGGTCTTTTTTCTATTATATTATTTATTTTAAAAAAATGTTTGCTTTTAAAATAATTGAAATTGATAAATTCGAAATAATTAAATATCAAAATAAAATAAAATAAAATATTGAAAACATTTGATTTGAACTAAAAATTGTATTACTAAAAGTTTTCTTTTCTTTTTTTTTTCAGAACTTTTTAATACTTTATAACGTAGATGAAAAATGTTTATGATTTAACAATATATTAATAATTCTATGTCAATATATAAAATATATTTATGAAAACATTCTTCTAAAAATCATGCGCGAAAACTTAAATAACAAATATTAGTCTGAAATCTAGATTTCAGAGTGCAGACGATTTTAAGACATTAACGAAAGAATGTTAACTTTACAAGTAAAATCTTAAATGATGCTTCTATATTGATATTTCAAAGTCATATGATAAAAATAATCACACAATTCTTGCCTATGATTGGTATATTTGTATCTTTTATGCATTCCGATCGTGTATTACAGTCAATAATGGCACAAAAGGTTATTTTTTAAACAAAATTTTAGTCATCTATTCAATAACAGTTTAAAAGGTAAAAAACAAAGAAATACGGGTTTAAACCAGTTTGAATTGATCGGCGTGTCAAAGCACATGGTTTTGTTGATACTTATTTGGACTTAATGTAGCGGATTTTGGGGTTACATTTTTGGCGTCATCCCAAGACATTATACTTCCACTCAATTTCTTTTTACTGTGTTGCAGTAAAAAAAAAAATCACACAACACTTTTCTAGGAGTTTCTTTTTTTTACCATTGATAAAATTTTAATGTATTCTATTCAATTCAAAATTAAATTATGGCTTTAATTTGGTTTTAAAACAAAGATAAAATATAGCTGTTTGGCGTACAATTGTTCGAATCAGCAAACGATTCATACACCATAATAAATTATCAAATAGCAAAGTAAATTATTTATCAGAAATAGGCATAAAAAGAATAGTAGCAAAACTGATTATAACCTTAATGTTTAGACTAATTAACACATAACCGGATCCCAACCAGAAAAAACAGTCCACACTCCGATCCGTGATAGACAAAATTTCCGTGAGTATAATCCCGACCGAACCTAAAAATTCTGTTTGAAAAAAAAAAATATGGATTTGATAACTGACCCGAACCAAATCTCAATCCCCAAAAAATGTTCGAATGAAGCATAACCCGATCCAAACAAGGCAAAATAATTTTAGTGGGCATGAAACCTGACCCGAACCTAAATATTGTCTTTAAAAAACTCGAAATATGACCCGAACAAAACCTGAAACCGATAAAAATATTCCAGAGAACTATAACCCGATCCCAGCAAGAGAAAATATATTCCGTGGTGATAAACCCGACTCAAACCTAAAAAAATCCATTTGAAAAATTCTGAAATTTGACCCAAACCACATCTAAATCCGATCAAAATATTCGAAAGAACCATAACCGGATTAGAGTAAGACTGAATAATTTCCGTGGACATGAACCCGATACGAACCTAAAACTTCCATTCGAAAAAGTACCTGAAATTTGAATCGAACTAAATCTGAATCTGATAAAACTATTTCAAAGAACCGCAACCGGATCCGAACAAGACAAAATATTTCCATGGACATGAACCCAATCCGAACCCGAAAAATTTCTTTGAAAACATCGCGAAAGCTGAACTGAACCAAATCTGAACTTGGCAAAAATATTCCAGTGAAGCATCTCCTTATTCGAACAAGACAGAATAATTTTCGTGAACACGCAAGAAGACCCGAACCCAAAAATTCCATTTGAAAAAAAAACCCGAAATCTAAATTGAACCAAATCTGAATCCGATAAAAGTATTCCAAAGAACTGTAACCCGATTCGAGCAAGACGAAATAACTTCCATGGACATAAACCCGACTCGAACCTAAAAAATCCGATTTGAAAAAACCTGAAATTTGACTCAAACCACATCTGAATCCGATCAAGATATTAGAAAGAATCATAACCGGACTCGAGTATGATAAAATTATTTCCGTAGACATGAACGAGATTCGAACCTAAAAATTCTATTGAAAAAATACCTGAAATTTGAATCGAACCAAATCTGAACATGACAAAAATATTTCAAAGAACCGTAACAGGATCCGAATAAGACAAAATTTCCATGCACATGAACCGAATCTGAACCTAAAAAATTTCTTTGAAAAAATCTCGAAATCTGAAATGAACTTGATAAAAATATTCCAGTGAAGCATGTATTTATTCGAACAAGGCAGAATAATGTCCATGAACACGCAAGAAAACCCGAATCCAAAAATTACATTTGAAGAAAAAGCCGAAATCTGAATTAAATCAAGTCTGAACTTGACAAAAATACTTCAGTGAAGCATGTCTTTATTCGAATTAGACAGAATAATTTCCGTGGACACGCAGGAAGACCTGAACCCAAAAATTCCATTTGAAAAAAAACGCCGAAATCTGAATTGAACCAAATCTGTTCCCGACAAAATTATTTCACAGAAACATATCTGAATCCGAGCAAGGCAAAATAATTTCCATGGACATGAATCCGACCCGAACATTTAAATCGAATTTCAAAAAATACCTGAAACCTGAATCGAACCAAATCTGAACCCGACGAAAGTATTTTAATGAATCATAAACAAATCCGAACAAGACAAAATAATTTCCATGGACATGAACTCCATGAATAGTTAGGTACATTTGGGTTGCGATTAGGTTGCAATTACATTACGGTAAGTCTTTGATTTTATTTAATTTCACGTTAGGTTACAGTTAGATCACGGTTAATTTAAAGTTAGGTTAAAGTTAAATTGCATTTATGTGATGGTTAGAATAAGAATAGGTTGCAATAAAGTAACGGCTAGGTTACATTTATGTTATATTTAAGTTACGATAGGATCAGGGCCGTAGCTAGAAGTGATCTATAGGGGGGGGGGGCTCAAGAGATTGTAGGGGGGGCTCAAGAGATTGTAGGGGGGGGGGTCAAGAGATTATAGAGGGGCTCATATTTTTTTTTCTGACACAGAAAGATAAATTAGTGTATATTCACATTGTAGGTACTCTGTTTCCTATTAAACTGTTATCATAACTTCATTTTATACTAAGAAAATTATATGATGATAAAAATTTTGAGTGTATAACTGGTGCAAAATTAAACATATTAGCTTCATATGCTCAAATAGGATGAGGGAGTGTTGAATTACTTATTTTAGATGCAATTTAATAATTCTTTAAAACTGTGAAAAGGTCTCAAAGCTAAATTAGATTTTTGATCAGAATTTCATTTAAAATTTCGAAGCAGAAATTCATTTAGTGACCTTGGAATTTTTTCCAGGGGGGGGGGGGGCTCAAAATATTTTAGGGGGGCTGAGCCGCCCATAGCGCCCCCTTAGCTACGGCCCTGGGTAGGATACTGTTAAGTCGCAGTTAGGTTACAGACAGATTATGGTTACGGTACAAAAGTTTACGGTTAGGATTTTGTCCACAGAGTCAACATTACGCATGCTTTGATTAAAAATATACGCTTTTGTTAAATGGCTCTGAAACTATAATACTATATACCAATCTTTTATTATCGCGTATCGATTTCATTCACGGTATAGTCGGATTTAAGAGTGATATAATTAGTTTGAAATTCAAAATATCTCACTTGGGATTTCTATGCGAAAAAGTAATTAGTTACATGATTTAACAGTGATTTTTACGGGTAAATATCAACACTTTAACACGAAACTAACGCAATCGTTGGATACATGTTCCCTCCCATGTTTCTCATTGCTCATTTTAAGTATTTTTAGAGCTTAATATTAGTTGTTGTTTTTAAAACCGATTTTTCACAAAGTCAGCTGCGACGTATTTCAAACAATGCATTTCTGCATGCTTCCAGTTAATGATAAAATCATACAAATTTCAAGTTCGTTTAATATTGTTAATATGGACCCGGGCAACGCCGGGCGGGTCAGCTAGTTGTAAATAAAAAAAAACAGTTTTATTATAATTTGTTAAGGAAGGGGATGCTTCGGGGGCAAGT
This sequence comes from Maratus speculifer, assembly GCA_964019185.1. NCBI lineage: Eukaryota > Metazoa > Arthropoda > Arachnida > Araneae > Salticidae > Maratus > Maratus speculifer. The sequence continues at coordinate 157,028,644 of OZ025299.1, forward strand.
ATCACATGTGGTACTTCAGAAGCAAATCAAAAATTGAAAATTCTAGGATTATGTTTAAATAACATTTTATCTTTTAAATTTACACAATTGTATACATATAAATGAGTTGTTTATATTTCGTGAAATTCTTTAAAGCATTCTCTTGACCCGTGTTGAAACAAAGAAATTTCTTAAGGCTTGAACAATGCACTCTTATTAGAGCATTACATTTCGGTTCTCTGCTTTTACTACTGAGTACTCCATCGACAATAATTTCAGGTATATGCCTTACTTCTTTTTTCTTCAGGATTCATGTGGCATTTTTGAAAAGTTTTTTCATTTATCTGCAGATTCGGAGTCATCAGCAGAATCATCAGATGAACTTAGAATAAATTCCTATTTGTGATTTTTTTACCATATACATTAGAATTGTAGCAGCGTTCAGTCTGAAGGAAATATAATCAAAAATATGTACAAGATCGAATAACTTTCAAAAATGTCAGCAATATACAGGGTGAACATAAATTATTGAGCGCATTTCAAAATTCTATATAAAAATACTGTACTAATCTGGTTAACATTTTATTTACAAACATATTTCAAACAATTTTATTTTACATATTTAAGAAGTTGTACATGAGCTCCATGATTCAATTTCACACCATACGTTGAGGAGCATCTCAGCCGTTATTCCTCCAATAACCTCAGTGATTCGTCGTTTTAGTTCACCAATTCACGAACATTTGTTGCATATACCTGGTTATTGACAAACTCCCAAAGAAAACAATCTAGGGATATTATGTCGGGTGATCGTGGAGGTCAAGGAATTGGTTCACCTCAACCAATCTATCGTTTGTAAAATGTTTCTTGCATGTAGTCTTAAACAATGGTACCCCTATGTAGTGGTGCATCATGTTGGTGGAAATAAACTTGTGGCTGAAAAACAAACTGTTTAAATTACTTTCGTGTTTGAACAAAAATAGAGTTTGATACATTCATTTGTTTTTGTTTTATAGAACTTTCAAATGCGCTCAATAGTTTATGCACACCCTATATTTTTGAGGAAAGAAAAAGACCCGACAATATTGAAACCCAAAGTATCACTAACTGCGATACTAAAACATTTATTGATTCATAAGTGTCTAGTATTTATCACAAATTAAGATCTATTAATCTGTATAACAAGCCCTTATATATCTAAATAGAATGTACCGTAAAACGGGTACTTTGACACGTTTCAGACATATTTTTGTACATAACTTTTTTTATTCTTTGAATTCATGTCTCAAAAAATACAGGCGTATCGGCCTAATGATTACTTTAAACATCAAACAGATTCAAATGAATACAAGAAGTAGTGTAATGGGGGAAAAAACGGTGTCAAAGTTACCCTAGGTTTGGGGCTACTTTGTCACCTAACTACAAATATGCTTTAAAAGCTCACAATAGAAGATTTATGACAAAGTTGCCTTAGATATCTATATAAAATAAAAATGGACACCCCTTAGATCACCTAGGGGTATTTGAAAGATTAAATTTTATGATTTATTGCAAAAAATAAGATTTGATAATGTTTTTTCCTCTATATGAAAACATTGATCATATCATCACCTGGTGTGTTAATAGAACATAGGACTATTAAAACTCTTCCAATTAAGGTATTTTTTAATTACCGTCTTGACGTCTTGCTTAGTTAAGCGAAAATCCCTGTCAGCCACGATTCTCAATGTCTTGGAAATCAACTACTCTTTTTCATAAGAAAGGATTGTATGACGACCCTCAGACTGGGTGTGTTTTCCAAGGCACTCATTGACAAGAGTATTACGTGGTATTTGTAATGTTGTAGCAGCTAGTTTTACCTTTATGATATTATTAACAGCTGCTATTGCGTTTGCCACATTCTCTTCAGTATAATTTCGATAATTCTGGACCCCTGATGTTTTTTCGTACATCCTCATTTTTTCTTACTGTCTAAGAGTAAGACCTGTAAAAAAAAGCGAGAATTAATCATATGCTTAAAACACACCAATAAATATATGAAAAAATGTAATAAACCCGTCCGATTACAAGGTGACAACGTCACCCCGGGGTGTCAAAGTAGACCCAGTTTACGGTGTATTCTTAAATTGAACTGCAATTTCCAAATAAGTAGTTATATAAGACTTACCGTAATTTCCGGCGTATAATCCGCGGATCAAACAATCATTTTTCGACCCAGAAACATTTTAAAATAAAATGTATCTTTTTAGATCGCGGTAAATATCTGGCTTCAATTACTACTTAAAATTTCTGGGTCGAAAACCCCGGATTATACGCCGGAAATTACGGTACTTAGACGGCGTGAAGAAGTCGTGTTTATGGCTGAAGATGCAATGATAAAATCTGGTATGGGATCTGTGCTGCAATCGATGAAGGAACTAAAAAATTACACACAATAATTTGAAGTATATTACATCTGATAACACCGTTCCCAACCGATTTTCTTACAATAGGCATTTTTAAAATATTCGGAAACATGAGTATCAAATGCTTTATCATATACTTTTGAACCCAGGAGATTAAGATCACAAACACCAAACTATCAAAACACTGGTTGAAGAACTGAAACCAGATTGCTGGAAATACAGACATACTTACAAAAGCTGAAGAGAGGATGAAATTCAAACATTTATTTGATCCTACACTACATTAATAAGAGTATAGTTAAATATTCATGCTACAGCCCTCGGCGGAATTTGAAAAAAAAAGAATAAGTGAAATGAATAAAAAAAGAGCCTAAATGAATGTCCAAGATACATATGTACATTAGAGATAAGTTTGGACTCGTTTTTTGGAACTCGGGCCCACCCGACGATTTTGAATCCGAGTCCGCCCGAGCTCGATACCAAAAATACACAATAAATAAATAAATAAATAAATAAATAAAAAATGCAAGATGTTAAAAAATTGTTTCAAATGTGATATCTCATTTTTAAAATTTCTTACATAAAAATACTGTTAAATAAAAGTTTTAATTTAATCTTATGAAAAGAGCAGTTTGGTATCAAATAAAAATATACTTTATACTTAAAAGGATTCCCATATTTTTTTGTCCTTTAACAAGAAAATTTCATAGACAAATTAAATGACATGCACTGGGTGCTAGTTTGGTTTCAAGTGCAGCAGTTGTATTTTGAAACCTTGAGAAAAAAGAAAATGATAGACAGCAATATAATTTTTTGTCTAAAATTAATTTTTACCTTTATTCATTCTTTATCCACAAATTCTGTTGTTATATCGCACTGTAATTTAAAAATCTTCTTTACTAGCTGCGCGAAACTAATCTTCAGAATCATTGCTCCCCTTAGGGAACTTTAGAAGCGGTAATTTCTTTACAATAATCTGACAAGAAAATTTACGTATTCCAAAACCGAGCCATTCCGAAAAAAGCATCTGCAAAATTTTCTTGAATCGCTTGAGAAAATATACGCAAAATCTAACTTACAACATACTACATAAAAAAAAGAAGAAAAATTCTTAAATTTTTGTCCATTTCTATCCTCACTTTTACGGCAATTTCTAAATATTTCTCTATGACTTCTGTAATCCCCGATATTACCTCTGTAATTATTGCTAATACTATGACTATTCTGAACCTTCCTTTCATTATTGGTATACCTATTATGATTTTCACTTCTAAATTCTCTACTCCCACCTTGAAAAACATTCCCATTTCCCTCATCCCATTTCTAAATTCAAGTGAAAAAGAATAAAACCCTTAACCGCAATTCTCCTCTGTCCTATGTTACCCCATACTTCGCCACGATCAGTTTTCTACAATCTTTCATACTTTAATAAAAACTTATACAATTCAGAAAAAAATTCAAGGTTTCTCTCATATTAGTATACGCTTGCACTGACATGTTAAAAAAGACGTAACAAAATGTTTATCGCTTCATCAAACTTAATGTTAAAATACCCATTTATTTTTAAGATCTTATCTATGCAGAAAAAAATAGATGCTGTCTGGCAATCAGTTCGCTTACTATAAAAAAATACTCTATGTAAAATACTCTTATCTAGAATAGCTGGAAATGCATTCTTTAATCTTGGAAATGGTTGTTCATATCTTTTGGCTTCATTACTTATAAAGAATGTACTAGTATTGTCTAGCCATAAAACAGAGTTACCCTTCAAAGAATACTTTAAGAAAAAATATTTATTTTTATCCGGAATGTTGTTGTGTAAAATATATTCCTTTTATTATAAAATGAACTCTGTCACATTTTCTGTAAAACTAAAATAAGTTGGAGCGATCAAATGTAAAGACCTGACTTCGTGATTAATTCAGGTGCCATTTGTGGCGGACCCTTCAAACCCGCGAGCTAAGAAAACTGTCATGACACAGAAGTTATCATAATAATTATTTATTTAAAACATTAATGTTGCTGTTTGGTAATCTAGAGGGCACTTTTAAACTTGAAATTAACCCCTTGCGCTCTAGTGCTGTTAGCGCATGCATGTCACTTGCCGCCAGTACTGCCGGATCTGAAAGATTTTTTCTTAAGAAATATTGAATTTAAATAAATCAAAAAGTTAATTGGTAATTTTGCTTTAGTTGTGGAAAATAAGTCACCTTATAAAGCAAAAATAAGAGTTAAAACTTTCTGGTGGGATTTCGAAATGTCTAATTAAAAATCAGCTAGATATCATGACGTACGTCGCGTATGCCATTGATGGAAATGACTAAAATTGCATGACGTACGCTATGTACGTCACAGAGAACAATAGGTTAAGATTAAAACTCTAGAAACTGAATTTGGGAATGATATTCCCAAGAAATTCTCTAAATTAAGCAAATGTAATTCTTAATTAAGTACCATCTAAAATGTAACATCTAAATTAAGTAAAAGTACAATGCTGCATACTCTTTAAAAAATATTTAATTGATTAAATGCCTGTTACGTTCACTTATTGGTATATAACTTATTTTTTGACATAGATGCCCTTCATTGTTCAAGCATTTGCTAATTCTGGGTATAAGCTTTTATGTCCCGCAACCGTACAAAATTACGCCTGTTGTCGAAGCATAGTTTCCACTTCAATTTTAATCTCTCTCATGATCGTCGTGGAAGTTTTGTCATGAAAGTCCGTGGTAATCGCTAGGTGCAAGCTCAGGGATCTCAGACGGCTTACTTGTTCTGTGTTTTTTCTACTCATTGGTCCTACCTCCAAAGTAAGCACGAGACCATTTCGTTACATTTTGTCGATTCATAATCTTCCCATACACCGAAGAAATTTCTTTGTTGAAATCCAGAAGACGCCAGTAGATAACCAGTTGACCTCTTACATGAAGAAAACGAATGAGGGAACAAACTTCATATTTGCTGGGATTTTGAATTGACACTGCTATTATAAGAACATATTACATAGAACAGACTCACCGGGCATATAACGAATGATAGCAAGCGAAAAGTCAAATGTTCAATGTTACATTATGTGTTTCCAACGTGCTCATTAAAACTTGCTTTTTCTTTCTGCCTTAGGTTTATCTAAACATTTTTAGTAAAAAACATTTGTAGAGCTAAACCGTTTTCCGTTATTGCAAGCTAGTTTCGATAGCCATAGCGAATTATTATCAGTACAGCACTGATGACGGTACCCAATGGCTACCGAAACTAGTTTGATACAAGTGAAAGCGTTCTCGTGTTATAAACGTTGTTTCTTATCTGCTTTGCCAAGTATTGGATGAGTGAAAATGTTTTTCCCGTTTTTTAGCGAAACCGAAAAGACGGAGTGCACAAAATATTAAGCAACTATGAATGCACGCAAGCACTATCATTATGTATGACCTTATGCTACCTGTCTGGCAGTAAGAGAAACTCACGATGATAAAACCCCTCTGTTTTTGAATCAAAATACTGTTATAAAGCCGTTTCGAATCCACATTATTGAAAAATCGGCAAGCAAAGGCGTTGTGTAACGATAAGAAAGCTGATAAATCGAAGGTGTAAGGTCGGAGTTATACGTCGGGTATGATACAACTTCCATACTAATATCCATTAATTTTCGCCGAGTCCTTAAACAACATGAAGCCTGGCTTTATCGTGACGAAAGAGAACCCCTCTACGATTGCTGAGTACTGGCCTTTTTATACGTGAATTTTGGTCGCAGTTTGTTCAATTGTTGGCAGTGGAGACCTGCATTGATCATTTGGTTTGGTGCTAGGACCTCCTGATGTGGTGGTTATTCCCTTGGCATCAAACCAAACATTGAGCAAAACATTTCTGTTATGGAATTTTCCTGTTTAAGTCTATAGAGTACCCTCTTAAACATCTACATATGGTGAATTGACGCTTCACAATTAAGGTACAGTACCCACTTCTTAATAGCCGTTTCAATATTTTTCAAAAATGGTTCCCTGATGTTACAGGAAGACCAAAGAAATACAAACGGCATCTCGTTGCCTTATTCTAAGCTGGTGTGTTACTCACTAATCAAACTCGGTGATGAAACTAAGTACATGCTTGTGTCTTTCGACTGTTGTTCTGTGTGTCGGAAATGTTTCCGTTAATCTTCGTAAATGTCAAAATTAAAATATAGCAAAAATCTGATACTATAAAAAGATGTAAAGATTTTTTTTAAATTTAATTTTATTTAATTCAATAATTTATTAATTTTTTAGCTTATACTGGGATTTTTACAGCAAAACAGCCGAGAGGTCGGATGAGGTGGGGAAGGAGATTAATTTTAACTTCGAATTTTTTAACTTTTAAATTTACAATTTGCAAAAACTTCTAATGAGATGGTTAAAAATAAAGGTCATTTTCAAATTGAGCGATAAAAAATACATGAAAATCAATTATTAAAAGTTGAAAACACAACAATCACATCTATTTTATATTATGGAATTTTCGCAATTTTTTTCTTTTTTTAACTTTAAAATTTACGATTTGCAAAACATCTTTACATGATGGTAAAATAATGAAAATCATTTTCAAATTCAGCGGTACTGAAAACATAAGAATAAATTATCAAAAGTTAATACACATGACATGACTCAACTTTTTCACATTAGTAATCTAATAACATTAAAATGTTAAAAAATACGCATCACTTTTTAAAGAACTGAGGCTTTCAATTTCCATCATTTCATTTACCAAAAATTCTGTGTTTTTTTCTTCTTATAGTTTTATTACAAATTTTATAGTTTGCATTAATATATTAGAATGATTGGAAATTTGAAATTTGTATTGCAATGTTAATTTCTCTTAAATATTTTTGTAATATATCAAACGAAATTATATTTCTACTAAATTTGAGATTTGTCCTCCATTTGCAGGAAAAAATATGCTCCAAATTTAAACAGCCATTACTCGGACAATTTTGATCGTAAAACAATGGGACTTTTTTTTATTATACTTGTCAGTGTAAGAGGAAAATTTTGAAAAATATAGTTTACAGAACAGGGTGACCTTATAAAAAATTAAATTTCGTAATTTTTAAAGAAAAGTTTTTATTGGTCCAAATAGCTTTATTTTTTAAATTATTTAAAACATTTTTGTAATTGTAATTATATGTCAATGATTAACAATTTAAAAAATTAGACATTAAACACCCTTGAAAGTGGGCACCCTGTTGGGTAATTTTCACTTAAAACGGATATTACAAAACACCGCAATAAATTAAAAAATTTATGATGAACAAAATACACCGTGCGGAAAGTATTGCGTTGAGAATTTGCGCGAGTATTTTTAAGGGTTAAGATGCAGGTTTCTGTTGTGTCATTTTAAATTTTCTTCTATCATTTGTACGGCACTAAATAACAATGATGGGAATCACTACATAATTCAAAATATTTTTAAACCTTATTTTCATTTTAATTCGTATAAAATAAATAACTGATGATCGACATACATTTTTAAAATTTTTAGAAATATGGTAAATTCCGAACGTTTTTAAAATGCCTAGAATTTCTTTAGTAATATTTATTATTCATACCTGAAAAAAAAATAAATCAATGACTTGAGAAATAAAGAAAAAATCCGCATTCTGCCACAAATCATTGCATAAAGATATAACTGGTAACAATGGAATAATAAAAACATGTACACACTAATGGCATAATTAACTTAGTGTAGGGGTCATCTACACAAAAGACATGTTCCCAGCCATTTGGTATCTTAATCTAAAATTTATCAGCAAATCGAAATGTAATGTCAAAATTAGAAGTTAGTACTGCAAAATTTTCAACTACGGTAGAATTTTTATGTGAAGACGGACCCGAAAGGAAAATTTAATTAAGGCATTGATAGATACTACTATTAATAATCTGTTATGAGTCATATTTTTTTGCAGTAGGACAATTTACAGCCAAGTGAGGAGGGATCATTACTTGGTATTCTTGCCAGAGCTGTATAAAAATATCGATTAGTTTCAGATTACCATTTTTGAGAAAAATTTTAAACAGTGAAATTATTAAAAGTTAATGATAAATAAGTATTTTTGCATCGATATATTTTTTTCATAGTATTATTTGCTACAGCATTCATGTGCCAATCCCAAAATTCTTTTCTATCTCATCCATGTTAATATGTCAAAATTCGTACCACAATGTTAGAATTAAATGGCAATTTAGGTCCATCATGAGAATTCTAAAGATGAGAAATTTCGTGCATTAGATATGATTATAAGGCTAATGATTGTATGATTATAGTGAGATATGATTATAAGGCTAAAGTCGTGCAAATAAAGCAAAATACAGCATAGCAGCGTCACCTGTCAGGTGATTTACACCAAGACCTAGTTAGCGACAACTTATATAAATACTCAAATGAACCTGAAGTTTGATGAAAATAAGTGCATTAAACATTTGAGATAGAACTATTGTGGAAGTTGGGAAAAGTGCAGCATAACAGCGCCTGTTGGGCGATTTCCATCAAAACTTTATGAGAACCAATATTTATCAAGATATACCTGAATCTGGAGTTTGATGAAAAATCGTGCATTAGTTCTTGAAATATAGCTTTTGCGGAAGGTTTGAAAAATGTAGCATAGTAGTGTAACATGTTGAGCAATTTATACCAAAATGTAATCATCAGCTAGTTATATCAAGTATTAACAGAATCTTAAGATTGATGAAAATCCGTGTTTTAGTTTATGAGATAGAGTTATATCAAAAATCATGAAAAATGCAACATAGCAGCTTCATGCGTAGTGCAATATACACCAAAAACTAATCTGCACTAGTTTGTATCCAGGTATACCTGAATCTGATATCGATAAAAAAGACCTGAGTTCGATAAAAATTCTTGGAGTAGAGTTTCTCGAAATTAATAATTAAATAAATGAAAAAAATAATTACTTCTTTAAATAGAACATTCCACAAATGTTTGTTAAATACAGTCAGACAGACTCAAAGACAGACAGACATTTTCAAAAAACCATCAAATTGTGTTCAGGACTTTCTAAAACGTATAAATCCATCAAAAATCGGAAGTCGAAAATTTTTATGAATCCAATACTTTCTTGTTGTAAAGATAGCAGAAAGTAAAAAAGCGAAAAAATAAGTTTTAATAGAAGTAGAGTAAACTTCAAATCTTTCGTGATACATTTTTTCTTCTTTACTAAGAATTTAAAGCGGAGGCAAAGTAAAAGATGTTAGGAAATCGAGTTGCATTATTTCCCCCTTTTAAATATTTCAGGAATATAGCTATTTTTACGGCAACTTTTAGATAAGCAAGTGTTGGTAAGACTCTTCTGCTGTAATATAAAAGCTTATTTTTTATTTTACCAACATTTTTTGAAACGTCTTTCTTTTTTCTATTCATGTATGATGCATGATTTACATAGTTTTTCTCTACAAGTTTAAATTTTATTATTTCTTCTAGCATTTAAAAATTTTATTTATGACTTTTAAGATATGTTTTTCTCTTTCATGTTATGATCCCAACTTCTTATGAGACAGTTATTACGTGTGTATACCAAGTATCAAAGACATACAATTTTGGAATAGTATTTCTCCGAGTAGCTACTACATTATAGTTATTTCTCTGCGATGAAAAAAATAGTATTAATACTTTTAGGAATAGCAAAAAGCTTTACTTTATATTTTACTAGCACTTTTTGTAAAAAAATTTTAAATCTTTTTTTCTATTCGCGCCTAATGCATGGTCTATCTAATTTTTAGCTATAATTTTAAACTTTATTGTTTTCTTTCCCATTTTAAAAATTTACTCTCGTGATTTTAAAGATATTTTCTCTATATTGTTTTAGAAATTCAACATCATTTTAGAAATATGCGTACATAAACTATCAAAAGGATATATGCTATTTTTGAATCAGGGTTTGTACGCCTCCTGGAATTTTGTGGACCAGAAACTGCTTCGTCACCAGTATTTTTTCAGAGAAAATCTTACCATTAAAGGAGAGAAAATTTTGTTCTTTTAAATTAGATTACTTTTTCTATAAAAAAGTATTTCTAACACTCCTTCAAAATCCCCCGACTCGTACGAATCCTGTTGATTAGTAATTTTGGAAGTAAATTTATAAAGTTAAACTCATTTCTCCGTAATTTAAAAGAATCTAGTGTTTTAAATACAGGATGGCCAAAATTTTCCTATTTGGAGCTATCGATAGACGTAACCATTTATCAGAAACATGTGAAACTAGTGGATGAACTAATAACAGAATGGGAAAAGTATTCAATGAAGGAAATAGTTTCAAATACGGGCATTAGAGAGCATTGGGTACACTTTATATTTGTACAATTGTAATTATGTTAGTTAAATATGCTGTCCGTCATTCTGAAATAAAATTTGAGAAATCGTGAGATAACTTATTCCGAAGTTAAATGAAGTATGTTATTGAAAATATTCAGCACTTGTCACAAATCTCCAGGTGTTATAATGCTCTCTGAATATTTTCTTACCCAGTATTCTTGGATTGTAAGAATCAGTCCAAAAAACATTCTTCGATACAAAATCATAAATATTTTCTCCGGGTTTTCATTTCCAACGACTCTGTTATCAGTTGCGACCTTTGTTATTGCTCTTCCAAGCTTTTGAAAAGAATCCCCCACAAAATTATCTATAGAATTTTTTTCCAAAAGTAGGTGTTAGACTCCCCACCGTCAGGGACCCTATTCTTTTGCAGCCGACAGATACTCCTTAAAACATTTTATGGCTTACTGGATGCAGCAAATTCCCTCAAAACTAAAAAACAAATGGATTGAGATCTTAGGATTTGGGTGACCACACATGATTAAAGTGATGACTGTTGCCACGTTCTTCTGTAAAATGTATTTCGCAAAACTGTGAGTGTCGAGAACATTGAAAACAAGTTTTTCGTGAATGTTTGTAGAACATTTTTGACAAGCAGTCAAAAAGTTCCCTGGATTCCGTTCTAACTCTGTCACCGAGTGGCGTGGTCAGTAGTGACAGCTGCTGCCACACTGAGGGGTCCTGGTTCGAATCCGGGTACGGATATGGATGGTGCGTTGTCCCTTTTTAGTGTAATAAAATATGTAATGGATATATGTAACATCAAATTGTTCTGTATTGTCTCTGTTTCTGCGTATAGTGGATTAATCGAGGCGAAAGCCATAGCAGCTATAAGCCTCAAAGCAATGTCAAATCAAATCAAAATCCATTCTAACTTTTTATTACAACATTATAGGTAAACATTTATTTAATTGCCTTTAAATTAGGCTTCGCAAGGACACATACACATGTTACACCGCTTCTGCCATTTCCGGAAACAACGATGAAGTTTCTGTTTTTGTATCTTTCCAACTCAGCCATCGCGTTGTTTTTAATGTCTTCTACGTTATCAAAGCATTTACATTTGATAAGTTAGCACTATTTTTTTTATTATTAGAATTCGTAATAGGCAATGTGACGGAAGTGTAGTTGAAGGTAGGAAGGTGTAGCGATCAGCTGGCAGCATGTCGAAGTTCGATCAAAAAGCGAACATCAAGTTCAAGTGCTTATTGGATAAATCTGCTTCAGAGACTTTGTTAGCCTTACAAACGGATGACAAATGAATACATTAAGCGTGACAATTTCTGTATTTTCTTGAAGATCCAAAATGGGCCTTAAACATAACCGTTTTGACACAGTAGAGGACATCAAAACCAAAACGAGGGCTGAACTTGTGAAGATACCAAAACAGGACTTTCATCGTTGTTTCTGGAAATAACAGGATCGATGGAGCGAGTGTATGCGTTCTAACGGAACTTACTATGAAAATGATTAAGTAAATGTGTACGTATATTGTTATAATAACGAGTTAGAACGAAATTCCGGAGCTTTTTGACTGCCCGTCATATAGCATCTGATGTGTCACGTCGAAAGCAAGTTTGCATTTATATTCGGGATTTCAGAGTAATATTCAATCTGGTGGCAAAATTTGAACAATTATTTTTTCTCTGAATGTTTTTCCTATATACTTAATTTCATACTTTCACACTCTGTTGAGGAATGGTAACGAAAATAGACAGCTTATAATAGGTGAACTTTAATTATGGACACGATATTATTTTTGTTTTTTTACCAACACTTTTTGTAACAATCTTTTTCTTTTCGGATTTTATGCATGGCGTGCTAATTTTTTGTTTAAACTATTGATTCTTTTACATTTTATAGTTTTGATAAATTTTTTAAAGTTATTTTCTTCGAAATTCTTTAATGAATAAATTCTGATAATCCAACATCTTGTTATAAAAGTACATCTTGTTATAACAACAGCTATTTCTTTCCGAACATCTTCGAAACAAGAAATGTGAATTATACATCCTTTTAGCATAACAGTTTTTTCATTAATTAAAAAAAATCGAATCATTGTCTAAATTTTCGTGTCGTGGTGCATAAGTGGGCAGCACAAGTTAGGGAAGATCATTAATAGGGAACGATCATTTATCTAAAGCTAACAAAGAAAGAATGCGGTTTTAATTATATGACAGTGAACAATTTGCAGTTCGTTCGGGAGCCCAGGATAAGTATAATTCAAACTGAAAAGCTTCTTTAGGTGCTCGAGTCTCTTTCGTCAGTATTATGTTTGATAATTAAAAAAATAGATTTCAGTAATTTTTACTTCAATATAATTATTAAAGAACAACTCAGGACCAACACAAGCGACAGACGAGAAATATTCTTTGTTATGCATTTTAAGAAAGTTTTTAGAGTACTCATGACAGTGCAAGAGCTGACAGCACAAAAACCAAAGATATTAAGCCTAAGAAAAAAACCCTTTATTGCATAGAAGAGTAGAAATAAGGGAATCTAAAAATCCATGTCTGCCAGAAGTGAAGTGGTGAATAAGCGAAAAAATAATACCAAGAATGGTAGACTCGTAGGTTTATAATTGTTTTTGTCCTATAATCGAAGGTATGAAAAGATGGAGGATTGGAAGCAGGAAAACACAGTAATAAACCCACGGGTCAACCACTAGTGGTATTAATTTTTAGCTTATTGACCACTTCACTTAGAGCAGACATGGATCATTGCATCCCTTATTTCTACCCTTAATAAGATAAAGTTTCTTTTTCTTGTGTTTGATACCTTAGGTTTTTGTGCAGTCGGCTCTTGGACTATGATGCCTGATTAAACAACCAAAAATTTCCCTTACCGCTTCAATTCGAAACTACAAACGAATTGTTGGGGCCGAAAGTCTTGAAAAAACAATGATTAAATTGCTTTATTACTCAAAATTCTTGAATTGCCAATTAGTAAAGATAATGTATTCTTGGATTTCATACTTCATTAATGACATATTTATCTTCTGACTGCAAAATAAATAAATAAATAAATAAATAAGACAAAATTGTAATGTTGTTTTCATTGTATATGTTATTTCAAATGCTAAAACAAGACTATTATTGCTTTAAAAATGCTATTGAGTAATTGAAAATTATACTTGTGAGCATCAACCATGACTCAAAGACTGAAAAGGTGGGAATATTTATAAAAATATATTAATTTAAGGAATGCATTCATTTCAGTGAAAGCAGTTTAGAGAACGTGTTAACGCGTGATTATCAGTCAGAAGGTTAAATTTCATCTAGAATTTTAATGTGTGCAATTGTAGAAAGAATGCATATAGTAATAAAGAATGCATTCATTTACTAAGCCGTTCAGCTCATGTAATTAATTTCATGTTGAAAATAGAAATATCTTATTTTTTTCCAAATTTGTACACGCTCCGCAGCAGTTTTGAAGTTCCGCTTGCAAATGTAATGCAAGCATTATGTGAATCTATGTTTAGATAAAAAAGTGTTGGTAATACTTTCAGAAAAAAGCCCTGGATATATTTACAAATATGTTAAATCAAATACTATCAATTTTTGAAGTCCTATAGCATCCCGGTCTAATTATCATTTTTTCTTAAAAAAAATTAATGTAATTAAATGGTTCGCGGAAATGAAGTTCGATGTTTGTCATCTCATAGTAAAAGTACATTTTGAATGTGATAAAATTTTCTACAAAATGTAATTTATGTTTATCCGAATATTGATTTTACAATTTGCAGCTATATAAGATTCGCAGTGTTCATAATTTTTTGTTCTATGTTTTTTACCACTATTTCAAATCAAAAATCTTCGTGGTACATTCCTTTAACCCCTTTGCGACAGGAGCATTTTAAGAAAATTTTAATGTTTTGTCACCGGTTTTTGAAAACAGAAATTTGTGTGTTATTAAATCGAGAAACTGCTCGGATTCAGTAAGGCAAATTTTACTGGTGCAGATAAACAAAGATTCTTAAGCCTTTTTGCGGAACGTATACGTGTCGCCGTCCCTAAGGAGTTAACAGATACAATAAAAGCCTAGACTAAAAAATATCGTTTCAAATAGTGGTAGCAAAGTGAGAAAATTCTAGGGACGCGGTGAGTTCTGTTATAAAAGAAAATTATAGGAATTAATAAAACTTAATTATTTAAATTAAGAATTTTTTGTAATATTTTCATATAACTTTTCATTTAGTAATATTTTTTAAAAAGTAGCATTAAATGTTTTGTGTTTTTTAAACTTATCGTTTGAAATTTTAGCACAATGAAAATATTTTGTTCAGATTATTATTGATTATTTCTTTTAGCTTTCAGACGCTTATGTTTCATAGATTACTCTCCATAATTTATTTTGATTATTCATTACGTTTTATCATTTTCAATTTTATTTTTAAAGGGATTTAAATGAACCGTGTTAATAATAGTATGTCATAAAAAATATATATTACCAAACGTTCTGAAAAAGTATTCTGTACTATAAAAGAGCTCACTATAAATGATACTCTGTACTATAACTCTAGAAAAAATAAGCACAAATATAATTTGAAGTAACATTGAACAATAAAAAAAGGTAGAGAAATTTTTTGAAAAAAAAAAGCAAAAGAGACATTTTTTATTTTAGAAACGATATGTAAACTACGAAAACTTGTCATTACTTGATATTTATAATATATCCATATAAAAATGATTTTTTAAAGATAAGACAAAGGTTTTCTGAATGATAAGCAACTATGAAATTAGATTGAACTGTCCGTTGTATCGAAAACATTTTCTGTTATTATTTCTTACACTGTTTAGAAAATATTTTGAAATCAAAAGTAATTTAGCTGCTAATTTAGAACTTTCATGAAGAATTCCCATCCATTTATTTGAAGTGATTGAAAAGTTAAAATAAATATCATTCTTTTATATTAAAAATATATTTCAAATATATTTATAATTCACTTTATATAATCAAAAGTTCAATATTTTATTCACTAAAATGTTACGCTCTATCTGTGATTCATATTTTAAAAAGTATTTTACTGAATTCCATTTAATTTATTCTCTAGAGGTTTAAAAAAATTAAAATTAATACTTAATATAATTAATGTAAAGTTAAATATATGATTAAAATAGTTAAATATAAAGTTAAAATAAAGTTTATATTATTGATATAAAGTTAAAGCTAAAATAAATATCCGTCTCTTCTATTAAAAATATTTCAAATATATTTAATATTTCAAAAGTTCAATGTTTTATTCACTAAAATGTTACACTTTAGTGGTGATTTATACTTTTAAAAGTATTTTACTGAATCCCATTTGATTTATTCTCTAGAGGGAACACATCTTTTGAATGTTGACGGGTTTCACAAACCCGAGGCCTTGATCAATCTTCCTCATTTCTCTTTCCTCTTAGTTTATTTTATTTTCTAATTTTTTCCTTATACTTTCTTCTTATATTACCATTTTCTTTCTTTCTTGCTCGATTTTGATTTACTCTACGGAGGCAATGCGTCGCCTGTCTCAATTTTGATGCCATTCTGAACATCTTACGTTAGTAGAAAGAAAATCCACTGTTGTGTCATTTTCATCTTTTAGGGTGTTATTTTCTTTTTAACACTTTACTGTATGATTTTTTTAACACTTTACTATATTTTTTTCTATTGTTACGAAAAAATACTTGAAACTTTTGGAGTGATAGAAAATCTAAATGAAATTATTACTCCGGTTTTAAATTAAATTAAATTAAATTGAAAATTAATACTATTTTAATTTATTATTTCTAATTAACTTTTATCTCGATTCAATTTAAATATTTTTTCAATTCAATTTTATCAAAAAATACTTGACATTGTTTCATTTAAGACAGAAAAAAATATTGCCTCAATATTTAATTCAATTTAATTAGTTAATAATAGCATACTTAATAATTGTATAATTTAATTAATAATTAAAAATCATGTGCTTAGAGCTAGTAATAATTTCATTAATAATTAAACATATTATACTTATTAATGATAATTTTAATGATATTTTAATAATAGTATACTTAATAATAACAGTATTTAATAATTTAATTAATAATTAATAATAATTTATAATAATTTTTGTTTAGTTTAATCCCATTAATTTAATATTTATAAGAAAATTTCTTGATACTCTTTAAATGATGTAAAAATATTGAAAATATTACTTAAAAATTTAACTGTTTGGGATCTGAATTTATTTTTATTAAGAATTTTTACCTCTTCTTTTAAACATATAGATTCTTTTTACAAAATGATAAATAGAGTTTTATTGAAACTAGGATTATTTGATTAGTTCAATGTTTTATTCACTAAAATGTTACACTCTATCTGTGATTTATACTTTTAAAAGTATTTTACTGAATCCCATTTGATTTATTCTCTTGAGGGAACACATCCTTTGAATGTTGACGGGTTTCACACACCCGAGGCCTTGATCAATCTTCCTCATTTCTCTTTTCTCTTGGTTTATTTTATTTTTTAATTTTTCCCTTACACTTTCTTCTTATCTTAGCATTTTCTTTCTTTCACGCTCGATTTTGATTTACTCTACGGAGGCAATGTGTCGCCTTCTCAAGTTTGATGCCATTCTGAACATCATATGTTCGTAGAAAGAAAATCCACTGTTATGTCATTTTCATCTTTTAGGATATTTTTTTTCTTTTTAACACTTTACTTTATGATTTTTTTTCTATTGTTACGAAAAAATGCTTGATACTTTTAGAGTGATGAAAAAGATAATTTAAAATATTACTCCAATATTTATTAATGCTATTTTATTTAATTATTTTAAATCAATCTTTAAGTTAGAAGAAAAAATATCCCCTATTGTGTCATTTTTATCTTTTAAGATTTTTTTTATCTTTTTTACATTTTACTATTTGATTTTTTCTATTGTTACGAAAAGATGCTTGATACTCTTAGAGTGATGAAAAAAATAATTTAAAATATTACTCCAAAATTGAATTAAATAGAGTTAATAATTAATACTATTTTATTTAATTATTATTAATTAATATTTCACTCGATTTAATTCAAATAATTTTTCAATTCATTTGTATAAAAAAATTCTTGATATTGTTTGATCTGTGACAGAAGAAAAATTAAATTATTGCTTCAATATTTAATTCAGTTTAATTAATAATTAATAATAATATACTTAAAAATAGTAATAATTTAATTAATTAATAATCATGTGCTAAATAATAGTAATAATTTAATTAGTAATTAAAAATAATATAATTAATAATGATAAATTAATAGTAATGTACTTAATAATAACAATAACTAATAAGTAATAATAATTTAAATAATAATTTTTATTTAGTTTTATCCCATTAATTCAATTTGTATAAGAAAATAACTTGACATTATTTAAATGATCTAAAGTATTGAAAATATTACTTAAGGTTTTAGCCGTTTGGGGATCCGAATTTTAGTTTCATTTTCAAGTTTTTCCCTCACCCTTTAAACACACAGATTCTTTTTAACCCTTTACAACAAAGTTGAAAAGTGTTTATGCTTTCGGTTTGTCTGTCCGTCTGACCGCGCTCTAACTCTCGAAAATATACTCGGATTGCCATGAAATTTTTGGAAGTTATTGAAGTTTACACTGGCACGAATCGTACTGAAAATGAAGTTTCTAACATGATTAGTTTATTTACAGGAACAGTTAAAGTTTTCCGTTACATTACGGTCAATGAGGAAAAATCGTTTCAAATGCATTTTAAAGATATTACACCCTATCAAACATGTTCAAATTCATATGCATCTACGAAATGCACTAAAATATGCAGCGAAAATAACATTATTATTCATTTACAGGGCCACACAAATGAATTCCATTACTTAATAATAAAGGGGGGAATTGTTTGCGACATATTTTAATTATGGTAAAGATTTCATGTATAATCAAGTCGATAAACGTCGCTGAGGCTAAATGTGAGTTATTTCATGCATAATACGAAGTGCATATCATTTACGGCGAGACACAAAAGATTTCAAAAGTATGTTCTATCCGAAGTACTGCATATTATGGATGATGGCTGTTGGATGGATGAAATGCATTTTTAATTGTGATATGTGCTTTTGAGTTTCCCTGAAAGAATGCACATTATATGCTGTGCTATTTGATATACAGGGTTACACAAAAGAGCTCGGAAAGGTTACTTAAAATGAACGTAATTTACTTAAAGGTGGTTTATAAATAATTTATGTATTTTTACGTTAAACTGCATTCAGTTTACTCAGAACTGTTTGTTTAATATAAATAAAATGATATACAGGGTCACGTAAAGAACTGAATATAGGGTCGGCTATGGATGATAATTTCTGGAAATGTGATTTAAATAGCTTAAAGAGTATTTTTGTTTGAACTAAATTTTAACAAAATACTTTCGTGTTATAAAGGTACTAGGTAAACTACAGGGCTGAAAAAAGTATTGAAGTATGTTTCAACCTATTAGTATATCTATTAGTATAAATTACTGAAAAAAAAAATTCAACAAATCAGGCGTTTTTTTTTTTTTTTTTTTTTTTTTTTTTTTTTTTTTTTTTTTTTTTGTTAAACGGAATTTTTCCATTATGTAATATATATATCAACCAAAATATCAAATACAGGGCTCTTCAAAAATATTGGAATACAGTTTTGTTTATGGACAGTAGCACCTTTTTCCCTGGATAACGAAGTTTTGTTAAAAATTTCAGGAAGTGTTAGAAAGTGTTCATTATCTATGCTTAACGCATGATTTTTAAAAAATTGTTTTTAAAATGATATATAAAGTTTTATGTAATATTACATTTTGTATTTTTAATAGAAAAATACGTCTCCGGGTTGAATTTTTGACATTTGTCATGTGTTTTATTATTAGTACAATAGGAACAAATTGACAAAACTTTGTAAATTTTTATATGATAAATAACTTTAAAATGCTTTATTGAGTATTACACGACCAAAAATAATATTATTTAAAGATATATGGAGAAGAGTGAGGATACATGGCTCACTTTCATCTAAAATACTGTTACTACATTTTTAAATATATAAAGCGTCTAAACTTTCCACATATAAATCGCTTATTACACATTTTTTCTTTTCACAGCGTCTTCAAATAGCATTTAATTATTTTTAAAAATGAATTTCTCATAAATCTGTAAACCGAGCCAAACATTCTCACTTCGAGTGATTTTTAAATTACTTAATTAAAAAGAAAGTATGGTCTCATCATAAATTTTATTTAATGGAAAGTAATTTATCCGATATTCTTTTAAAATAAAATATTTCTTTAATAAAAGTTTTAGTACGAAACAAATTTATTTGATCTGGTCACAAAGTATTGTTTATGCTTGTCAGTATGTTAAAATCTCACATTTACAATTTTACAGATTATTTAGTATTTTCACAATCAAAGGTATTAATCAATTCGATTATTATTCCCAAGCAGTTTGAGTTCTGATCCAAATTCTTTACTCGACACCAGCTTTGCCGTGTTACTGAACGTATTCATAGCAGCCTTCTTTAGGAGAGAAAAAAACTGGAGTTGTATTCATAGACATTGACAATGCAATCGAGAGAATCTGGCATAAAGCTCTCATCTACAAACTAATTTGATTAAATGCTTCACTATAGCTAATTATCATTATATGGAACTACCTAAATATTAGAATCTTTTCTGCTAAAGTCAATAGCTCTATTTCTTCCTTTCGCAATATCGAGGCGGGCATATCTCAGGGCAACCTTATCTCAACTAGGCTCTTCAACTTATACACGATATTCCCAAGATTTCCCGCATCCTTTTAGCATTATATGTTGATGACTTTGTCACCATTTGCAGTCACAAACAGCAACAGATTGTTATAGAATAACTCCAGTCCTACCTCGCGCTCTTTACATTTGGCTTGTATAGTGGCGCACCAAGGTTAACGCAGGAAAAAGTGCCACCATGATGTTTTCGAGAAACTATCTCCCAGATACTAATATTTCTCTTTATGGCGACAATAACCTCTGTGTCAACGTACATAAATATCTAGAAATTTACCTAAGCTCAAAAAATTAAGCTGGGATCGGCAGGTAACTGAAGTCCTCACTAAGTCTGCCACAGCTCCAGCCTTAAATATATCTTAGCTAAACATAGTTGTATGTCTATTCCTAACCAGTTACTGCTGTATAAATCTTTTATTAGATCCACTATTCCTTATGGGCCAGTTATTTGGGGATTTAACCGTGAAATTCGGATACAGAAACTTCAAATTGCCCAAAATAAAATTTTACGCCAGGTTGTAAATGAATCCACGTTAGTCCGGAATGAAATCATTCCCTTTGATCTCAACATCCTGCCTATTTCGAGACTTATCAAAAACTTGCACGAAATTTCCACAGGGATCGTGTTCTAATACCCAACGAATGGTTTCTGTCCATTAGACAGTACAATATTAACAGCCTTACATGTCATAAAAGGCTGCTTGTCAATTTTATCAGAGATGAAGGCTTCGCATCCTATTCGAAAAATAATTAGGAGGAAATCATCTTAAAACACATCGTTGATGGCATTCCAAATTCAAAATTGCTCTTTTTTTTCTGGTGCTCTATTTTTAACTTAATATTTTTTTATTCTCATTGATGTCACCCAACTCCCACGTTTGGCTCCGGTTATAATTCATGTTCCCAACGTCTATTTATATATTATTTTATAACTTATAGCTTATTCATTTCATTAATTTTTATTGCATTAATTTATGTAACGAAAAAAAAATGTTTGGTCCTATAGGCTTTCCCCACTTCCTCGAGTGTTTTTTTGATAAAACCACTGTCACTGCACAAACTTTTCTGCCCAAATACATCATCTGCTTAATCCATCTCTTTCATCAACTCCTGAACACCGAAGACCATTACTACCTACGTAAGTATTCAGGTTTTTCTGCATCGGTCTTTGATAAAAGACATTAAATATTGTTGTTAACAAACAATTGTTGTTAAATATTGTTGGTACAATTTCTATAGCACAAATTGTGATATACACTATATGCCTGTTAATCACCGGACACTTTCAATTTTAAACATTTTATCGAATATTTAAAAATATGCTGTTCGAATTCTTCTAGAAGATCAGAATTATGTAGGATTATGTTTGAACTCTAGTTTATCAACGTCCATTTGATATGGGGGACAGTTAAAGAGCCACCCCCCCCTCCTCCAAAAAAAAATAGGTCAATGAAAAGTAATATTTGGGATCACACTGTGCATTACAATGTCTGAAAAGATCTATCATTGCAGAATAAAAATATTTAGATACTATACACCATTTCTACTGATTTTTGTATGAATAGGCCGTATATTCATGGAAATATAGTGATTTTTTTAAGTTCAAAAAATTCTTGTATGTTTTTAGATTTTTTCATGCAAGATTTTCAAACATATTTAACACTAGAAAAATGAAGTAGAAATAATATAGTGCAATTGCAATATAAATATAATAAATATTTTAAGAAATAATAGTAGTTGTATAAAATAATTTTTACCTGTGTACTTCTCCAACGATAACAACGATATTTTTACGTAATTTAATAGTAAACTTTATGGAGCAACTCATAAAAACCTCAGTCAAATATCATGAAAATTCAGAAAGATATCGTCGATGGAGTGAGCTGATTTTTTGTTGCTTTCTGAGCTTTTACACAAATGTTAATGCTGTTAATTTAGTATGCTTGCCTATAAAAGATATTTGTTGCACAAGAAAATGTTTGCTTGATACATGATAGTATCCATAAAACAGGAGGGGTATTCAGGAGAAAGAAAACTGATTAAGGTTTTCTGTATGTATTCGGAATTTTTTATTTTAATGTTTATAAGTTTAAAATTTAAAATTGCTAATTATTGTTTAAAATGTCATAAAAATGTGACATTAAGGTAGGAAATAAATATTATTATTTTTAATTTTTTTAAACAATAGCACAAAACTAAAAGTAAAATTGTAAGCTATTTAAACTGGAAATATTGAATAGAAACACATTTTATAAAAACCGTAATGACTATAATAATCTTATAAAGGAACTAGACTAATTTTATGACGATAATAAGAATATTTTAAAAGTTATAGGTATAAAAAAACTGAAGATTAAAAAAATAAAATAAAAATAAAACTGTCCAACTTATAAATTTTTCAATAAATCAATATAAGAATAATCTAGATTCTTTGAATATATATTTAAATCATAATTTTAAAATGTTATAGTAATTGATGTTTTATTTAATGAGTTATGATAATGTTTCCAACCTAATTTTACAAAAAGAAAAAAAATTAAAAAAAAACTTTGGGGAAAAATTATGAAACAACTTTCAGTTTAGTTGTATAAAATATGTAAGAAATGTAAATATTTTAAAAGCTCGGAAATCGAAAGAAACATATTGAAATTTTGTATTAATTATAAAATCAGAAAATTGAAATTTTAATTGAAATTCACATTTTAAAGGCATAGAGATATTTCCATACACTTTTAACAATATTCGGACAGTTTCCAAAAGTTAGAGGCAGGAAAATACACTTTATTCCCATAATTGCTATTTTAAATCTCAAAAATCTATTGTTTTTTGGAGATTCATAAGAAAAAAGAACATGTTTTGTAATAACGGATAATACAGAAGTTACATTTTCGTTTGTAAATATATAATATTTTTCTAGAATACTAAACATTTGTCTTTTCTTTATGATGTAACTTTGGTGGGAAATTGTAAAATTTCATTTTATTTTTTATTACCACCACGCGTGGTCTGAAAGTATTAATTTAGTGGGGGAAAATTTGCACAGCGATGAGCCTGTTGACACTGCTAAATTTGAAAGGTATTCTTTCACTATGATAAAATCTCAGAAATTCTGTCTTTAACTTACTAAAATTTAGAGATGTCAGTGGGCGTCTCTGCTCCAATTCCCCCCCCCCCCCCACTGTTAACTAATAAAAATGACAATTAATATCCTGTACTTATCAACAAGAAATATTTTTTTTTATCAAATAAAGTTAGAGAATCAAATTTCACTTATTATCAAGCATACCCACTTCCCCTCTATATAAAATTTGTTATTTGTTTATTTAGTATGAAATAATTTAAAGTAATTTCTTTCAGCATGGAAACAAAAGTAAAAGTTTGAATGACAAACCAATGTGATTTTAACGTTTCATCTTTCTAATACACATATTACAGAAGGAAGATTCAACTGAGAATCTTCAACTATAACTTTAAAAAGTATTCTGGTTTTCCAAATACACTACCTAGCCATTGATGAACGTCCACTTGCAATTTTAGACATTATGTTAAATATCTACAAAAATACATGAGGAATCATCCCAAAACTCTTAGTGTATAAATATAATAGTATAAGTCATACATTTCCGTGGAGAATTTTTCCCGAAACTCTATAGGGGGCCGTCAACAAATTAAAAAAGAATCTTTTGAATATCTTTTGAATCTTTTGAATAACCCTGTCTAAACTAATTTAGCAAAAGCGCTCAAACTCTAGATTACGATTAAGTGCCTTATTCTCATAAATTGTGTTTATTTTTATGCAAATAGCATGCATACTCGCAGAAAAATTAAGATTTTTATAAAAATGGTCCCAAATGTTTCCAAGTTTTTTGCTTATAATTTTAAGAGTTCTTAATATAAAATAATACTTTTTTCTGAAAATATGACAAACAACATTGCACATAATACTCTGCAATCAGAATTAAAAAATTGTATGAAAAATGAGTAGGTTTACTAAATAATTTTTCACTGCGCATGCGTCAACGATATCAAAATTTCATTTACATATTATGTTAGCTAAATGTATAGAGCAACTTTTGTGAAAGTTGCAAATTCATAACTTGAAAATTCTGAAAATAATCGTCAATTTTATAAGTTGAAAATCCGTTATTCCGAAAATGAAGCAAAAACAAGAGGGGTTATATCCATATATTCATTGGTTAGTGTCAATATAGAATACACAATATGGGACGTACTACTACATTTGGATAAAATCCCTCATTTTTTTGCTTCATTTTGGGAACAACGGATTTTGTCCTTTTTCTATAGACGATTACTTTCAGTATTTTCAAGCTATGATTTAGAGACTTTCACAAAAGTTGCTCTATACATTTAGCTAACATAATATGCAAATGAAATTTTGATATCGTTGACGCATGCGCAGTAAAAAATTATTTAGTAAACCTACTCATTTTTCATACAATTTTTATTATTTTTTAATTCTGGTTACAGGGTATTGTGTGCAACGTTGTTTGTCATATTTTCAGAAAAAAATATTATTTTATATTAAGAACTCTGAAAAGTATAAGCAAAAATTTGAGACTATTTTTATGAAAATCCTAATTTCTCTGCGAGTATGCATTCTATTTGCACAAAAATGAACACAGTTTATTACAATAAAGCACTTAATCATAATCTAGAGTTTGAGCACTTTTGCTACATTCGTTTTGACAGGGTTATTCAAACGATATTCATTCTTTTTTAATTTGTTGACGGTCCCCTATAGAGTTTCGGGAAAAAATCTTCACATAAATGTATGACTTGTACTATTATATTTATACACTAAGAGTTTCGTTATGATTCCTTATGTATTTTTCTAGATATTTCACAAAATGTCTAAAATTGCAAGTGGGTGTTCATCAATGGCTAGGTAGTGTATATGTTGTCGAATAAACGTAATATGCCTGGCAGTAAATGATGAGACATTCTTATTTCATCTTTGTTTAAAGGGCGTTTTTTACGGTGTACAAGGCAAAACATATCAGTTTTTCAACTAATTATAAAAAAATAAGAGTGGGCAAACACTTATAAAGATGTCTGAATGAGGTCAGTAGAATATGTCTTTATAGTATCAGGAGACTAAGAGTAACTATATGGAGCCTTAAATTCTACCATTTTCTTCTCATTTTTGGATTTTCTTTTAGAAAGTTTTTCTGTTGCAATCTTCGGATGTCTTACCAGGGTAGCGAGAGGTCAGTTAAAAATACAGTCAAAAAACGTGTTTAATACCAGTATTACGTTAAAGAGAAATTTGCCTTCATTAATCCCTTTATATTATTGCTACTATTTTCTATAAAAAAATTACTGGTAGCATTCTCTTTTTTTCACTGTGTTTTTACCTCCAAAAGCATTTTTAATTTTTCACAGCTAAATTCGCTTAAAAAATATTTTTTTTTCAAACAATTTTTTTTTCACTAGTTCCAGTCTCTAGTTCTGGTTACCCTCACATTAATATCTGTACCATCTTCAGTTTTACAGCCATTAACTCCGAGACTCAAATCATCTTTTAAATATTCCAATTCAAATTTGACTTATCTGAATCTTCGAAGTTCTCAGAGTCGATAATTAATGAGTGTGTTTTTTTGTGTTCTAGCTACAGAATAAAAACAGGAAATAGCTTTAGAAATAATAGTATATAATTACAAATAAATAGGTAAATAATTATGTCTATCATATAAAATAAATGCAAATACTAGTAATAACTGACTTGTATATTACTGTACAGTTAATTTTTTAAATAATAAAATTATTCTAAAATTCTAATGACATTAAATTATTCCAGTGTAATATGCATGCCCAGTAAAAGTTACTTCTTTTAGGGACCAGTGTCCTACTAATAGAACACATAATCAAACATCACTGAATAACAAATTCTAACTCGAACGAAACATCATCAACAAAAACACCACAAAACTTTATTAAAGTGACCTTCTGGATGTCAATAAAGTCAAATAATGTTAACCCGGGAGGACGCGCGCTATGAGGACCCAGGCTATGAATGATCTTAACTTTGTCACCAATAAAATCAAACTATAACAGTCTCTTTATTTATACGGAGAAAATTCTTACAAATTTTGCGATGAAATGTGTTGAAGATTACTTTAAAAAAATTGTGGTTGCAATTGTAAAAACCATACGCAGTCCGGGTCTTTTAGACCCTGCGCGCGTCCTCCCGGGTTAAAAATCTTTTAATATTAAAATATTGACGATGAGTAAAACCAAAATGACTTTTCGTCACCTGAGAATAATAAGGTTCTATCTGTGTTTTTGAAAAAATTGACATCGATATAGAAATGTTCTCTTTGTATCTATGAAGGCATTTCTGGATTAAAGTAATGTCATAACATTATCTTTATATCATATGTAAATCATATATAACATCATTTTGATGCAAAAATGTTTTCATAGATATAAATAGAACCTTTCTATATCGGTAAGCCAATTTTTTTAAATCACAGATAGTACCCACTCAGGTGACGATTTGTTAAAGCAAAATCGTTTTAATAAAACACTTTGCTCTCGATGAATATTTCATAAATATTATTGAATATGAACTGTGCAGATTTGTTGTATTATTAGTAAGGCACCACATGCAAAACGTCTAATTTTATCATTTGTAGCATGAGCGACATAAATTACAATTAATTTACTGAATGTAGTTTGACCGAGATAGCATAAAACTAATTGTAATTATGTTTATTCTGAGTTACTAATTGGTTACTTTCTGACACATGTCTGACTTCATTTTGGTCCATTAACACATGGAGTTGGCAAAAATAATTTGATTTATGGCTCTTTCTTTGATTTATTCTCTCTTATGTGTATTGCAAATTATGGCTCTTTATTTAGAATTTTTAAGATTAAAACAATCATAAGTCATTTTTAATGCATTGTACACTTATTAGGTTTAAATGTTAGATGTAAAATAATCAAAAGTTAAAATTTTAACAGGTGTCATTTGACAATGTTAATTTTAAATCCTTTCTGCGTTATCTATTCAAGTCTATTTTTTTAAGTCAAGGAATTAAGGAATTCATTGTTCAAATATATACCAAAAAATAAAATGCACAAAAATAACAAATCAAAAAATATTCCAACATGCCCCACTTTTCTCAATCACTAATTAAAAATTATTTTATGTGCTAATGCTAACGATGCGGTGGATGGCGATAATACAGAATCTGGAAATAAGAATATCAATGAGAATTTTAGTCAGTGTACTACTATCTATTGATTAAAATTTGAACTAATTGTAAAATTACTATATACAAAATTTATAAGCTATCTTATAAATATCTCATACATTTTGTCTTTATATTTAATATGATTAATGAATGAGTAAATTTTAAATTTGTGCATCCTTTTTTAATAACACATGTAGACGAAATAATAGACGTGTGACAAAAAGTCCATAAAGTAATTAAAAACTGAAAAAAAAAGAAAAATATTCATTGATTGTATATAAATATATATTGATTTATCTAACAGCACGAGGCTAATGAAAAAGACAGGCTACCGCGGTTCATTCGATGTACCTTTCTTTACAGACTTCTGGAATCACGTGATGTGCGAATGCACCAACGCAGGTGTACAAAAAGAGCATGTCACTCTAGTGATATGTAAAAAATGACACGAGAAGCACCGCGGTTGCCTGTCTTTCTTTAGCCTCGTTACAGAAACTGATGCTATCACTTCGTTTGCAAGGCACGGTTAATCATATTTTTATCCAATGACAAATAGTATTCCATATCCCTTTTGATAATTTCTGTTTAATATTTTTTAAAAAATGTAGAGGATTAAGCAGTGAAAAGCCTATTTAAATTGTCATTTTTGCTGAGGATGCAGGATTTTTTGTTCAATGTTTACACCACAAACAAAACTGTAAAAATACGAAAATTGGCACTGTCAAAATACAGAATTTTACTTTATATTGTACAAATACTGTGTGTATCAGGGATGGTCATTCAAATGTAGTGGGGAGGTAGAAAATAATAAAATAAGATAATTTCGTATAGGAAAGTGTGAGCGTAAACGAACGCTTGAAGTTGTGGTAGATGCTTTGTATCTACGATTTCTGCTCTCTGACAAGTTCAGCCAGTCGTCATTCGACAAGGTGACTTTGCAGAAGTAACATGAATCATCACACGTTAAATGGATATGCAGACATGCATCTAAATTACAGCAGAGGGCAGCAGTTGGAGAGTTTCGTAAATGTATGCAGAACGCTACTCCAACTGCCGGAAATCTCAGGATTAAATACTTGCACATGTCATCAACAACTGTTCGAAATTGGATCGATTATCAGTACCTGTCATGATACAGGAGATAACCGATCGGCACGGAAAGTTCCAATCGAGAAACTTATTTTAACGCATTCTGCATTGTTTTCGCAGCTTTCCGACCACATTACAAATCACACAATAAATTAAATGCATACCTGCAAATTCATTTAGCATATAGTAACTCATTTCTGAAAAGTCTCCTTGTGGAATGACTAGCGGTTAGACTTGTAAGAGAGCTTTGTGCGTGAGCAGAAATTGTAGATACACAGTGCTCTCTACTACATCATGCGTTTGTTTAAGCTCATACGTTCCTATGTGAAATTGTCTTCTTTTAAAGTTTTCTACTTCCCCACCAAATTTGAACGATCATTTTTGAAACACCTTGTATAAACCAATCTTATAAACTTAGTGAAAGTGACAATTTAACTAGACTTTTAACACTATTATCTATCAACGTCATTCTTAAATTCTCATTCATTACTTTATGACAGATTCAGTGGCGTAGCCAGAGAGAGGGGTTTTCCAGATGCACGGGATGCCATTAATTTTATACAGTTTTCTCGTCTAATGTAATCAAAGAATTTCCTGCTATTAATCAAGATGAAAAAGCTTTTCAATATTAGTGGTATGCAGAGCATTTGCCCTCCCCCCTTTAGCTACGCCACTGAACAGATTTTTTAAAAAATCTCTTTTGTCGGAAAAGACTATACTGAAATTATGCGGAAGTTCTATTCGTAAATTACGAAATTTTTATTTTACAAAGTAGAAAACTAATTTCAGCACATTTAAAAGCATTGTAGCTCCTTAAATTATAACATTATTCTTAGAAAAATGAAAGAAAAGGAAAATCACACATTAATTTGAATTGTTGAAGGAAAAGATGTTAGTTACTATGGAAACGGTCATTTTCTCTCCTATTGTTGCTTCTGACACAATGCCTCCTTTTGACATCAGAGCCATTGGTCCCGCTATTCAGGAACAAATCCTTGGAATGAATTAAAGTAATTTATAATTTCCGCTGGAAATGGTATACTAACTGAATTTGTATTTAAGAATAATTATCAATAATACTTGCAAAAGATATAAAAAGACCTCTTATTTCATTTGCTGTATGTTTCGACGTTTCTCGACCACCTGCATCGCGACATTCAAGTGTGTGGCGTGAGTGTGTCAGCTGTATCGGGATTAATCGAAGAAAATATTAAACGATTAAGACTTTTGTCCCTGCCTGCGAAGACACTCACAAGCTAATGCTATTCCTATGAGGAGGCATTTTTCTAATAACTCTTTCTCATTTTGACATTTTTAAATATATATATATATATTTGCATTGGATAGCTGAGGTCCCTCTCAAGATCGCTCCATGATTACTTTATCGATTTTGGTCGTAGGTACTTTTTATACAGTTACTTTCACTTTCTGAACTGGTTAAGATCTTGAGAGGGACCTCAGCTATCCAATGAAAAAAAACTATCGAAAAATATCAAAATACGAAAGAGTTATTAGAAAAATGCCTTCCCATAGGAATAGCATTAGCTCGCTAGCATCTTCGTGGACAGACACAGGAGCCTAAAGATTTAATATCAGCGAAAGATGCGATAACATTTTGATACCACAATTTTTAAACAGTAATCTTCTTTATAGAGTTCGCTTTCAATTGTTGTAGAAATATACCACGAAGATTACGAAGAAGGTTGCTATCATTTTTAAGCAATAATAGTTAATGAAATGATCGAACCAGCCCTTCTAATATACTCTATATTAAATTATAATTTTTTTCTTTAGAGAGAATGAAATCCTTCCCTAATCCTTCATCCGACTTAAAATAGAGCATATAGAGTAAGTTCCTTTTTACAAAAATAATAATTTTAATATATTCTACTTAAAAAAAAAAAAACCTCCTTTACAACTGAATCCTTAAAATCCTTTCGCCTAAACAAAACAAGAATAAGTAGAGTAATTCGTCTTGCTACAAGAATAATCGTAATGTACTTTACGTTAATGTATCACTATTATTCATCCCCCTTTCAGCTGAATCTATCAATCCCTTTAGCTAATCCTGAACAACAGTAGGTAGATTATGTTCTTATAACAAAAGTAATTTTAATAATAATCTTAAATTAAAGATTTTTAGATTATTAAATTTTATATTACTATGTAAAATTAACTATATAATAATTATATAATAATTTTATATAAAATTAAATTTAAAATTTTATTATTTCCATTTTTTACAAGCGAATTCCTCATCTGTTTAGCCAGTTGAAGACAAGAGTAAGTAGAGTAATTAATATGTCTCCTACAACAAGAGTAATTGTAATATACTTTACGTAAAATATCATTATTTTCATCTCTTTTACAAATTAATTTTCTTATCCTAATAGTCAGTTCAAAACAAGTGTGTAAATGGCCTTTCCAATAAAAATGAATGTTAAGATATTATTCATATACGTGCTGAATATTTTAACAGGTGGCATTTTCTATGTAATAACTGCTCTTAGCAACCAGCAGTATCTACTGAAGTATTGCAGTCTGTAAACTTACTAATAACATTTTTATCCATTTATTTTTATATTTATTTTCTTTCAGATAAACATTTGATTAAATATTTCAATTTCATGTTTTTAAAGTTATTTTTACGATTCTGTGTATTGACAAAAGGCGCTGTTTTGTAGGTTTTCAGTTTGACGAATTATGGATCATTTGATGCACAAACCCTCGTCGTGGTGATTATCTTTTAATAGTTTATGGGGCGCAGATCGACGGTGGGGAGGGGCGATGGGGATGATCACCCCCCTCCCCAAATTTCCGAGTTTGATCTGAAAAGTTCTCGAAATAAAGGGAAAATGAGAATTTTCTTTAAAACTAGGTTTCATTTGTCTACATAATTTCTTTGAATTTCAACGTACTTCATTTAACGATGTTCATAAGTCATTATGCCATCACAAAAGTTCGTTTCTTCAAGTCCAAAATAGTTGTCAACAGCTAATAGGTAAGATTTAAAATTTGTGAATATATTAACTGTGAATTTAAATTGATTACGTTTGTCATATACATCTGTAATTAATTTGTTTTTTTAGTATAAGTTTTAGATAAAAAAAAATTAATGATATTGTTATAAATCAGGCTTTCCGTTTATATTAAACTAGCTGGATAATCTACAGGAAATTGAGAAATATTGGTATGTTAGTAGCAATTAAAATTATATCATCAATATATCGATATAAATGTATTTTATTATTAATATATTTACGTTCATAATGATATAAGTCTGATAATTAACTGGAAGTACATCCACCTTGTGATATATAGAGTTTCTGTTAATATATTGTGTTAGCTTGTAATATAAAATCATTATAGATATTGAAATTTGTTAAAGTATGAAATTCAATCTGTATCGATATTCGATCATAAATTCTAACTGTAATGATACTTTTTAAATATTGCATACATTATATTATCCAGATTTAATAAATCTATTAAAAAATATCTTTAAATCATATGTTATGATATTGTTTATACATTTAAAGTTACTCACAATATTGACCAGTTCATAGCTATTCTTTAAACAATGTGTATTATCAATAGTTTTTGTAAGTGTATATGAATTAATATATGAATTTTGTAAGCGTATATGAAGTGATTAAGAATTTTTAGTAAAAGTTTATTAGCTGTATTATTATATGTATTGTAACCAATTGTAACATCTGTAAATTTAATAAGATACTTATGAAATTAGGGCATATGAACTAGATAAGGATAATTAAAGTTTGTAGAGGTAATATTTAATAATTTCTTATAATATTTTCACCGTATTTTAAAAAGTTCAGTGAATGGTCTAATAAAATAAAAAAAACTGTAGCTATATATATAAATTTTTATTAAGTAAATTACAAAGTAATCTTCATCAGCCACAACATACTTTTGATAACCTTTATAAAACTGCTGGAAAAAATTTGCGATAACTCCGTTCAGTATCTCTCGAAGCATCAATGTCGCACACTGTTGAATGCCAACCTTGGCAATCAGACTGAAAAGTGTACCATTGACTGTAATTCTCAACTGCCAATAACTGTCATTTCACCATCAGCAAGTATGCGTCACTTGTTCGATTACGTCTGGTGTTATGCTTGGTGATGGTCGACTCTAGCTTGGCTCAATACCATCAGTTTTCTTTACATCGAAGAAATCTTTAAACCTGTCATAAACACTTTTTTAACACATTCCTTCTTATCGTACACTAATACTAATATTGCATAGGTCTCCGTTGACAAAAAAAAAAAAAAAAAAAAAAAAAAAAAAAGACGTGTGGCACTCGGGGACTGCCGCGGTAAAGCTATTGCATAGCATTTTTTATCAATTTATGCAATTATAACTATTTATTTATTTTTTATTTATGCAGTTTTTTTTGTCTTTGATATTAATTCAAGTTACACATTTTGAGCGTGATGGCCGATAACAATTTTTTTTTCTTTTATTGAACAAATCAGAAGTTAATATCGTTTAAAATATTTTTATTATCTTACAATACATGTAGGTAAATCAGGAATTTTTATCATTGAAACTATACGTTTATGGTAGCTGAAATAAAAAACATAAGTTTGAGACTTGATATTCTCAAAATATCTGAAAAATACCGCGTCAATGTCTGCCGAAGTCTAACGAAGGATACCGTGCCGAAGTGTTCCAAACTGAAGCGACGTTAGCCGGAGTGTTAGTTTTTTTTTTCTCGTTACGGAATTTCTAGATTCTTTCGCCGAGGTTAAAGCCCGCGATAAAAGCTATGCAATACCTAAATAAGTTACCAAAAAAAAAAAAAAAAAAAAAAATCGGCCGCGCTACGAAAATTAGATCGCGATCTCCTGTCACCAAAAATTAAAACTGTCTCATAATAAATTACCAAACAAAATATGAACGTGCTACGAAAGTTAGATCGCGAGTTATAAACATTTAAAATTTTTCGACCCTCACCGTGGGGGGAGGGGGTCTCCTGTCACCAAAAATTGACACTGTCTCATAATAAATTACCAAACAAAATTTGGCCGCGCTACGAAAATTAGATCGCGAGTTATAAGCATTTTAAATTTTTCGACCCTCACGGTCGGGGGGGGGGGGGTCTCCGGTCACCAAAAATTAACACTGTTTCATAATAAACCACCAAACAAAATTTGGCCGCTCTAAGAAAATTAGATCGCGAGTTATAAGCATTTTAAATTTTCCGACCCTCAACGTGGGGGGTCACCTGTCACCAAAAGTAACACTGTCTCATAATAAATTACCAAACAAAATTGGGCCGCGCTACGAAAATTAGATCGCGAGTTATAAGCATTTTAAATTTTTCGACCCTCACCATGGGGGGGGGGGTCTCCTGTCACCAAAAATTAACACTGTCTCATAATCAATTACCAAACAAAATTTGGCCGCGCTACGAAAATTAGATCGCGAGTTATAAGCATTTAAAATTTTTCGACCCTCACCGTGGGGGGTCTTCTGTCACCAAAAATTAACACTGCTTCATAATAAATTACCAAACAAAATTTGGCCGCGCTACGAAAATTAGATCGCGAGTTATAAGCATTTTAAATTTTTCGACCCTCACCATGGGGGGGGGGGTCTCCTGACACCAAAAATTAACACTGTCTCATAATCAATTACCAAACAAAATCTGGCCGCGCTACGAAAATTAGATCGCGAGTTATAAGCATTTAAAATTTTTCGACCCTCCCCATGGGGGATCTCCTGTCACTAAAAATTAACACTGTCTCATAATAAATTACCAAACAAAATTTGGCCGCGCTAAGAAAATTGATCGCGAGTTATAAGCATTTTAAATTTTTCGACCCTCACCGTGGGGGGTCTTCTGTCACCAAAAATTAACACTGCTTCATAATAAATTACCAAACAAAATTTGGCCGCGCTACGAAAATTAGATCGCGAGTTATAAGCATTTTAAATTTTTCGACCCTCGCCAAGAGGGGATCTCCTGTAATCAAAAGTAACACTGTCTCATAGTAAATTACCAAATAAAATTTGGCCTCACTACGAAAATTAGATCGCGAGTTATAAGCACTTTAAATTTTTCGACCCTCACGGTCGGGGGGGGGGGGTCTCCGGTCACCAAAAATTAACACTGTTTCATAATAAATCACCAAACAAAATTTGGCCGCTCTAAGAAAATTAGATCGCGAGTTATAAGCATTTTAAATTTTCCGACCCTCAACGTGGGGGGTCACCTGTCACCAAAAGTAACACTGTCTCATAATAAATTTCCAAACAAAATTTGGCCGCGGTACGAAAATTGATCGCGAGTTATAAGCTTTTTAAATTTTTCGACCCTTACCGTGGGGGGTGAAATGTCACCAGAAATTAACACTCTCTCACAATAAATTACTAAACAAAATTTGGCCACGATACGGAAAGTAGATCGCGAGTTATAAGCACTTTAAATTTTTCGACCCTCACCATGGGGATCTCCTGTCACCAAAAATTAACACTGTCTCATTATAAATTACCAAACAAAATTTGGCCGCGCTACGAAAATTAGATCGCGAGTTATAAGCATTTTAAATTTTTCGATCCTCACCATTGGGCGGGTCTCCAATCACCAAAAGCTACATTATCCTACCTTGTTTTATCTTAAGACGATTCTTTTCTATACACATTCTATCAGGAATTTTTATTATTGAAACTTTTGATTTATAGTAACTGAAATAAGAAATATAAGTTTGAGACTTGATATCCTCTAAATATCTGAAAAGTACCGCGTCAATATCTGCCGAAGTCTACCGAAGGATACCATGCCGAAGTCTACCGAGCTGAAACAACGTTAGCCGAGTGTTAGGTTTTTTCGTTACGGACGTGTTAGGATTTTTCGCGTTACGGAAATTTTGGATTCGGTCGCCGCGCTCAAAGCCCGTGATAAAAGCTATGCAATAGCTTAAAAAAAAAAAAAAAAAAAAAAAAAAAAGTAAATGAAAAGTATTTATTACAGTTTTATTGCACAACTTGATTTTACCGAGCTCGGTTTAATTGATGATCGTCTCCGGGCAATGGTAGGCGCATTCTAAATTTTCTCTATGCTCAGAATTGCTCTGAGGCTACTGCTCTGTGAGTGATTGAGTTAGGCATTTTATCGCTCGATTGGCAGAATGAATTTTTTATTTATAAAGAAAATAAGCACCGTATTTCTACACGTTTTTCAGTGAAGAAAATAAGCACCGTATTGCTACGCGTTTTTCAATGGTGTTTCGGATGAACACGAAAGGAGAAATCGTGTAAAAAATAAATAATTATTGTCAAAATTGTACTTTCTTTCTCCTAATAAATATTTCATCTTTAATAACGTAGAAATTTACTGACACAGAATAAGTTATAAAAAAATATTTAAGACAATTTTTAGTTAAAAATTTTTTTGTTTAGATGTTGGAATTGCATGATATACAAATATATGTAGCAAGTAAAATACTTAGTGATTATCATGTTATTAAAACTAGTAAATCTGCAGATCAGGAGCCTCAACGTCAGCTTTGCACATCATTTTTTTTTTAAAAACACACTTAGGGTAATATTCAACTTCCTGGAAACTGTAATTAAAAATTTTCGAATTACGTAATTATTTATAAGAATAAAATAAGAATAAGAAATTTTCAGCCATCAAAAGCGTTAAATTAAAGATTTAGTTATGTTAGGATATTCTGAAATTTTCATGATCTATTATTTTTGTTTTTTTTATTATACCATAGTAGATTCATTCAGGGGGCTCCGCCCCCTTGAACCCCCCGTAGTCTCATTAAATTTAAACTTTCAACTTTCTATTAATTGTGCTAATGGTTATCGTATATCTTGTATGTCTTTATACATTTTGATTTATAAGGATAAGTAAGTTTTAATAAGAATTTTTCATTATCCTCATACTCCTACATACCTGCCCACCACAAACACCTAAATCTGATGTATCAGGAACTTTTGAAAGTGTAAACTCACAAGGAAGGTCTCCATACGGGCATACTCAGAAAAATCTGAAAAAATTAGAGAATGTTCTTCTCATATAGTTATATATGTTTATAAAAAACATTTCGGCGGAACCTCCTTATAACGTCCGTAAAAAAATAATATAAATTTCGTTTATTTGGCGATTTATCTCCGGTTGGCGAAAACACGAAATTTTGAAAAATACGCTTTTACGCTTCGAATACTTTTTAAAGAAAAAACTTTCTATGTTCAATTTATTTAAATAAGTTTAGTTTAAGTAATTTCAGTTTTGCATTTTTACTTTACTTTAAGTGTGATTTTGTCATATACGTTTATATGTACTTATAACAAAATGAAATTAATATATTTTATCATTTAAAACACAATTTAAATTGATTAAAATTGTTCCAAATTGAAAAATACATTGTTAAAAATATGCTGCATTTTGTTGCAACGCACCATCTTGCTTGTATAGAAAGCGGTTACTTGGCCGTGAAATGGAGCTTTCTCATTGGTTGGAATAGAGATATTATATACAAGCGGTGAAGTACGTTGCAGCAAAATGCAGCAGATTTTTAACACTGATGCACAAGCTACAACACCGCTAAAAATCTGTACCATTTTCTGCAGCGTCACTCCACCACTTTTATAGAAAACGGTCAATTCACCGTGCTATGGAGCATTCTCATTGGTCAGAAGAGAGATATTCTATAAAAGTAGTGGAGTGACATTGCACTAAATGCTGCAGATATTTAACAGTGAAGTCAATTAAAATCAATTTTCTGATTCGTTAAAACCGTCTGCTATTGGCGAGGAAATGCACTGCTCGCCAAATCCCGCGTCGCTTTCAGCTTTTCACGCCAATTATTCCAAACTATTTTATTTTTTTACACATCTAATAATGTAATTCCGCCGCTAATTTTCACTGATCTTTTATTACCTACATGAGTAGTTTAATTCGTATTTTTTTCAAAAAATTCTGAGTATGCCCCCAATGGAGACCTTCCTTGTCAGTAATCTAGGGTTTTATAATTTTGTTTCCGAAAAAAGAAGTTTTGATTGCATTTTGTGGCAGTTATCGGGGATTTACAGACAGACAGACAGAAGAACATACTGACAGACGGAAAACAATAAATTTTGTGTCGCCAAAATAAGCCTTCACTGAAGTTTCGGCAATGACGTCATTATTCATGAGTTATTGCTATCCATGTTTCTTGTATTTTTAACGACTATTATAAAATACCTGTTTTATTTCAACTATGACGTCAAATTTTACCAAGTGAAATATTGGTTTAAAATATAATTATTTTTTATTTCTTTTACTTCTAATTATTTCCCCATTTTTGTCAGAAAAATTCTTATTAACGAAACAAATTTCCGTGTTTAATATTTAACAAAGTACTATATTTATTTTTATTTTAATTCTGACATCATGTTTATTTTATTTATTTATTTGTTTATTTTTTATTTTTTTGTTTTTTTTGTTTAATTTTTCGAATGGAAATTGCTCAATTGAAACTTATTACCGTTGAAAAATTATTCCAGATTTCGAATTTTTTTGGCAACGATAAAAGAAATTGGTTAAATTTTATCTAAAAAATTGCGATTGATTCTGTATGAAAAAGAAAGAAATTTTAAATTATTAAAGAAAATATTTGAATAAAATTTATAAAACATAGCCTATGTTCTGTTCTGGGTTATGTTATATTTATACGCAAAGATACAATGACATTAATTAATTCATTAGTTTTGACGCTGACTTCATTTAAATTTTCGTACACGCATTCAAATTTATAACATTATAAAAATAAGGATTAGGATGAATGGTTGCTTAGCAATCATTAAGAGAAAATAAAGAAAATGAAATAAATACATTTGAAATAAGTAAATCTCTGAAACAAATCAGTTTATATTATTGGAAAACATTCATAAAAAAATCTCCAAAATTTACAGTAATAACTTTAAAAATCTGACAAATACGCAGACAAAATTTCAAAACAATACGAATAATTTAACTGGTAAATTTCAGTATCCATTTATCACATTGAATTCCATTAATGAAATGTGTCATTTTCTCTCAAGGAAAAAAATTTAAAAATCATTGGATTTGCCATAGAAAAGCATTATTGCGCAAAATAAAATATTCTATATTTTCCGATCGAATGAATCAAATCTAACAAAAAACTATACAGCTTAATTCCAGTGCCTCACTAACATACCCACTTAATTTCAAGCTAACCGGATGTTTTTTGCATTAGTTATCGCGGAACAGACAGACTGACAGACAGAAACCAAAAAATTTCGTGTCTCCAAAATAAGCCTTCACTGACGTTTCGGCAATAAGTCATCTGTTAAGATAAAATAATTAAGCAAACACAACTATTTTGTTTATATTAGTAATGTGTACTAGAATACATATTTGAGTATATTTGGCTATACACTATTATTTCCCAAAATAACAAACTTTTGTAAAAGATTTCATGAAGTGTTTAAAGTGCTTCGTAATCTATGCTTAACGCATGATTTTTCTTACTTGTCGTGAATTCTGCCCACTTATGTATTATGTTTTTTGCCCGCTTTGACAAAATGTGTGCTCGTTTAGAGACTTTGTGACTTACTTGTTTAAATTTTTTAGCAGAGAATTGTAATCATAATACATTAAATGCATCTGCTAGTGCAATACAAATTGTTTAAAAAAAGAATTGAGCTATCAAAAATATAAAAATTACGTACTTTCTATTTCGAAAGAAATTTCCCTTTATATTAAACAAGTAAGAAAAATCATGCGTTAATCATAGATTATGAAGCACTTTCCAACACTTCATAAAATCTTTAACAATACTTCTTTAATTAGGGAAATAAGGGGTATATAGCCAAATATGTATTCCAATGTTTTTGAACAACCCTGTATTTGATCTGCCAGTTGATATACATATTATATAATGGGAAAATTTAGTTTAGCTAGAAAAAAGCTTAAAATTCTTTTTGAGCAATTTGCACTAATAAATGGAAAACATACTTGAAAACTTTTTTTCAGCCCTGTAGTTTACCTTGTACCTTTATTACACGTTAGTAAGAAGCTAAAATTAATTTTAAAATAAAACATTCTTAAAACAACTGAAATCACATTGTTATAAATTACCATTCATAGGTGCATACGATTTTCATAAAATTTGAAATGACTCAACATCTAATAATTATATATATTTTATGTTTCAAACTATTCGGTTGGGTAGTTTTTGAGTTGCTACATGCGAACAGAGGGACGGACGGACAGAGAGACGAATGCGCAACTCGGGAACCCGGGATTCTTTTCCCTTCAATTCAAAACAAAAGCGACTTTTCTAAGTATCCGGGATCGGAGGAGATAGCGTTACATACATACATACATACGGTCGCATTTTAATAGTGTAGATTCTTGGTTGTAAATTTTAATTTGCTGACAGATGATTTTCGCTTCTGTTGAAAAAGTTCATTAATGAAACGTCAATGTTTGAGAATATATTTTTAGTTTTAGAAAATTTATTTTAATTTTTATACCATCTGCACAAATTGAAACTTAATTCTTTTTAACTTTAAAGAAAAAAATAGCTTCAAAAATACATTAATCAGTTTTATTTTCCCCTTTTTTCCGACAAAAAAAGCCTTCCACTGCTAATTTTTAGTTTTTAATGAAGTTTTTTATCTGTATGTAACTTATAATTTAGTATTCGTAAAAAATATTTCTTATCCATTTTAAATATGACGTCATTACTTTTCTAACTCCATGAATTACTGCTATCCATGTCCCGTTTATTTTTAACGACTACTATAAAATACCTCTTTTATTTCAATTATTACGTCATAGTTTACCAAATAAATATTTTATTTAAAATATTTTTATTCCTTTTATTTTTAATTATGTCGCCATATTGACAAAAAAATTCATGTTAACGAAATAAATATCAGTGTTTAATATTTAACAAAAAATAGTATATTTATTTTTATTGCAAATACGACGTCATATTTATCTTTTTCTTTTAAATTTTCCTTAGCTTCAGTTTTCGCATGGAAATTGCTCAATTGAAAATTTATCGTCGCTGAAAAATTAATATTCGAAATTTTGATTTTCTTGGCAACGGAAAGAAAATTGATTAAATTTTATCTAAAAAATGCCGATTGGTTATGCATGAAAAATAATGAAATTCAGAATTATTAACGAAAATATTCGAATAAAATAAATAATACATAGCCTTTGTTCTTTTCTGGCTATAATTATCTATACGCAAAGATACAAAGTTGAAGTTATGCTATTGAAGCATTGAAGTTATGTTATTCAAACTTCCGTACACATTTTAAAATTTATAATATTATAAGAATAAGAATTAGGATAAATGGTTGCTTAGCGACTATTAAAAGAAATGAAGAAAACGAAATAAATACATTTGAAATAAGTAAATCTCTAAAACAAATTAGCTTATATTATTGGAACACATTTATAAAAAATGGCCAAGATTTACAGCAATAATTTAAAAAATCTGACATATGCATAGATAAAATTTCAAAACAATATGAATAATTTAAGCCCCTTACTGGCAAATTTCAGTATCCATTTATCGATGATCCATTTATCAAATGAGTCATTTTCTCTCAACAAATAAAAATTTGAAAATCGTTGGATTTGCCATAGAAAAACATTATTGCGCAAAATAAAATATTGTATATTTTACGAACGAATTAATAAAATATAACAAAAAACTATACAGCTAAATCCGAGTGCCTTACCAATATACACACTTAATTTCAAGTCTTTCGGATGTTTTTTGCGGTAGTTATCGCGGAACAGACAGACTGACAAACTGACAGACAGACAGAAACCAAAAAATTTCGTGTCTCCACAGTAAGCCTTCACTGACGTTTCGGCAATTAAATATTAGTTTTCTGTCTTGAAAATTTAATTCTACTGAAATTTATAAAATATATATGTGTATTTGCAATTGATAAGAGTGTTAAAAAGACAAATAATTAAAATAAAAAGAATACTGCCCAGTTAAACTGATGGCATTGAGCTCACAGGCTACAAATACTAATTGCACATTAAAGCCTTATATTTTCAAGGGTTAATTCCGTTCGAAAAAAAAATTAAGAAGTGGAAACAGCTCTCCCCTTTCCTCTTTTTTTTATACTTAATCATTGAACCTCCTATACTATCAAAGACATGCTTTATCATATAAAAAATCTATATCCAAAATTCAGAGCAAATTAGATAATTCTTAATAAAAACCCATTTAGCATTTATATAATTTAAAAGGAGTTATCCCCCTCTTTTATACTTAACCATTAAACTTCCAAAACTATTCAGAGATTTGAACGAAATCTGACAATTCTGCTTGAAAAACCCATTTATATAAATTAAGGGGGGGGGGGCATTAGAACCCCTGTTCCCCTTATTTATACTTATTCAATGAACACCTAATAACAGTCACGGAATCGCCTCATCAGAATGATCCTAATCTAAATTTTGAACGAAAATTAATTCTGCATGAAAATCCCATTTATATCAACTAACGGGGGGGGGGGCATTAGAGCCCCTGTTCCCCCTATTTATACTTATTCAATGAACACCTAATAACAGTCACGGAATCGCCTCATCAGAATGATCCTAATCTAAATTTTGAACGAAAACTTAATTCTGCATGAAAATCCCATTTATATCAACTAACGGGGGGGGGGGGCATTAGAACCCCTGTTCCCCCTATTTATACTTATTCAATGAACACCTAATAACACTCACGGAATCGCCTCATCAGAATGATCCTAATCTAAATTTTGAACGAAAACTTAATTCTCAATTAAAATCCCATTTATATCAACTAACGGGGGGGGGGGCATTAGAACCCCTGTTCCCCCTATTTATACTTATTCAATGAACAACTAATAACAGTCACTGAATCGCCTCATCAGAATGATCCTAATCTAAATTTTGAACGAAAACTTAATTCTGCATGAAAATCCCATTTATATCAACTAACGGGGGGGGGGGCATTAGAACCCCTGTTCCCCCTATTTATACTTATTCAATGAACACCTAATAACAGCCACGGAATCGCCTCATCAGAATGATCCTAATCTAAATTTTGAACGAAAACTTAATTCTGCATGAAAATCCCATTTATATCAACTAACGGGGGGCATGAGCCCCCCGTTCCCCCTCTTATACATATCGAATGAACTCCAAAAACTAATCAGGGAAGCGCCTTATCAGGATATACCTATATACAAAATTTCAAGTGGATCCGATATTTTTATCATGAGTTATCGCGTTACACACATACGCACATACATACAGAACGGACGGGCACATAAGCTCTCAGGCTATGATAGCCTGTGAGCTAAAAACTATTTTTTTTTTAAATTACGCTTTTGAGAAAAATATGTCAACATCTGATTTATACAGGGTGAGTCATAAATATCGAAACAATAGGCTATCTCCTTAAATATTGCCCTTAGACCCATACTTCCAATTGCAAAAATTCATAAAAAAATGTGAAATTTTTGATAAGATGTATTGCGACTCCATGGGGGGGGGGTCTAGTTGAAAAGTTACGAAAATTAAATTTTTATACGGCCCCCGTAGGACAAAAATTCCAATTAGAAAAACTTTCCTTATTCAGTCCTGAATAAGACACAAAAAGTTGCATCTTCATATCTCCAAAATTCGCAAAGTTATAGCCGTTTAAAAAATTCATCAAGTTTTAAGGGATTAGACACAAATTGAAATGCGCGAAATTCAAAAAACAGTGTTACTTTAACAGTTCTAGAAAACGCGTAAAAAATCTATTTCTTGAGGTAGAATTTTGTTTTTTTTTCTTTTTTTGTGATGGTTAGCCTTATAATTTGCTAAGAAAATCACGTTCTAAAATTTCTCATACAATTTATAAAAGTTTCATGTGATTAGTACTGGTTTAAATGGGACAATCAAAAATCGTTATAACTTGTGACATTATTTATCGGATTTC
The DNA here is from genome assembly GCA_964019185.1 of Maratus speculifer. NCBI lineage: Eukaryota > Metazoa > Arthropoda > Arachnida > Araneae > Salticidae > Maratus > Maratus speculifer. The sequence goes on from OZ025299.1 coordinate 157,072,442, forward strand.
AATTTCTTTCCATTTAATTAAAGATGAAAATCTGATTTTAGTTTTGTTCCAAGGTTTTTTTATATTAATTTTAAAACTATTAAAAATGTTTATTGAAAAAATAATATAACTTTTAAAAAAATTATATTTTCAAAAGCAAACAATTTTTCATAAGTAAACATTTTTTCAAATTTGCAGAGACAAACTAATGTAAAAAAAATAAAAAATGACATGTTTCAAGTTCTTTTTTCTTTTAAAAATTCTTAACATTTAATAATTTAAAGACAAGAAATAGAGGATAAAAAATTCATTGTGCAGAAAAGCGAAGTGTATTGTATGTCCGTGAGTTATTTTAAAAAATGCTTTTTCTAAAATGCAGATTAAGTCTTTTTTTTTCTTTTTAAATTTACCTCTGAGAACTTCAGGTTTTTATCGTCCTCCAGAGGATGTTAAAAAATCTGCATTCTGGGCCCAGGTCAGGGCCAGGACCGAGACGTTACTTTTTTCTGAAGACCCGGCAGGCCGGGCCTAGCGTACTTTTCATAAAGGAGGGGACTACTTCCTTCAACTTAGGTGCACTCTGGATGAAATTTTCAAACCCGGTCTCGACAAAACCCGTATTAAAATCACTGTCTCTGACTGACTTAATACGGGCATAAAATAAATAAAATTCGGCTCAATCGAATTTTCTACGAAAAACATGTAGATTTTAAAATCTTTATTTTACAAGAAAAAAAAACCCCTTTAAAATTTATTTTTCAAATAGATTATTCAAAGGCTAAAAAAATTAAATACAATAAAACCAAAGAAAAAAATCTGCCTATGACGGAATTATGTCTTAAACGGAAAATATGTTGATCCATACAAAATAAATGCAATAGTACCTTAAAAGAAAATAAGCTCCAATTACATCTTCTAGGGAGAGCATCTGTCTATAACGTATTTTTTCTTTCCTATGTGATTCCGTCTTAAAAAGTTTTAGTGTATAACATTTTTCACAGTCTCCAACGCATGGGATATGGATTAACGATATTAAAATATAAGTAAAACATTTACATATAAATAGAGATTCATTGATAAAATAAATATATTACAGCCTTTGGTGCTTCTTTAATAATAAAAAGTATAAATATAAAAAACGAATAGCTATAAAAGAACTTTTTGGTCAAAACTCCTCCATATGAAACATTTTTTCCCACGCCGAATTAAAAAACTATGTAGAAATTTGCGACTGAACCGGGCTATTATTTAAACTATTTTCCAGACCGGTTCAGGTTATGATGTTGACATTTTTTCAGGCCACGCCGAACTTTTTCCCTTTGGGGTGGTTTGGGACCTGGCCTAGATATTTTGACCAGGGCAGACGTCTGGTATATCAATTTAGCGTAAAAACTATACGCTGCTATTTTATGCCCAATGAAAAAGCCCTATATTAAATCGATTTTTATTAAATTGCAATTTGTGAATGTTCCCTAACAAGCGTTGAAATTGAGTTAAGAAATCACAGTTTAGAGGCAAGGAAAAGTGGTGTAAGTCAGGAATTTTTGAGGATTTTGGGATTTAATATCTCTGTGGGATTTTTAGATACGGAGATGAAATTTGTTTTATTCAATTTAGGAATGGATAAGGAATAATAACCTAATTGGGAATTTTGCCCTACGGGGGCCGTATAAAAATTTAATTTTCGTATTTTTTCAAATAGACCCCCCATGGAGTTTCAACTTATCTTATCAGAAATTTCACCTTTTTTTATGAATTTTTGCAATTGGAAGTATGGGTCTAGGGGCAATATTTGAGGAGATAGCCTATTGGTTCGATATTTATGACTCACCCTGTATAACGCATATTTATTTAGACGTTATGTATAATTTATAAGACAATGATGTATAAAAACTGAAGGTGTTAAATAATTCTTAAAGGAAAGACATTTTAATTGCCATTCTTATCAACTTTCTTTGACTCGTCGTCATTATGGGCTTTTATAATTATTTCTTTTTATTTCCTGCACAATATTGAAAATATAATGTAAAAGTATGTTTACAATATTCATCTTTAATCTTCGTAAGCTTCGTGTATAACATTTCTTAAGAAAACACGCTGTATTTCATTTTTTTGCTGGAGGGGAAGGGATTGTTTTTATGTTAATATCGCTGTCATATTAAAAAATTTCATTTGAACAGTCGTATTATTTCCCCTGTATAATCAAGGACGGCACTAACTTTATTTTGTCGGAAAAAATTCTAACTTTGACTGTTAATCTATTATTTAAATTATATACAGGTATATAAAATATACAATATCCCCCCCTAAAAAAGGACTATTGATTTAATTGTTTAATTTTTTTTGTCTATGTTGTTCTTTAAAAATAAAAACTTATTTAAATTAATAACAATTTTTAAGAGGATTTACACATTTTTATTTCATTTTACTGAAATTTATACCTAAATTATAAATTTATAAAACATTTTAATGATATAATATGCAATACGAAAATAAAAACTTGGGCAATTACACAATTTACCAAAAAACCCTTTTATATTTTAAACAAAACCATCTAATACGTCTTGTGGTGTCTTTTTGCTTCTACTACAGTTTGTAGCCTCTTATTAATCGAAAGTTCGAAAGCGCCAGTTTTTCTGTTAAATCTGATGGTAAATTTTGCCATATATTGATAATAGCAGTTTTTAATTAATTTTTATTTTTAATCTCCTTTTCTAGTAATTGTTTCTCCATGTAAGCTCAAAAATTTTCTATCGGATTTAGTTCCAGATTTTGGGAAGGATGGGGGTAACACTTTTTTAATTGAATAACCATTCCTTTACAATTCAAACGTTATGTTTATAATTATTTCCAAGACAAAATAATAATTTAAATTTAATTTTGGAACTGTTTCTGATAAATTTTCTTTTAAAATATTCAAATATATCATTTTGTTAATTGTACCTACAATGAACGCTAAATTTCCAACACTATTGAACCCCATACCATAACGTATCCACCCTCATGTTTTACAGTCTCTTTTATATTTGCTGATCTATGCGCTGTACCTCCACTCCACTATACAAATCACCGACTATCCGATCCAAATAAATTAAATTTCGATTTATCCGTAAAAATAACAAACTTCTAGAATGCTTGTGGCTTTCCAACATATTGATATTGAACAATTTTTTATACATTTCTGAGAGACAAATGCGCATTCACTGTAGTTGCCTCCTTAAACCCACTGGCTATCTTTATTGCAGAAATTTTCGGATTCTCTTTTACAAATTTCACAATCCGTTTCTTTTTGTTTGAAACGAGGAAATCTTTTTGGGTCTGCCACTCCCACTAAGTCTGTACAAAAATTTGTACCTTCAGTATGTATTGATTATTAACTGACACTGTGAAAGCAACTATGAAAGCCATTGTTGAACGTGGCTTTTCTACAGTTCCTGCTGTATATCCCATATATTTCTGCTCTTTCCATAATAAGCAGTTAAGTTTTTCATATCAACAGAATTTTTTTAATCAAGTAAAAAGAAATTTTTGCATGTTTTAATCTCATAGCTTTGATTTGGACTCGTGCCAGAAATCAACACCTTTTTTACAATTTGCATAATAGCAATCCAAAGTAAAAGTGAAATAAGTGTCCAAGTTTTGTTTTGGAAGTGAAAAAATCCCTGTCGGCTTGGCCTATGGTCGGAGGTAGATTTCGTAATGTGCTCATTTCAACAACAAAAAATAAAATGTAATAAGAGAAAAAACCAATTTAACAATTTTATTTGGGCGCTTTTGAAAAATTTTTAATTTTATTTTTCATAAAGAGCCGGTTTTATCAGAATCATCTTAAGCTAAATTTGGCTCAAATACCCAATTTGACAGAATTTTTTTGAAATACATTTAGACTTTATGAAAAAATTGACGAATACGGCAAATTATATAGATCCTAAATAAGCGAAACTGCCAACTGAATGCATCTGAGAGCAAAATTGAATTTAAAAATGAGTCCACGATCGCTTCGGGAAATTTTGTTCAAAATGACTACTTTGACAGCATATTTTAAAGTATATTCTGCCTTTATCGAAAAAGTAACTAATGCAGCACATTAAACTGTTTCTAAATAAGAAAACCTATCAATTGGATACGTTTGAGAACAAAAATGATTTTAAAAATGAGTCATAAAATAAACAATTTGTTATTTGAATATTTCCTCAATTTTTCAATCTTAATCGCTCAGGGAAATTCTGTTCAAAGTGCCTTTTTTGACAGCTTTTTTAAAAATATATCCTGCCTTTATCGAGAAACTGGACAATACGTCACATTATATAGTTCCATTTATTTTTGCTATAAAAATTGGTCCTATAAAAAACTTGTCAGTATAAAAGTTGTAGATATTATTGGGTAGATGTAAAATAAATTTAATCGGATTTGATAGCTTAAGAACTGATGAAGTTATAGATTTTTTTCTTTTTCCACCCCCCCCTTTTTCTTTTCGTTTTTAATTTTTTTTCATCGGTAAAAGTTGGTCCTATCAAAAACTTGTAAATACAAAAGTTTTAGATAATTTTAAAAACATTTATTAAAAAAAATTAGTTGATTTGATATCTTGAGAATTGATGAAGTTATGAATTTTTTTCTAATGAGAACCTTGTTTTTTTCGCCTCTTGAGCCCGTTTTTTATTTTATAAAATATCTGTCATCATAAACTTTTGGCCTGTTTCTTAGAAGTATAACAAACTTTAAACTGATTCGATAATTATTTTAATTAAGGAGTTATGGCTTTTTTTCAGTTTTCACAAAAACCCTCCCTATTTCCACCCTCTTGGTCCGATTTTGCTCATTAACGAATTTAACCGAGATTTTATGCCCCTTGATTTTATGTATCAGTTTGAAAGAGATTTGAGCAGACTTGGAGACGTTATCTGTCCATAAAAAAGTGATATAGACCGATAGATAGATAGATAGATATAAACTTTTTTACTGATGATAGTTTTTGGGGTCTGGAGGTCATGATCGGCGTAGATCTGCAAACATTTTTCAGAAATTCCAACATGGAAGCGATCGCAATAGGTAGTATTTCATACGAAATCTACCTAAAACGCGCAATTTTTAAGTTATTTAAAAATGTAATATAATATTTTATGAAGAATAAATAAAATTATTTCAATCTTTGAAGAAGTTATCTTTCTGCAAATGTTATTAGATTACGATATCACAACTAACAATAAAACAGTATTAAGTAGCAAAATCGAATATTGTTACTGTCCAACTTTTTTTTCGGTTTATTGCATAGTATATATCGCAAATTCTCAATAAAATAAACAATGACTTTTATTAGTCATTTAATACGCGGATTTCTCAAAAGCAAGAGGGAAGGACCTTATTTTTTACATTATTAAAACAAAAGCTTTTATAGTCACAGTGATCACTCTAAACAAAAGATTATTTAGAATCATATTGTAGCTAAACAAATGAAGACGCGAAAAATCTAGAGATAATGCGAGAAAATTGTAGAAAATTAACAAAAAGTGCGAAACTATATGTTAACAACAATATGCTATGTCGCACATTAAATAGTTTTTTTTGTAAAATCAATATAATCATATTATATTTCCCTTCTTTATACAGAAGATGGATTAAAATAATCTTTTAGAAGTAAACACGAGGGAAAAAACTTACAGAAAACTGATAGATATTTAGCTGACCATACTCGTAAAGCACTATTAACAAATATAATTTTAAAAATCTATATTATTACTTACAGAGAAAATAAATTAATATAAAAGCATAGATAAATTGAGTCAATAGATGTGTTTGAAAATATAAATCGCGAAATTTGAAAAAAAAAAAAAAGAATTTTTCAACAAAAATTAAAAAAAAGTTATTTTTAAATAAAATTACAATGTTAAAAAAGGATAAATTTACCTGATATACTACCTTTTTCTTCAATTATCAATACACTGTTGTTATTTGACCAATAAAATTTCGCATCTATAAGTGACACAGAAACAAAACAATAGATTGTCTTGTACAAGCGCTATAAAATTAATTAAAAGGAACCTGCACCAAAATTTTTCAAGTTATTAGCTGCAATGCTTTTGTTTTAAATGATGATAGACCAATTTGTGTACATTTTTGGAGAAAAGACTGAGTTCACCCCTTTCTTTGTGTTTATGGACTTGATAAAATTAGACAACGCGTTTCAAAGTGGTATTTATTTTTTTATTTTCAGAAATAATGCATATTACCGTAATTTCGGGTGTATAAGCCGCGGATCAAACAATTCTTTTTTGACCCAGAAATCTTATTTTGTGATTGAAGGCAAATATTTTCGTCGATCTAAGTAGTTACATTTGTTTCTTAAAATTTTCTGGGTCGAAAAAGAATTGTTTGATCCGCGGCTTATACACCCGAAATTACGGTAATTTTGGACTTCTACAAAGACTCATTCAAAAAATACAAATGAAAAAAAAGTATATTGTTCAAGTTATATCTAAATAACGAACATTTTTCTTTGAAACTGATTGATTGACTTATTTTTGAATAATTTATATCTTACTAACGTGTTATTCGGAACTGGTGAATATTTGTTTTTCGGCATGCTAAACTTTAATTTGCTGTAAAATTATGATGTTGTCTACTGAAATTTATAGCATGCAGATATTCCGCTCGAGCTGCAATTTGCTTTACCTAGAGGCATATGAAAATACTTGAAAGATTGGAAAATTTTAGCATACAAAGTTTTACAATTGTTTGAAGGATTGTTTGGGTGGTTACCAGCACTTTTTAATTGGAAATAATGGCCTTAAATACGATGATGTTAAAATTCTGATAGTCAAATTATAGTTAAGTTCAAGCACTAAATGAAAAGTGATAGTGGGTCAAAAGAGTGATGTCGTTGGATCAAGAGGGAAATTTCTTTCCTATAACCTATAAGTGGCTTCGCATAAAAATATTTAAATTTAAATGTAATTAAAAAAAATATTATTTCCTTTTATGACACTTTAAATAACGCATTTCCCTCCAAGCACATTTCTGATTATATATATATTTGTTATATTTATAAATCTCAACTGAAATAGATGCCATAGTTAAAGGAAATGTTCCATTATGTATGCAATTAAGTGAAAACAAGTACTAGAAACTGAAAAACATATGAATTATGGAAATTAATGGAGCACTAAATAATAACACTAATAACACTAAAAAGGCTGTAGAATCAGAGACAAAATTTTTACCAGATTTATCTTCTAAATTTTGGTATCCTTTTACAATTTGGTAGAGAATACTGTAGTATGTTATTTTTCTTAAATATGAAATTAAAGAAATAAGTTTTAATGAAATTAAGATCTATAAAATACACATGTATTTGTGTTTGAGTGTGTTTAACTATGAATATTTCTAGAAGTCAATATAACGTAGCAAAGAAAACTGATTGTTGGACTGCAGTTCAAAATTGTTGTCCCTCTTATAAAAAATCAAATGTAATTCTTCCAATTATTTTTAGTTATCAGAACAAATTCTTGGTAAGTGACTTCTTAATAATCTCTTGACTGGCTTATTATTATTTTAATAAGCACAAAAAAATCGTATATTAGTGATAGATAAAGTACCGATCTGTGACTTACAGAAAATTTAGAGGAATCCGAAATTATCGCCTTTCTGTTTTGTTCAGCCGATAAACATTTTGGCAACAATTTTAGCAACTAGTCGCAACTCATCACCTGATAGTTTTGGTCATTCCCTTAGGAGATATTTTTTTAGAGATGCAGACGTTTGTGAGGCTTACAACAAATCTTTTTTTAATATATCTTGCAAAGTAACACATTTGTTTGGTATCTAGAATATCTAGATATTTGTAATATACTTCATTGGCCATTTATATGCTATTCAGAAGTCTGCCAGATCTAACTTAAACTATTCTTTTGTTTTTCATATTAAATGTATTTAACGCATTAAGGACCCCACTTTCTTATATTTGTCAGAAATGAAATATGATTTTACTTTATACTTACTAAATACTAATTAAGAGAAAACAAGTAATATTACATTTTTTATGAGAGAGATAATATGTTGCGAAAACGCAATGTCAGTAAAAATTAACACCATTTTTGCCATATGAAAATATTTGAGGCATTTACAATGTAGCGTTTCGTTACATTTATTACGCATAGTTATAACTTAACTGCTATATAATCTGTATCTTGAAATTCTGAATTTTATTTCATCTTCTATGATATATCTTTAAACATAATCCGAAATTTATCAATCAAAGCTTTCAAAACATTACACATTATTTGATTCATATTTCTATTTTTTTTTTTTTTTTTACAATTCGAATCAATTAATATTTTTTTCATAGTAATAAAAGCGATATATACCAAATATGTGCTACTAATTTTTTGAAAAAGAAATAGTCATAACAAAATAAAATATCATAAACATAATGTTGCGAAAACGCAAAGCGAGTCTTTAATGTGTTTGAAAACTTTCATATCTATCAAAGATGGCTGATAAACTACACTAACATATTTCAATGGAATTCGGTCTGAAAACAAAATTCACCATTGATTATGAGTGGGGCCACTTTTGATGCTATTTCTTTTTTTATGTCTTAGATTTTTGTTTGTCACCGTAAGATTAGGGCATCAATTTCAGTTTTTAGATTGAAATACAATTAAGCGTTTTACAATTTCTTAAGTTTCTACTCGGTTGAAATATAGTCTTCGCCTTTTAATATATTAAAATATAGTCTTCGTCTTTTTACAACCATTTTTCATCGAAATATTCAAAATGCCTCTAATCCTCTTCACGATCCTTTTGCGTTTTCTGAAAATTTCACTGTTCATTTTTAATCTCGACCTGTCCTCTTTCTCTTATAGCCAAGTTATTGTAACAGTTTCATTGGATCCATACAAACTAACTTTTACCATTCGAAAGAACTCCCATTATCTTATGCCTTCAGAGAGAATTGCAGTTTTCTGAAATATCACTAACGTAAAGCTTAAACAATTTGTTTTAATAATGTCCAATGCTTATTTCTCATGTAGTGATAACAAATTTTAGTAGTATTAGTACATATTTTTAGTTTATAAGTGTAATTTTCGTAGTGTTTTGTATGATTAATTTGAATTTTATTCGGATTATTTTTAGTTAATCTATATTAAAGTGAGTTTTCTATATTTAGATCTTCTTTAAAAAAAAAAAAGATTTATTAAAATATGCATAACATTTTTTATGTTATTTATATTTCATTAGGAGGTGACCCTCCCGGAGTTTCGCCAGGTCCATAATTCAACTTAAATATACCTAAAATATGTGTTGAATGATTTTATATTTTTAAAAGGAAATCTTCCCATAAGAACTTAAAATAAGGGGCGCCACTTCTTTTGGTAGAGCACACCCTTCACTCTAAAAAAAACTTCCGTCTTTTCACAGAAAAAGTACTGGCAGCACTGCTGCCAGAAATTGTCTGTACATTGACGATTTTCCGTTTATTTTTTTCTCCGTCAAAAGAGGAAAAATATCCGTCACTTGAAAAAAGTTTGGAAAAAATCAATGCGGAAGAGGTGGGGATCGAACTCAGGATCCCAGGATTACAAGGCGAACGCTCATCCTCGGCGCCACGATTGCTCATGAAGATTTTACTTTAAAATAGAACCGTTCATTTCATATGGGTGTGGTTTGGTGTATTTCATTAAAAAGCTTTTAATTTTGCAGTTAATCTCGGAAAGATTTCATCTTTAATGAAACTGTGGCTGTTTTTTTTTTACGTTTAGTATTAATATACTATAAAAATGTGAATTTAAAATATATTACGTAGATTGTCAGAGAAAAAACATGGATGTTTTATTTTTATTCGATAAGATTTTTTTAATAATATCAAATTTTTTTTGCCTTTTATTTTTTAATTAAAATATTTTTTAAATGTCTTCACTTAAAGTATATTTTATATGCGAATAGTTATCATAGAAATAACTTAGTATATTGAACTTTATTCAACTTATCCAACTTTGAATAACAGATTGTGAGAATTTTTTAAAGAATAAAGAAAGTAATTGTTATTTATTTTTAAATTCGAAAACATTTTTGTCTTTTAAAACTAAATTAGACATTTTAATCGATAGAATATTTTTGTTTTTCATTTTAAAATAAATTCGAATTTATTACTAACAGGATCATGCGTGCTAGATATAAACGGAATCGTTTCCTCATTTTTCGACTTTCGGAATGAACTCACAGAACCAATACGTTTTCTGGGACAACAGAAGTTATTTGTGAAAAAATAACGATAACTTAGTGTATATTGACGAATTTTTCTGACAGTGTTGCATCTGTATATATATTTTTTATTTTCCAATAAAAATTTATCCAAAAGAACACAGATCTGGGGACCCACTGCCTTCTATGCGCAACACAGGGCATACGACGCACGCTCCAGATATTTTTCTACTAAAATTCTTATTTCTAGGATTTTATACCTTCTTTATGAATTTATATTTTCAAACGAAAATTTTTCCAAAAGAAAGGACCCCCAATAGAGTGATTGCCGGATGTTTTTATGACTTGTAAATAAATTAATCTTTCAATTTTGATTGAGAGTTCAAGAAGAAAGGTAAACATAAAAAAAACCGCCCCAACCCCACTTTTAAGACAAGAAATAATATCTCCCAATCCCCAACTGAAAATTTCCAATCACAATTCTATTTAAACATCACATGAAACTTAAATCGAAAGTAAGTAAAGGCACTGTTTTAAATACAATGAATTCACTGAAAATAAAGAACTTCAGGAGAATTTGTGGAAGGACGTCCAGAAAATAATATATCTATATACTTTAATATCCTTAATTAGAAAATAGTATCATGTATAGCTGTTGATTTTTTTTTTCGTATTTCTTTCCAGAAAACTTAGGCGAATTTTTAAATCTTGGAAACGAAAAACTCGAAAACATCCATTTTTTTAAAGAATTAATATTAATGGTTTTGAAAACATATTAAGCTGTTGGAAATGGGAAGGTACTCCCAAAAAAGGATTTTTTTTCGTATTTCGTTCAGAAAAGCAAATGCAGACTTTTAGAGGTGAGGAAGAAAGAAAAATCACGAAATAAATGTTCTGATTTTTTCTTGAAATGATAAATATTACTCTCTTTTAAACCGATAACGCCTTTGGAACCGTAAAATTAACAGGCTTAAGTGGGTATTTTTTGTTTTTACTTATTACAATGTGTTAATGCGATTCCGCGACATAAAAACGCAAAAAAAAAAAAAAAAAAAAAAAGACTGAAACGCTTTTACTTTTCGTTCCTTCTTTGCTTGCAGAAAACCGGAAAGCTTCCGAAATCACCGTAATGAATAGTAGCGTATCACTTTGTGACTTTTATTATGGTTTTTAGCTCACAGGCTATCATAGCCTGAGAGCTTATGTGCCCGTCCGTTCTGTATGTATGTTCGTACGTATGTTCGTGCGTAACGCCATAACTCATGATAAAAATATCGGATCCACTTGAAATTTTGTATATAGGTATATCCTGATAAGGCGCTTCCCTGATTAGTTTTTGGAGTTCATTCGATATGTATAAGAGGGGGAACGGGGGGCTCATGCGAACTCCCCTTAATTGATATAAACGGGATTTTCATGCAGAATTAACAGTTTTCGTTCAAAATTTAGATATAGGATCATTCTGATGAGGCGATTCCGTGACTGTTATTAGGTGTTCATTGAATAAGTATAAACAGGGGAAACGGGGGGGGGCTCATGCCCCTCCCCTTAATTGATATAAACGGGATTTTCATGCAGAATTAACAGTTTTCGTTCAAAATTTAGATATAGGATCATTCTGATGAGGCGATTCCATGACTGTTATTAGGTGTTCATTGAATAAGTATAAACAGGGGGAACGGGGGGGGGGCTCATGCCCCTCCGCCTAACTTGTATAAATGGATTTTTCAAGCAGAATTGTCAGATTTCGTTCAAATCTCTGAATAGTTTTGGAAGTTCAATGGTTAAGTATAAAAGAGGGGAATGACTCCTCTTAAATTATATAAATGCTAAATGGGTTTTTATTAAGAATTATCCGATTTGCTCTGAATTTTGGATATAGATTTTTTTTTATGATAAAGCTTGTCCTTGATAGTTCAGGAGGTTCAATGATTAGTTATAAAGAAGGAGAAAGGGGAGAGCTGTTTCCCCTACTTAATTTGTTTTTCGAACAGAATTAACCCTTGAAAATATAAGGCTGTAATGTACAATTAGTATGCGTAGCCTGTGAGCTCAATGCCATCAGTTTAACTGGGCAATATTCTTTTTAATTTATGCCCCGGTGAATTGATAGAAGAAAAAATCATAATTTCAACGCATTCGAAGCTTTTTTGGATTATCCTCATTCAAATTTTCAGACTTTCAGCCAGTAGCCATCGCATACAAACAGACAAACCTCTTTTTTTCATTAGTACAGGTGCATAAACCTGGGTTTCCCGGGTTGCAGACTCTAGCTAAAAACCATTTTTTTACACTTTCCAACAAAGTTGAAAAGTGTTTATGCATTCGGTTTGTCTGGCCGCCTGGCCGTCTGTCCGCGCTGTATCTCCCGTAAATATACTCGGATTGCTCTGAAATTTTTATATGTTATTGATGTTTACCCTATCACGAACCTTATTGAAAATGAAGTTTCTACTATGATTTGTTTATTTACAGGGATAGTCAAAAGTTTTCCGATACATTACGGCCAATGGGAAAAAATCGTTTCAAATGAATTTAAAAGACGTTATACCGTGTTAAACTTATTCAAATTTACATGGATTCGCAAGTGCACTAAAATACGCATTCTGTAAAAGATGCTGTCAAAATAATAGTTATTATTCATTTACAGGGCCACTCAAAAGAATTCCATTATACAATAATAAAGGAGGGAAATTGTTTGCGACATATTTTAATAATGTTAAACGGTTTCAAGTATCATAAAATTGATATAGTGCCACTGCGACTTAATATTTAACGCATAATATGAAATGCACAGCTTTTATAGGGACACACAAAATATTTCAAATCTTACATTTTTATGCGAAATAGTGTATTATCAATGATAGCTGATGAATGGTTGAAATGCATTTTCAATTATGATATGCGCTTTTAAGTTTTACAAAATGTCTGCAAATTATATGGTGTATATAAATGTTGCAGTTGATATACAGGGTTGCACAAAAGAGCTCATAAAGGTTACTGAATATGAGAGTAATTAACTTAAAGGTGGTAGTTATGCATTTTTACGTTTAACTGCTTTCAGTTTACTAAGAAATGTTTGTAGAATATAGATAAATTGATATACAGGGTCGCGCAAAGAATTAGCTACATGGTCACCCATATGTGATAATTTCTGGAAATGTGATTTAAGTAGCTTTAAGAATGTGTTTGTTTGAATCAAATTTTAACAAAATGCTGGCGTGTAGTAAAGATACTTTATAAATTACAGGGTATTGAACAAACGTATTGAAGTATTTTCCATCTATTAGCATAAAGTGCTGCAAGAGAAATTTCAGCCAGTTAGGCATTTTGTTGCTATACTAAATTTCCCCATTATATTGTATATATATATTACAAATTTAAAATTTTTTCGCCAAAACTAACTTTTATACTATCTTAATTTTCTTATAATAATATTCCGTACTTACTTCAAATTATTAAATTAAAATCTTGTTTCTAAATCTAATCTGTTAATCCTTATGCAGACGATATAAATTCTTAATTTGCCTTAAAAAACATTATTCCAGTATGCGTAAATTTAAAAAGATGGCTCTAAATTAAAAATATTCTTAATTAAAACTTTATTTCTTAATATTCCAAATAAAACTGATTTCTTCTATGTTTTTATCAACCCTTTTTAAGAAAGTCTTATTAAATTTATTCCAAAACCATACCTTTCAAAAAATATCATTATTTTATCTATTTATTTATTTTTCCTACGTCAACCTTTGATGTGTGCATATTAATAAATTCATTTCTTTTCTTTTTCTCTTAAAATTAATCATTTATAAAAATCGTCTGCCTAAGATATTTAAAATTCTGAGTCAATTATAAATTGATTAAATAATATTTTTTTTTTTAAATAAATTTATCGTTTGTGGAAAATAATCTCGTAGCTGGACAAGAATTCTGTTTACATAAAAGAATGATGGTTTGAGGTTACAGAATGTTCCAGAACTTTCTTTTTAGTTTAAAGAGGTGGAAGTCTCGAGATGAAAAAAAAAAAAAAGATTTCTTGGGTTGCTTCTTCGATGAGGACAGCTCGCTGAAATAATGATGGAATTTTTGCAAAAGGAGCTTTTCCTTCCTCATTATTACGAATTTAATAAATGAATTTACAGCAGCCCATGACTAATTATTGGATCTTCTACATTTATTTATTTATTTTGTTTTTTCCCTCACTTGCCATGACTGTGTGTTTCTTTTTAACCAGTGGGAATAATTCGAGTTCTCCTTAAATCGTCACAACTAATCGAAAAGTCGGACAGGATTAGTTATCTGTGCTGCCTTTTTAATGAATGATATTTAAAGAAAATTGCGATGGAACGAAGAAAAGCATGCTATCGCCGAAGTTCGATTGAAGGACAGCCTATATGGTATTTTCAGCTTGCTAATGAATATTATTTGCTTCGAGTCTGATGTGGATTTTCTGACGCTTGATGTTGATCTGTGCGCATAAATTTTGATTCAGTATTCATGGTCATATTGAAAATTTTTGAAAATTAATGACTTCAAAGTGGTGAGTATGCAAGAAGTATTTGATGAGGAATTTAAAGACGATTGAATTTTATTGAAGATTTTTCAAAAAACTGTAAGTTATCTTATTAAATGTCTTGATTATTATTTTTACTCTTTTTATGATAGATGAAATATTTATTATGTATTTATTTATTTATTTATTATTTTATTGATGAGAGTAATTTGAAGTTAATTTATTAATTTACTAATTTATTTATTTATTATTTATTGTATGTTATGGATCTGATATAGTAATTTTGAAAAAATATGTAATTGATAGAAATTATTAACTTTGAAATTTATTGCAAATGATTTTACGATCAGGATTTAATAAAGAAAATAGAAGTGCTTCATTTATTCTAATGAGTAAGAATAAAAAAATTATGGAAGATCCTAAATTCGTACCGTTTGATCCGAGTTCTGGAATGAACATTTTGTCATGGTTAACATATTTTGATACAACATGTGAAAAGGAGAAGAAAAATCTAGAATGGAAATTTAATTTTATTGCGCAATATTTGAAAGGGGAAGCGCAAAAAATTTATATCAATGACTGCTTAAATTGTACGGATTATGAACAAATTAAGAAAATTTTGATAGAAAGACTCATTGAATTAGTTTTCCCGAGTTTTTCTGATTTTTCAAATCTGAAATTAGATAATTTAGACAATTTAGAAACTTATTTTCGTAAAAAAGTGGAAATTGGTAGGAAATTACATCTTAGTGAAAATATACTATTACAAGGTTTAACTGATGGTTTAAAACCAGAATTCAAAAACAATATTATTATAAATCCTCCTAGTAGTACCACAGAATGGTACCGGGTTGTCAAACAATTCGTGGAAGTTTCCACCCCACTAGTTTCAAACCAAGTAATAAATCAACCATCAGCTAGACAAAATTTTCAACCTTTTCAACCAACTAGGCCCTGGATTCAGCCAGTTAGGCCCAATAATACACTTAGGAATTGGATTCCCCAAAGGCAATCTCAGTTTCAAAGACCTAGAGTTTGTCAAAATAATTACATTCAAAATTCATACCCTTCAAGACCTTGTAGGATATGCACAAATAGGGGTGTGAGTAATGCTTTTCATTGAAAGAGAATGTATTTTTAGGAGTGAGTTGCCATCCTTTGATACTCTTCCAAGTAGCTCACAAAATAATTCTCATAATATTTGACTATTAATTGTGTATGGATGTACAAATAATTATAATTTGCCATGTGTTGTAGATACTGGCTCAACTATTGCAATATTGCCAATTAAATTTGTTAAAAAACTTAATGCTAAAATTAAGACTATACCCTCAGTTACCATTGGTCAGGCAAAAGGATTTTTACATATAAATAAAAAATGTAGTGTTCTTCTAAAAGTGGGTAAAATTAAAAAATATGTTAACTTTTTAGTATGCAATACAAATTTGGATTATGCTATTTTGGGGTTAAAAGAATGTTCTAAATTTAAATTAACCATAGAATGTAAAAATTGTATTGTAAGGCAGGGAAGGAAAATTATAACTAACAGTATATCCATACATAATGAGAGATCCCTTCATTTCAATACAGTAAATATGGACCAAGTACAACAAAACAGGGATCAATCTAATGAATTTGTAACCTCAGAATATAAAAAAATATGAAATTAAATACTGGTAATACTGTAGCAATAGATAATTATGATAATGAAACACTGAATGTAAGTAATCATGATATAGAGTTACAATCTACTTGTGGAAATATTATGAAAAATGAAGACTGTGTTGAATATGATCACGCAATTAATGTGCATCCTGATTATAGAGGTTCCATGACTCTTCAAAATTTTCGCGATAATTCGGATTCAGATTTAACTGGGGAAATAAATTTAATTCAAGATGTAAATTTAAGGGAATTAGTTCATATTTATAGTGATATTTTTGCAAAGCATAAATATGATGTGGGTAGGATTAATATTGAACCACAACGCGTTATACTAAACTCAGACCTACCTATATCTTTGAGGCCCTACCGAACATCTCCTCTAGAAGAAATAGAAATAAAAAACCAAATTCAATCATTGTTAGCAGCCGGACTGATAAAGGAAAGTAATAGCCCCTATTCTGCCCCTGTTACACTAGTTATGAAAAGAGAGGAAGGTAAAAAAACGCGATTATGTATAGACTATAGAAAATTAAACGCAATAATTAAAAATGATGCAGAACCCTTGCCCCGTATCGATGGAATTTTAGATAAATTGAGTAGTGCTCAGTATTTTTCAACTTTGGATTTAGCCTCTGGCTACTGGCACATACCAATACATCCATCCGATACAGAAAAAATAGCATTTGCAACCAATTTTGGACTTTTTGAGTGGCTCGTGC
This sequence comes from Maratus speculifer, assembly GCA_964019185.1. Lineage (NCBI taxonomy): Eukaryota > Metazoa > Arthropoda > Arachnida > Araneae > Salticidae > Maratus > Maratus speculifer. The sequence continues at coordinate 157,089,521 of OZ025299.1, forward strand.
TCCCTTTTGGCATAAAAACGGGCCCTCCCATATTCAATAGAACCATTCGAAGAATCCTTAATAAATATAAAATCGACTTTGCGTGCCACTATTTTGATGATATTATAATTTTCTCTTCCTCATTAGAAGAACATTTAAACCATTTAGCTCAAATTTTTGACATTTGCAAACAAGAAAACATTATACTTAAACTTTCTAAATGTAAATTAGGCCAAAATAAAATCAATTTCTTAGGTTATGAAATCACTAATGGAACTATAACTCCAGCAAATGCCAATATTGAAACCATCAAAAATTTAAAACCTCCTTCAAATGTGAAAGAGTTACAACGATTTCTAGGTTCCATTAATGTTTACCATAAATTCATAAATAAATATGCTGAAATTAGATATCCTCTGAACCGATTACTTAAAAAAGACACAATATGGGAATGGAACTCAGAGTGCCAGGAGTCTTTTGAAAAATTAAAAAATTCTTTAATTGCAAAACCCATCCTCAAAATTTATGATCCTAAATTACCTTTACATATGTTTGTAGATGCCTCTCAGATAGCAGTAGGTGCCGTTCTAAAACAACCTGATAAAGAAAATTTCTTACATCCTATTGCTTATCATTCTAGAATTTTGAAGAGTTATGAGCAAAATTATTTCATAACTGAATTAGAATGTTTAGCTATTATAGATACTCTTGACAAATTCTATCATTACTTTCATGGTGTCAAGTTTACAATTCATACGGACCACGCATCTCTAGTATGGTTAAAGAGTGTTAAAAACTTAAGAGGTAGGCTTTTTAGATGGTCGCTCAAACTTAGTATGTTTGATTATGAGATAAAATATGAAAAGGGTTCAACAAATGTCGAAGCAGACATGCTGTCACGAAATCCTGTTTGTCATTTTAATCAACATATTAGTTTATTGCTAGATAGGAAAGAAATGATAGAGATGCAAGACAAAGATAATGTTTGTGACAAAAAATATAAAAAAGATAATGGAATTATTATAGTTCAGAAAAAGGGATTCAAAAAAATTGTTGTACCAATGTCATTAAGAAAAAAATTACTCCATATTGCTCATGATAATTTTGGACATTTAGGGATTCAAAAAATGCTTAATTTAATATCTCCCAACTATTATTGGCCTAATATGACAATAGACATTACAGAATTTGTTAAACATTGCGATACCTGTCAGAAAAATAAAAAACCAAAACAGAAAAGATTCGGCTTATTACAAGCTATGCCAGCAACAGATCAACCTTTTGAATGTCTTTCTATTGATACTGTTGGTGGATTTAACTATTACAACTCAACAAAAAAATTCTTACACATAATAATAGATCATGCAACTAGATTTGTTTGGGCTTTTCCCTCCAAAAATGTTACCACTGAAACATACACTAACTGTTTAAAACAAATTTTCAATATCAAAGCACCTCAAAAAATACTTAGTGACAGGCATAAATCTTTCAGATCTCCAAGATTTAAGAAATTCCTTAGAAATCATCATGTTCAACAGCGTTTTACATCCGCACATCATCCTTAGACCAATGGAAAGGTAGAGCGCGTTAATCAGACTATAGTTACCAGGCTTAAAGTTAAAGTTAATTCCACTTCTTCTAAAATACCTTGGACTAGATTATTAAACCAAGCCATCGAAGAATACAACGATACGCCGCATTCTATCACCATGTTCCCACCTGCCTATTTATTTTATGGTCAATTGCCTTATGAATCTCCTTTAAAACAAAACTATTACCCATCAGTAGACAAAGCCCTCAAAATTGCGAAAGCGCGAACTCAGGAATTTCACCTTAAAAGTAAAAGGCTCTATGATCGAAATTTTGTCGAATGCCCATTAAAAATACAAGACTCTGTAATTTATTAAGAATTTAAATACCCTAACACTCGAAAATTAGAACCTACTTTCTCTGGACCATACAAAATTATAAATAAACTTTCTGATGTAACTTATGAAATAGATAAATTTAATTATGAGACAGGACAGAATTCCGTTATTGTGCATGTTTCTAAATTAAGACCCTATTTTTCACCAGAAGATTTTAAACTGTTTCATGAGCAACCCAAAAAACAAACAAAACCTCAGATACAATCACAATCACTAGATCAAACTAAAGTCAAGACAGTAGATTAAGTTTTAATTCTTATTCTTTAAATAGTTTATCACCATAATTTTCAACATTAGCAGGTATGTTCTTGGAAGCCTACAAGAATATTACTTGTTTTTGGGAGTTTTGGGGGTTAAATTGGGCTCCTTATGCAGGCATAAGGTGAACACTTTGATTGTAAAAGCTTTCAAATTGATGTTGATAAATTAATTTTAAGGGTGTTTAAGTCTAATTATATTTACTCATGTATTTGACATTAGTATTATTCTATTTATTCAGCAGATATTTATGTTATAACAGTTATAAAATCTAATGATTCTACTCAAACCTATAACATAAAATGTGATTTTCAGTGATTGTGAAAACTACAGATATTAAGAGTTTTTCAGAAAAGCACACTATTTTTATTTCTATTTCTCAATTAAGAATGACACCTTTTATTCCTATTGTATTTTATTATTAAAGTTTATAAACCATGTGTAGATAAAACATTATTCTACATTTGGCATTTGAAAACTTATAACCAAATTTGACAATTTTGTAAAGGAGTATCAGAGAGGAATTATTGTAAGGAAATACTGGTTGAGAGTCCATTTTCTAAATAGTTAGATTTAATTTTATTTGGATTTTGGAATTATTATGATTTTTTTTATTTATACTTTCGGCTAGCAAAAAATACTTTCTTACGCTATTAGAAGATAAGAAAATTATTTAGTTGCTATGTAATTATTTTTATCCTCAACCAATATTTTCCCTATCAATAATAAACAAATAGTGATATTTTCTTTTGATTATACTCTTCTTTTACTATTATTATTATTATTATGATTTCTATAATGAAGTTTAGTATTAATTATACTCTTATTGAAAAATATTAGGATATGAAGTCTTATTATACTATTACTTATTATTGTTGTTATTGTTATTATTTAAATTTTTCTATATTATTTATTATTGATATTGAGAGTGATGCTATTTATTATTGAAAAATTGATATATTACTGAAAGATGTTGGATCCAACATAACATTAAAACCAAAGATTAAACTAGGTTTGATGATTTTTAATTAAAGAGACTGTATTCAGAGAACATTGGAAAAGACTCTTTTATATATACTATTGAAAGACTTGTTTCATTTAAAGGACTTATTTAAAATAAACTATGCATTAAGTCATTGTAATTATTTAAACTTCCATGAGAACGAATTTTTATTGTTTTTATTATATTTTTATCTCTTGCTTATTAATGTTCATAACTTATTTACTGTTATTATATGTATTATCTCCTATGCACTTACAAATGATAAGTGATGTTGTAACATTATTGTATTTCTTTCAGGGAAATGCTCCTACCTAAATTTAATTCAGAATTATTTTCTCTTAACTATTTTATTTTAATCGCTAATATTTTTTATATTGCGTTAATTTTCTTTTCTTCCATCTCTTGGCTTCCTGAGTTTGACAGTTTTATTCCAAAATTTAACTTTTCTAAATTATTATATTTCTGTTGTCTGAACTTGTAGTTTTATTTAACTATCAATTTCATACAAAGTCTTGGGGAGGGGGGATAATATTACAAATTTAAAATTTTTTGGCCAAAACTAACCTTTATACTATCTTAATTTTCTTATAATAATATTCTGTACTTACTTCAAATTATTAAATTAAAATCTTGTTTCTAAATCTAATCTGTTAATCCTTATGCAGACGATATAAATTCTTAATTTGCCTTAAAAAACATTATTCCAGTATGCGTAAATTTAAAAAGATGGCTCTAAATTAAAAATATTCTTAATTAAAACTTTATTTCTTAATATTCCAAATAAAACTGATTTCTTCTATGTTTTTATCAACCCTTTTTAAGAAAGTCTTATTAAATTTATTCCAAAACCATACCTTTCAAAAAATATCATTATTTTATTTTATCTATTTATTTATTTTTCCTACGTCAACCTTTGATGTGTGCATATTAATAAATTCATTTCTTTTCTTTTTCTCTTAAAATTAATCATTTATAAAAATCGTCTGCCTAAGATATTTAAAATTCTGAGTCAATTATAAATTGGTTAAATAATATTTTTTTTTAAATAAATTTATCGTTTGTGGAAAATAATCTCGTAGCTGGACAAGAATTCTGTTTACATAAAAGAATGATGGTTTGAGGTTACAGAATGTTCCAGAACTTTCTTTTTAGTTTAAAAAGGTGGAAGTCTCGAAATGAAAAAAAAAAGAAGATTTCTTGGGTTGCTTCTTCGATGAGGACAGCTCGCTGAAATAATGATGGAATTTTTGCAAAAGGAGCTTTTCCTTCCTCATTATTACGAATTTAATAAATGAATTTACAGCAGCCCATGACTAATTATTGGATCTTCTACATTTATTTATTTATTTTGTTTTTTCCCTCGCTTGCCATGACTGTGTGTTTCTTTTTAACCAGTGGGAATAATTCGAGTTCTCCTTAAATCGTCACACACACACGTATATCAACCGACGGATCAAATATAGGGCTGTGCAAAAGTATTTTAATACATATTTGGTTATTGACAGTAGCATCTTATTTCCCTAAATAACAAAGTTTTGTTAAAGTTTTCAGAAAGCGTTGGAAAGTGTTTCATAATCTATGCTTAATGCATGATTTTTCTTACTTGTTTTAAACTTTAATAGATTTTTTTATATTTAATATGTTTCTTTAAAATTTTCACAAAAATTACTCAAAATCATTTTTATATACAAATAGCATTTTAGCATTTAAATAAAGTTTTGAAATTTATTAAAAGATATACTTTCATATTGACCTCGTGCTAGGGGTTAACAGATGAAAGATTCAACCAATTAATGAAGAACTCGTCAAAGACATCAATGTTTACATGAGACTTTTTAAGGTACATTTGTAATCAGCTATAGTGTTCGTTCAGTCCATCTTTCTGTCCACCTGTCCGCATAAAAGAACGCAAAAACTACCTAACCCAATCGTTTTAAATTTAAATTATATAATTATTACATAATTTTGTCGTGTCAATTCAAATTTCATGAAAATCGGACGCATAGTTCAATTACAGGGACAATCAAAAGTATTCCGTTACATTACAGTCAATGGGGAAAAAAGTTTCAAGTGCATTTTAAAGGTGTTGCACACCTTCGAATATAATAAAATTGATATGCATCCATGAAATATATGCTATAATATACATCTTGTACAATCTGTGGTGCAAAGAATATTTGTTACTGATTTACAGGGCCACTTAAAAGTATTCCATTACATAATGGTATACCATTGTTTGGGGCACGTTTTAATAATATTATACTATTTCACATTTTATGAAATCGATATACGTTGTTGAGGTTTACTACAAGTTACTTCCATTATAATAGAAAGCAGATAGTATTTACAAGGAAAAATTTCGGATACTCTATTGTATCTGAAGTAATGTATGTTATTACATCAAGATCCGAGTATTTTTAAAACCTCCTTACAGCACCCACGCACCTCATTTGCTAGGCTTGACGTGCATTTTCCAACTTGTTTAATTCTGATCTATATTTTTTTAATTCTGATTTAAGGAGACAATTTACCCTTCCAACAATTGTTTTTATTTTTAAAAATATGATTAAAATGATGAATTCACTGCATTTCAATGTTCAACTAAAAATACTGTTTAAAAAAAATTAACTGCATATCGAATTCAGTTAAAAAAAAAAAAAAAAAATGATTTTTTTAAAAATATTCATTATTTTAATTATGTTGATCTTTTAGCGCAATTTTTGAAAGATTTTTTAAAAGTGTATTACGTAAGAGTGCTCGATTTTTAGATATATCTAATATTTCATTTACTATAATTTTTTCCCCATTTATATAGTGAAAAATGATAGAATCTAACACAACTTCATATATTTTTATTGCTGTGTTCTTAAATAATAGCATGAAATAGCATGAAGGATAATTCCTTAAGCAGATTTATCACACATATAATAAAAAACATGCTAAAAATTTTTTTTATCTCTATCTCAAATAAAAAAAAAAATGTCTTGGCATTTTTAAAACATGAAAGTGGATATAAAACTATTTAAAGTTTTCATTTGTATTGCGCAGGGTGTATTAAAATTTATAATATCTTGTGATATAACTGCCGTATGGTTAAAAATTAGATGTCAAAATAGTCACAATTAAACAGGCTTTCATTTAATAATTAAAAAATTATTCTGAAATAAACTGACTCTTTAGCGAGTTGTTCAATTACATGTCTTAATTTTTTTTTTAAATACGTTAATTAATGATGTTTCAATTTTGTTATGGAATATAAGCTGAACACAAATGCTGAGATATTTATATTAATTTAATTGCAAACGGATTTATTTTTTGTTACCGTCTGCATGCGAAAGAGATTAAAAAAGCATTCTTGAAAATTATTTTTTAAAAACATAAAAAACAGTAAATTAAGATACAATTTCCAAATTAACTACATTTGAAAGTATATTTTATCCCTATTCGATGGTATAAAATTTGAATAAATCTGATGTTTAGGAGTTTTAAAAATTACAATAAAAGTTAAATTTTATCGTCTGCTGTTGTCACCGACAAAATGACGTCAGCGTTACGGGCTGACACGTTTGTTCTTCATAATATTGATAGAGATAGAAGTTAACTAGTATTCCGAAATACATTGAAAGGAAATTTCATGTGTAGTTTGTATTTCTGATATCTTTTTTTAAGCCCTTGTACCAAAATTATTAATTAATTGCTAAATTCTATTTCAATAATTTTCTTTCTTAATATTTGAAGATTCTTTACAAAAATAATATGAAATTTAGGAACGATTCGATCATCAAAATAAATCCGATGTCATCGATTCGTGTACTTAACTCCCGTCTCATGAATCGCTGCGCCCGCCAGAGACCGCTGTCGTCGCCCTTATTCAATTTTCGGAGTTTTCATGTAAAACACTCCATCACCCTTGTCAGAACTCAAACTTCTAAACTGCCCTTGATCAGAGCTCAAACTTCGCTTTCCCGGAAGAACACTTTTCCTCCGAAGCAGTGGCTTCAAATAAAAATGATTGGTATTTGATGGACTATCGCATCCAAAAGGTATTCACAAAAGTTCAATTACTATGAAATTTCTACAGTTCAGTTTTCTTCTAAAAGCTGACTAACTAATTTAAAAAAAATGCACACAATTTTTACTATGCATTTCACTATATATAGGTTAACCAGTATAATAAAACTTTGAGATTCCACAATTTCATTAAAAAAAAAAATAATTAAAATATACACAAAAAGATCATTTATAGAGGTACTGTGATGTAGAAGTACGTATCCTAAATTATAGAAGCCTTTCGGTGAAGAATGTATTTTAAAATTAAATATAGAAATTTTTTGTAAGCTATTTTAGATTATATGTATGGTTTAACTAGTAGTAGAAAACTTTATGCCGAAACGAAAATTTCATAAATGGTCTATTAATAAAATTTTTAAATTTTAATAGGATGTAGAAGCATATATCCTTAATTATGAAGGCTTTTCGTTGAAGAATATGTTTTTAAAATAAAAATAGAAGCTTATTATAAACTATTTTTTATATATGTACAGATTAACTAGTATTTGGAAAGTTTATGCCAAAAGGAAAATTTCATGAGAATTATCTGTTACTAAAAAATTTAATATAAATTTTTGTTTCCAATTAGATTAATAAAAATGTTTTTAAAGTAAATTGTTGCTATTTAAAATAAACAAAGGCATATAATTACACTGTTTGCTTTATACCTGTTGCTTTAGAATGTTGCTTAAAGAAATCCAAAGTCACCGCTTTTGGTACATAACTCTCGTCTCTTACATCCGTCAGAGACCGCTGTCGTCGCCCCTATTCAATTTTAGGATTTTTCATGTAAAACTTCCATCGCCCTGGTCAGAACTTTAAGTTCGCTTTCGCGGGGCGACACTTTTCCTCGGTAGCAGTGGCTACAAATAACTCAAGCACAGAAAAGGCGGGGAAAGCCTCGGCTGCTCTTCGCACCTTTGCGCATGTGCGCATGGCCATCATGTCGTCAACTCCACCAGGTATAACTATTTATCATTTTACCTGGCCACAGCATTCGGAATCCGAGCGTCGAAGTTACAGAGCGCTTCTCCGCTAAATACAGGTGACCCAGTAAGCGGTGAGTGTTTTGTTTCTAGTTTTCTGTCGTGGTCATGCTTTTGGATATTTTTCCTCTAGTGACAAGGAAGTGCCGGTAGATTTTTTTTCGCAAACCTGTTTTCTATAATTATTTTTGCTTTTACTTTAACTTTGTTACTATGAAATATATTCCGTGAAATTGTGATTGTTGTTTATATGTATATATATATAATTAAAAAAAAGTAGCCCTTGCATTTTTCTCTCCTTAATAATAATAATAATAATAAAAGAGAAGGGAGTATTAAAGCGAAATATTTTTTACGGTGAAGGAATGCTGACTCGGAAAGTTTTGGATTTCCCCCGGCCGTTTAAAAGTTTTTGACGCAACATTTATGAGAAAAAAGTTTCTTTTGTTTTTCATGGGTGATACGCTTCGAATATTATTGATAAATTCTTTATTTTTCATTTTTGCTGAATTATTAATGAAATAGTAAGCATTTCTTTTCAGTTTCGTTTAGTAGGAAGTGGGGTATTTATAATATTTTTGGATTTTTATAGTTTCGAATGGCAGAAGTTGAGTTTTATTTGAAACTTTCTGTTTAACAAACGTTAAAAAAATTATAATTTTTTAAATTCTTATTGTTGAAATATAAAAATTATTTTCTTGTGTTTACGAAGTATATATTTTGTCAAAATAAATTGAGAATTAGTTTATTGAGTATACCGCAAAATGTCTATGATGAAGAATTCTGAAGCATAAAAGAGTAACTTTCATTTAAATTACTTCTTTTTTTCTGTATTTATTAGAAAATGTAAAAACTGAATTCCTTTGAACAATTCCATTGCTAAAGTGTTGAAGTTAATGAATGACAGCGGAATTTGAAAATAAATTTGTTTGTAAATAAGCTATGTTTCATATACATAATAAATAATTTTTTTTTTTTTTTTTTACTAAAATTTTCGTGCCATTGTTAATTTGGAAAATAAAATTAAGTTGTTTCATAAACACACCACCACTTCTCATAAGGTGAAATAATGCAAAAAGTTCTATTAAAATTTATTGGTAGAAGCAAGAGTGGTGGGTCACTTGTTAATCAGGCCCAGTTTATCAGACTTGTAACGATTTCATTTCTATGCTAGTTAACGTACTTTCATACTGTAAAAATATAATGAAAAACAGCGTATAAGCAAATTTAATGTTTATAAAGAAATTCTATAAAATGCAATATGAACGATATTTAAAAATTATTTGCTTTTTTGTGCATTGTAAATGCAAAAGCATAAATGTAGAATTTTTAGGCGGAAAATTTTAGGAATTTTCTTTGACTTTGAATATTTTATTTCTGCTTGTTTATCTGATCATTAAATAGTTTGATTCTTGTGGTGACGAATATTGTGTGATTTGATAATAAAATACAGTTAAACATAGTACAATAACGGAAAAATGGGTCTATGAAGAAAATCTTTGAATTATTTCACGCTGAGCTTTATTTTACGCGTATTTTAAAACATAAATTACATGACGTTTTCTTCCTATAGTGACTTCGGTTTGATAGTATTTATTTAGGTGCAATGATAATAAAATATGTATCTAGACGGTATATATAGCATGATAAAATGATAAATAATAAACTGAAAGGTATATTTATGGAAAAAATATCTGAATTATTGGATGATTTCCAGTGCGATTCCAAAAAATAAATTTTCAATTCTACAATGCTTTTTCCCCACAATATTCGTAATTTATAATAAAATTATAATAAAAAAAAATATACATGTAGGCAAACGATACGGTACGGTATATGTTAGTACTATAATGAGAAATACATTTATAAAAATAATTAATTGCTAAATGATAGCATTTACTGGACTTGTGTGTGATTAAAGCCGTAAAACTTAAGTTCCATGATGTTTTCCTTCTACAATATTCTCAATTTTCAGAGAAACACGATACAACTAGACATACGATACAATATGATATATGATAGTACTAGCGAAATCCAGTTACATAAAATCTAAATAAAATATTCTCTTTATACGAACATTGACTGACGCATTAGAGATGCATAAAAAATGAATTTTAGTCTAACACTTTTTATGTTATGCCGGAAGCTCTTTAGTTTCAATCAGTAGTATAATTTTATCATCCTGTTTTTTACTTCAAGGATTTTTTTGTAACGGATTATAATATGATTACTTAAATGTAGCTTTATTATGTCTGTTATTCTTAAAATGTCTTAGACGTTGTTTTACTTATCTGAATTTATATATAGTTTATAATGCTAACTGATCATTAATAAACAATTTTATTTCTAATAGTTTAAAAAATAAATTTAGAAAATGAAATTGAAAAAGAATGTACAATTTATAAAATAAAGTAAATAATATTTAAACTAAACAAATACACACACTTGTATTTAAATATTTATCACAAGTCCGTTTTACTATTTTACTATTCCGTTTAACTTTGATATTTAATTTTTTCTTGTTATTACGAAACAAATGTACAGTTAAAAAAAATTGATTTTTTATATAAAGTAATCAGATTCTTCTGTCTGGAAATTTGGGTTGGAAATAAATACAAAACTGCTGTTTTCCTTATATTTTTCCAAAGTGCTTATACGACCGTAATTAATAGAATATCTATATTTATAAAATTGAATAACATTAATTTACGAAGTGTAGTTTATTCAGATTGTATAATTTATAAACAAGTATTTATTTAATTTGAAGAAAGTAATCTTTATGTCAAAAAAAAAAAAAAATAAACAGGATTGTGGCTAAACAACGCGATGATGTAGTATTTTCCAAAGAGTCTAGATAATCGAAATAATGTAGAAAAGTTACCTATTTTACAGCTCTAAGTTATGGTAAATCGATATTTATGGAATTGAACGGAATTAAAAAAATAAATAAAGTAGAAGAAAATTAAAAATTTAGTACAGAAGTATATTAATATTTAATGGAAAAAAAAAATATTGACTAGAAGTTTTATTTAGAATTTTTCATATTTAATCTTGCATATATTAATATTATCCTTAATCAACAGAAATAAAAAGAACTTAAACTAACAACATAATCAACTAATCAACAGAAATTAAACCAGAAGCAAGGTTTTTAATTAGTATAAACATACGAACTAAAATAATTTAGCGAATGTGTTACGTGTCTATACAAAGGTATAATTATCATATGGTTATCTATGACTGTCAATGTTCATATTGTTCATATTTTATACAAAATGTACATATAGAATGGCATTACTGAAGCTTTTTATTGTTATATGTAAATTCATATAGGGGTTTTTAAGGAACTGAAACTAATAATTCCATGAAGAAATTTATAGACAATAAAAAAGTGTCAGGGCAGCCTGGATGCATTCGGAGGTCTTTAAAAAATTAACCGATATTCATTCTTTTTTTACATTCAGTTGTCAAAAGATATGACTCTTGTGGTTACAAAATTTTACCCGTAAATGTCAATGTTCTATTCTTATTGACATTCACCGGAGTTACTGCAAATTACAATAATTGTGCTCAATATGTGACAGGTAATTGCAGTCGTGGGGAAAAAATAATCACTCTTTACGAACTCTGCAAAAAATTATTGTAGAAGAACTTACTGATATCAAACGATTGTACATAAAGTATACTTTTAAATGGTGTATATAAAATTTGCTTAGGAGGCCATTTACATATTAAAACGAAAAATAACTACTTTTTCCAATAACATTACCCAATTCTGACAGTATAAATGAACTCTACACTCATCAATTAGCCTGAAAACAAATTTTCATGCAATTCGTACTGAAATTTCCGGGAAATTAACTATTTTAAAACGAGCATATTTTAGGGGCTGTGTCCAAATTGAAGTTCGTAATTCAATTGGTGAACGAGAGAGACCCCCTCTTGATCAAGGCATCTTAAGTGCCACTCTAGCAGTCATTGAAGACTGCTAAATTACAGAATAGCATAAGAAGTTTCAAAATATTTAGCCATTTCTATTGAAGATAGCCCCTTAAACCATCATTTTGCTGTTTTTTAAGCATAAGTTAAAAACTACTTGAAAGAGAAATTTGAAATTTTGGTTTTCCATAAAACAGAACTTAATAAATCTAAATCCATAGAAAAAAAATTGAAGGGTGCAATTCGTATTTTTTTTCGCATGTTAATTTTATTATTCATAATTCATATAATTAAATTATAAGAATTGCAAATTCAACCTATTTATGTTTGGGTATTTTTGAACTGCTGCCATTTTTTTTAAAAAAATAGCACATTAGTAGTGTAAATTCAGAATATATTGATAAAACTAAGAAAATGTAATTTAACATTAGAAGAACAGAATTTCAAAAGTTTATAATTAAAAAATGTATCTTTCAAATGACTTGAAATTTGGCGTCTTTGGTATAGTTTGAACCGAAAATTCGAAAAATCTTGTTAAAATTGGGTATTGCCATAGAAGAAATGAAGTTTGAGTTCATTTTAATATGTAGATTGCCCCCTAAGCAAATTTTATACACACATTTAAAAGAAAATTTTATTTGCAAGTGTTCGGTACCAGTAATTGTTTTGCACGATAAATTGTTGAGAGGTTAGTAGAGTGGTTTTACTTTTTTACCCCACGACTATACGCTGCTTTCATATTTAAGTATAAAAGTGTCTTCTATAACAATTACAGGAATATTTTTTTTATTGTTATTAATAATATTACTTACTAAATATAAAAATAAAATAATAAAATTTTAATTATTACTGTTCATTATGATTCTACCAAATTTTTAATTTATGTATTTTTTATTTTAAAGTAAATAAAAGAAATACACGTCTTTCAATAACAAGAAATCGCACTATGTTAATCCAGGAACTCTAATTTAATCAAATCGCATTAGATTACTTTTAAAGATCCTAGCAAAAATTACTCAAAAATACTATATCAAATAAATTTAACATTTTTTTTAAAATTGATAATAATAGCTTTAAGTATAGAAATATTTTTTTATTTAAAAAAGATAAACAAGGTGTCCAGTATTAAAATGGATTAAATCTGTAAAACATTATCTAGAGGTATTTCGAAATAAAGCTAATGCGCTCCCGTGCATGAAATTCAGCATCATAAGAGACTAGCATCATTCGTTGCTCACATCTTATGTATGGAACTTAATTTATTATAGCACTGAAGAAATTATACCTAATTAACACAAGTCCATCCCAAATTCGGCTAAACTTAAAATTGGAATTGACCCACTTTACTTCTGAATGTCTCATATATTTTTTTCAAATCTGATTTAGCTTTTTTATTGTCTTAGAAAATTACCTTTGAAGAGGGTATGCGGTTCATAAACGAAAGTAAATAGACATTTACACACACACACAAAAGATTTCTGTGCCTGAAAAATCAGATATAATTTAATCAAATATGTTGACAGAATAATATATTTGACATGACTAATATATTTTGGGAAAAAAGCGTGATATTTAGTAATAAATGTTAGCTTACAGCATGAAGTGTAACCATAATATCTCAAAGTCAGGTATTTTTTATGCTTATTTTTTAATTCTTAAGAAAACATTTTTTAGCTGAATGTTAGCTTACAGCATGAAGTGTAGCCATAATATCTCAAAGTCAGGTATTTTTTATGCTTATTTTTTAATTCTTAAGAAAACACTTTTTTTTTTTTAATTTGGGAATGATTTTACGCTGTTTTATCATAAATGCAAAAATTTTCTATAAAAATTTTAAAGATAAAACAAAAAATAAAATAAAATGAAATAAAAGAGAAAAAAAATAAAACGCATTCTGTGTTTTGTAAAAATGAAAGAAGAAAGAAACTTTGATATTGATCATCAAATCTCAAAAGAGGTCGCGATTGATCATATCGCTGGTAAAACGCTGATTACCAGACTCAGCAAATTCTGATCACCGTTCTCATTAAAGACATGATGCACGTTTATGAAATTTAAAGAAAATTGTTTGACACGAAGTAATGATTTTATACTGTGATCTTTTTAATAAAAAATATGTATTGTGAGAAATAGCCAAATATAAAATACTTTATATTCATATTGTTTTAATTTATGATTATTATAAGTGATTTACATCGTTTAAGTTTACATCAAATACCAATTATTTACATCAAATAAGTACAAAAATCGAAAATGGTTCCTTAACAGAAAGACCTATATTATTTGAGATATTTTTATGACACTAAAATCACATTTAACTTTAAAAGTTGCTTGCACATGTCTTTTTTTCGGGTTTTTGTATTCCATCATTTATGCGTGTAATGTACTTATGTGTTTGGGAGATTTAGAAATCACAGGAAAATAATTTAAGGGTAGTAGAGCTGACTGCAGTAAATATCTTTTAACCCATTCGTGCCCAGCATCTTTTGCGTACATTTTATTTGGTTGGCACCACTATTTTTAGAAGATTTAAGTTTAGTTCATTAATCACGAAAATGCATCATTTAAATAAAATAGTTATTGCTTTTCTTTTTTACCGGTGTCAAAAACAGTGCTGAATGCCCCTTTTGAAGCGTCCCAAAAAAGGGACGCTAGGCACTAATGGGTTAAAATAGAAAAACATGGTTACAGAGTTTTAGTTATTTAATCAAAAATATGCCTCGTCTGAACTATCTTCTAAATTTTGCTGTTCGTAATATTAACAAGAATGCAGACATAGTAATGATATTTACAACAGACTTGCTTTAATTTCTGTAAAATATTATGACATCATGAAAAATGATGCACGTGATCATTATTCGCATCTAAACAGTGCTGAGAATGCAATACTCTAATCATAACAAGGGGGAAATGGTACATGCTTGAAACTTTTTGTATACATATTTGAAATCAGTTCTTTAAATTAAGTCAAAGCACAGTTTCCCTTTTTTCTTCTAACAATAAAAGAAAGCATTGTAATCGATTTTTTTAGACTTCCGGTTGTCGACGGATTTAGAAGTTTTGTGTGTCAGAAATCCCGAAATCATGTTTTTAAAGCATGTCTGTCAGTATGTCTGAGTGATCTCTTTTTATTATCAAAATGTATGTGAAGAGGTATGAAGTTATGGATCATATTTCTTGACCATAGAATGATTTACAGTTCGAATAGCAGAAGCTAACAAAAGAATGAATTATTTTAGAATACACTCGCAGACTACGAATTTGCAAAACTTGGCTGCACGACTTTTGCGGAATTTTGACATTTTGAGGATTACAGATGATTTCATTTAATATATTTTTTAAATCTTTACTTAAGCTTTGATTTATTAAATTAATTGGTTTAATTGCGAATAAATGTTTTTTTCCCATTTCTATAAATTGTTATTATTTCCGGATAAAAAATTTAATATATTGCGTAAGTAGCAATCTTTCTTAAAGAGAAATATTTTTTAAAAAGTATAGTTTTGAAAAGAGTTTTTTTTATTTATTTACCGTACGATATAACCGACTAAATAAATAAAATTCTGTTTTTATGTACTAATTTTTAAAGAGTATTAAATTATATATGATAATATGTATCAGAAATTAAATTAAGTTGAAAAAAATTGAAGAAACATTGATACTATTAAATTATTTTTAAAAGAAATTTCTGAGTTTACTTTCATACATAGAATTTGGATTTAAGGCCCTTGCGAATTACACGTTTGTAGATTGGTGGTATTCTACAGTAAAACTATTTTATTTCGATATATTTATATATTGTAAACATCACAAAAACATCACTTAAAAAGTTTTTTTTTCAATAAGAACAGTTATTTAAAATATTCTCTTTTAATTTGCTGGGCAATTTTTTTCAGTAATGTAAGATTATCTGATTATTTCTGAGTATACATAGAAAGATACTTCTAATTTTATAAGTGTGAAATAAAATTATTTCGGAAATTCAGAGAATTCGGAAAATCAAAACTAAATTAATGAAGAATTTACAAGCAAAATTACAATGAACCAGAAATTAATGATTTAAATTAGAATGAATTTAAATCATAATTTAAGAAATAAGTTTGCGATATATTTGCAGTTTGTAAATCCTGTATTTTTTAAGATACGTTTCTTTTGCATTGGGTAAATTTACGAGTTCCAATTTCATAAGGTTAATCAAATCAATAATTTAGAAAGATAAATTACTTAGTTTTGATATATTTAAACAGATTTTAGACGCGACAGTTTGGCAACTCAAATATGTATATTTTTGAAACTTGTTTCTTGCGCACTGGAAGATTTATCATCTGAAATTACATTGGACCAGAAATTAATGAATTATTTTATAAATAATATTTTACTTTGATATATTTTCAGACAATAGACATTTAAATTTGTAACTCTTAATTGTGTATTAATGTGAAATGTTTTTTTTTACTCAATTTAATTACTTAAATTTAGTTTAAAATATAAGAGGATTTAACAATTTATTTCAGGGATATAGATACTTTATTTGATATATTTAAAGACTATTGCTTTTTTAACTCTTTAATTGCGTATTAATTTGAGATGCGTTTCTTCTATATTTTCATATTTATGAGTTGAAACTACGGTAGGCAAAAAATAAGATATCTAAATGTAATTCAACTTTTTTATAAAATTATATATTTTGAGCACAATTTAAACAAAATTTAAGTACATCATTAATTAGAAGGCGTTATTATTAATTCATTGGTACTAATCATGTTTTCATAGTATATATTGTTTTCAATTTTTTAATAGTGTAAAAGTTTTATCGTTTTAAAAATATATTGAGGCATTTTAGTGATCCATCTGGTGATAATTTTTTTTCTAGAAAAATCTTTAAATTTCCCTTTCTACAGAAATTCACATTGGAGACAGAAATTAAGACGTATTCATCAAACCATCTTTGAATAATTATCCATATGATAGATTTTTACTATTTCGGGTATTAAAACGGGGAATTTTCTTAAAGAAAAAAAAAACTCGAAATGATTAAAATTTTGATTTTCTTACTTTTCGGATAGTAAAAAAATCTATATTTTGCGGAAAATCTGTTTTAACGGTTAAACAGTGTTTGACTCTTAATGCAGGTACTTCACATAAAATTGACACTGTTTTCTTTTCTATTTTTCTTTCTTTTTCTTTCTTTTTTTCTTTCTTTTTTTTGCATCCTGACTGATTTTTCTTTCTGCAAAAATAGTAAAACAATTAACAAGCAAAGTGATTTTTTATTGTACATTTTTCTTAAATTTCAAGACTTTTTTCATCTTATGTTATAAGTTTCTATGTTGTTTATGTTCTCATTTTTTTTTTTTTTTAAATATGTTTAAAATTCTCAAACAATTTAGTAATAAAAAAGTTGAAGAATTTTTAACGCAAAATTTTTTGAAATTATTTAAATGTGTTTCAATTTTTTAATCTTTAAATAATCTACATTGAAATTAATTACTTAAAACAATATTTTATATTAAAAAAAATGCTTTTGTAAAAAATCAGTTTTATTTTGTTGCAATCAAACATTTACTTAATAAATAAACATGGTTCTATACTTTATTGAATTAAATCAATATTTTGATACTAACAAAAAATGCACAATTTCGATTTATAATAGCTTAAAAAAAAAAAAAAATGCAACTCCATAGTTATCATTATAAAAAAAATGGTTTGAAATTTATTTTTTCCATTTGATTTTCTGATATATGTTTGGATTTTATTTTCCCCAAACATATATATCAATGTAGTATATGTATCTATATCTAGGAATGGTTATTCTCAAAACTTATCAGTAAGTTTGAGTTTTTTTCTTTCGTAAAAGATGCTTTGATATGTTGGCTAAAATATTATTTGAAAAATAGATCTTCGATATTTTTGCTTCATATTTCCCTGAACTTTATTCTCGGTAAAATATTATAAAAAAAATGTAATATACTAAAGATTTGTTATTTTGTTTTAATATTTCAAAGTATTCCATGTCAAGCCAGTACAATAAATTTTGAACTAATTACCTAGAATGAATTTAAAAATTCTATGATAAAAAAAATTGGTTACCTGTAAAGTCGGTATACGGGCGAAAGTTTTACGTGACAACGACTTTGAGTTGTAAAATAATTTTAATGTGAATATTCATTCGTATAGTAGGAAGAAGGATGAAATAATAGTAACAATTTAAAACATTTATTTATACAAAGAATTATATTTAAAACATTAATTTATACAAAGAATCTCGCACTGAATTTCATATTAACAAAATTTTATTTTTACCTTTACACATACATACGTATTTATATACAAATATACATACAATAACTTGCAATAAATTTGCGTACAATGAAACAGCGTTTACTACAACTTAACTTGTTCCTATGTGAGTGATTTTGTTGAGGATAGGGCGATGATAGGAGAAATATGAAATGAAAGGAAGTGTTTCTGCTGTAATGTGCCTAGAAAATGTCAAGTCAATGGTTGTTCCTTTTAACGTAGTAGACTTAGACATATCTGATACGCAATCAAGATTGAATTCGCTGCAAGGAAGGGGCGGTGATATTAACAAAATTTTATTTTTACCTTTACACATACATACGTATTTATATACAAATATACATACAATAACTTGCAATACACTGTGTTTGTTAAACACATTTTACTTCATGTTTATTGATGTCAAATGTTGAATTTTGTAAACAGCATATTAAAGAATTTTTCAATGAGCAGAATATAACTAAAGTAAAATGGCTTTCACTAATCACATATCATTAGTTTTCCATAATATACCACCGAATTACGAAATAAACTACACTTATTTTCTTTGTACTTTATACTAATAACTAATACATAACGTATTTCGTCTTAGTTTGATACTATCTAAAATTCCTATTAAGCACCGCCCCTTCCTTGCAGCGAATTCACATTCACGTTCAGAAAATGGTCCCACAAGTGACCGGAAAAAGTTAAGAGAAAAGTGAGCGCGTATCGTGAGCGGAGCGTAACGTAACGTAACGCTGTTTCTTGAAGTGTCTCCCGGCAAACCAATTTACAAGACGTTGTCACGTCAAAATAAAAAATGAGAACACATAGCGGATGTATAGTGGAAATATTAAAATAAATAAAATGAATAAATGAGGCAGATAACTTTTAAATTAAAATCATAATACGAAATACTTCTTAAAATTATTGATTAAAATATATTATTGTATGTTTTAGTAGTACATTTACTCCGACATCTATCTATATGTATGTATATAACTGTTTGTTCTGACTGATTCATAAACAATGTAGAACTCAAACTATTGAACCTAGCAACATGAAAATTGGGAGGAAATACTTCTTATAACATAAGCGAGCTCTAAGAAAGGATGTCTTAGCCATTTTAAGTCATTTTGCATATCTCAACTGTAGTTTTAGATAAAAGCAAAAAACTTCAGTCAAAAAAAAAAAAAAAAAAAAAAAAAAAAATTAAAAAGTAATAAAACATATGTTTTAATGATTCTGGAAAGAATCCTCAGGTAGTTAAAAGGACGGTCGAAAATTTTAGGACATTTTGCCATATCTCGGCAGCAGTTTTAAATAAAGCGGAAAATTCGAGGTAACAAATCTGTTCAAAATAGTTACACATTAGGTACTTCAGTGATTTTAAAACTACTTTGTCTATTATGGCGCCAACATTGACTTTGAAATGGATAATGTGGGAATATACGAGTAAGACAACAATAATGGATATCTGATTAGATATTGAGAAAGAGTTCTTTTTTATTTTATCTTTGCTCGATATGTTTCGTTTTATTCAAGATTCTTCCAGAGAAACAGATTAGCGTAACAATAATCGTATAGCACATCTCACAAACCATCTTTAACGCTCCTCTTTTTCCATAAATGGAGTTCTGAAGAAACTAATCGCATTCATAACAGCATATGTGTAAGCGAAAATATGTATAAAGCACGGTTTATACTTTTCTTATTTTAGCAATTGATAGCAACAGTAAGATTTTTTTTGTATGTTTTCTAATCACAAAAATTATTATTTGTATTATTTCTTAATTAGATAAACTCGTAATTGGAAATATGATTTACCTTTTCAATACATATATATATGGCATTAAACAATAGGAAAACAGAACAGTATTCCCATCCTAAGAACTATTTGCGCAGTCAACCAAAACAAATAAACAACTAAAATAAATAACTATTCGTACATTTTACTAATCAATCCCCCTTCCTCAAACAAATAAACAAACAAACAAAAAACAAAAATAGTCATACGATCGGAAAGTATGTCTTATGTCATTCATGCTTAAAAAATCTCAAAGGGTTAGGTCATCTTCAGACTGAAACCATATCAAATTATGAAAAATTCAATATGAACACCTGATTTTGACATTATGCTGGGATTACCCCGTAATTTTTAACCCATAACCGACGTCATTCTGTCAAGTACCTTAGGAGGTATTAATGTTTAACATTTTGAACGTATAATTTTTAATTTATTTTTAATTGTTGTAAAACAGATTGTAATGTAGGGAATTTTTTAATAACAACTCAAGAATTGCTTGGTGGAAAAAACTGTAATTTTTAATTTCCTTATTTGAAACTATTAAACATCGATTTCTGTCTTTTGTGCCGTTAAGATTTCAAAAATTGTCTTGATGTTGCACGAAATTTTAACATCTTATTCAGGTATTCTGATTAAAAAAAAAAAAAAAAAAAAAAAACAGAAGCACACCGAAGAAATTTCGTCTTCGTCCGAAAATGAAAAATTAGTCCCTAAAGTCGTCGTAGTTATTACTTAAATAAAAGAAAGAGTGTCATTAATCAAATAAATATGGCATTCGGGTTTAGCAGTTTCGATTTTACAATACCTGAATTTAACACATGAAAAGTCTTGGTCTTAGTTAAAAGAAAAAAATATATATATTACTAAAAGTAAATGAATAAGTAATTAAATAATGAATAGATAAATAAAGATTTTAGTGTTCAAACTCAGTTACTTCATTTCGTTGTAATGGTATTTGAGAAAAAAGACGTTTTGTGCTTTAAATGATTAACAACCATAATATTCATAAAAACAATTCATGGGTCATTTTCAAAAAACTTGTACATTCTATGTCCCCCAACTTTAAGAATTTTTAATAACTAAAATAAAGTTTCAAAATAAAAAATTAAGTATCCACATTACTTTTCTGACTGTTTAGAGTAAATGTGGGCAAAATATTATCAGAAATTAAAAATAATAATAGTGTATGTATGGTTTCAGTGTGTCAGATATAGCTAAAGAGCCATGTCCCCTCTTCCCTTTTTACTTTTTCAACTGTAGTAAAATCATAATTCAAGAGTCAAAAATGTTAATTTTTTTAGTTGTGACAATTGTTGTACGTCTTATCTGTAGCACAGACAATATATTTTTCAAAACTTGTTTTTTTTTTATATAAAAATGGGACATTTTTTTTTTGTTGTCTCCAGATTTTTCCCCTCTGTTACTTCCACTCTGTTACCATATTTTTGTAAGAAATTATTACTACTAAGGTGACAACACAAGGTTCTGCAGTTCTTCGAACAGTCTATTTTTAGATGAGGCCACCATTTTTTAAATTATTAAGTTATTTTCACTGTGGTGTTGAAGTAAAGCATTTACAAGATAAGGATGTTTTATTCAGTTTCCCCTCTGTTACCATCTTATTTATGTGAAATTTATTTTTTTTTATACTTTTATAAAATTTTAACCATAAGATCAAATGGTGCTTCTTAAATAAATAGGCTTAGTTTTTCTTGTTTTTGATTAACTTTGTGCTGCTAAAATTATTTGTAGTTTTTTTCCCCTCTGTTACCATTCCCCTCCACTGTTAAAAATCTGCTGCATTTTGTTGCAACGCACTCCACCGCTTATATATAATATCTCTATTCCAACCAATGAGAAAGCTCCATTTCACGGCCAAGTAACCGTTTTCTATACAAGCAAGGGAGTGCGTTGCAACAAAATGCAACAGATTTTTAACAGTGTCTGTTACTATGCTTATGGTAACAGAGTGAAACAAAATGTAACAAAGTAAGAAACTACTTAAAAAACGATTTTATTTGAACATTGTTCTTGAAGGCTGCACATTCTCGTTTCATGTTCTTAGAACAGAATTAAAAATATGCATTTTTCTTTTTTAATGTAAAATATTAGTTTTTGTGGTGAGCTAGTTGCCATAAACATTAGACTTTAATTTTCTAAAACAAAATGCTTCTTTAATTGTAGTCATTTATATTTATGAATCAATACTACTTATTTATGAAAAAATGATGCAGCGTGAAATACCACTATTTTCGAATATTAATTTTTGTAAAACCTTTAATTCTTGCTTGGTCTGTTTCAAATTTTAAGATATCTTATAACATATGATAAAAATGTATTAAAGAAGAAAGGATCATTATTTAAGTAGAAAAGCATTTGTAAAAAAGATACACCGTGTCAAATACCCTTATTTTCGAATAGTAATTTCTGTAAAAATCTTTATTTCTTGGGTTAAAGCGTCATCCAACTGGCACGCGAATTTGTTAAAATTTGAAAATCTAAGGCGAGCCGTTTGAAACTGAAACACAGCTTACAACATATGATAAACATTTATAAAAACAATGCCACGTGAAATACCAGTATTTTCGAATAGTAGTTTTTTGCAAATATCTTAAATTCTGCCTTGATCTGTTCGAAACATTGAAACTTCATGGCGGCTTATAACGCATAACAAAAAATTATATAAAAAAATTGCCTGGTCCAACCCACTATTTTCGAATAGTATTTTTTTGCAAAAATCTTAAATGCTTGCTTTAAAGCACCACCACCTCAACTAATATATGATGAGATTTTTTTTAAAAACTAAGCAGTGCGTTTGTCATAGCACATGATATAAATTTACAAAAGAGAATGCCCCGCCAAATACCACTATTTTCTAATAGTAATTTTTGTAAAAATCTTAAATTCTTGCTGGATGTGTTTGAAACATTAAGATAGTATACAACACATGATATAAACGTATAAAAAAGTATGCCACATCAAATACCACTCCACTATCAATCAGCGTTACCTTCGGTTACTTTTTTTGCCACTCTGTTACAGTCAATTTATGCTGGTTTATTTCACTAAAAAATTTATCAATCATCATTTTGAATAGTTAATTGTGTAACTTTAACCAATAGTTTATTTATATAATTTTTTTTTAATTTAACCGAAAAAATGTTAATGCACATTTAATTGAAACTTGTGATTTTTCCAAAAAAGAAACAGAGAGGAAATCCTTTGTATTTTACAATAATAAAAATAATCATAACAAAACAACAGTTAGCATTTTCTGAAAGTAGCAATCATGTAATTAGAGAGAATGTGATATTTACTGTTTTAGGTGTCTTATTTTTTTAAATAAAAATTTTTGAGTATTGGTGACAGAGGGGAACATTTTACTGTTGCAAGTTCATACTTTATTTTTTATTTGATGTTCCAAATCAAAAAGTGAACGGCTGTTTTCAGTTTTATATACAGGAAATGTTTTAGTATCATTTAATATTTTTATAAGTTGAATTTAGAATTTTTTTTTTTTTTTTTTTTTTTTTTTGTGAAAAATTTTCCAAATGTACAAGTTTTTTGAAAATGATCCTCATAATTCAGTACATTTTTTTTAAAACTTCCGAACGAATTTTAAACTTTTTTTAAATAATTTGAGTAGAAACTGTAAATGATCGAACTGCACGAAATAAAAACAAAAGGAGCATTAGTTACGCCATTTGCGAAGAAAAATATCTGTTATTTTTTAATTAACTTTAATAAAATAAGTTGATTTTTTGTTTTGTTTTTTGACGAAAACAAAATCCTCAAATATTATCGAAAAATGTTGTTGAACTTACATGAATCGTTCTCGAAAAAAGATATTTCAGTATGAACTAATTTCCACGTAATTTGGAAACTTTCTCCATAAAAGTAAACGTGAAACACATCGCATTGAGGAAAAACTGCATTATTAGTATAGATATATACATTAAGCTTACATTATTCTAAAAAAATAAATAAATAAAATTCATCGCAGCCTTTTTCATCGTTCTCCTTGCCAAAAATAATTAAAAGTTGATTACGTTTATATTTTGTTAAAAGTAAGTATTAAAAAATAAGCAAAACGTACTCATTTTTGAGAGTCTTAAATTAAAAACTACCTACACGTAGTCATTTTTGAGTAAGTACTTAGTTTTATAGAATTCAGCATTTATGAATGCAGCCGAAAAAGTTACTAAGTCATAAGAAATAAGATGATCCCGCGAATAGTTGATTAAATAAAGTCCATGTTAGAGGTTTTCATTCTATTTCCTTCCTTTTAAGTTTTAGAAGTAAACTAGCATGATTGCTACAAGTTTGACACCTCTGCCTGAAGGAATACCTTATAAATAGCAAAAATAAAATCCGCTAAATTTAAATAGCAACAAATTGTATATAAATACGTTTTTTAATTGCCATTTTACCAGTGATTAAGTGAAACAAATGCATCGAAAATCTAAAAATAATTCTTTAAAATATTATCCTTGGGCTGTGGTTAATAATAATTCTTACAAAAATAATATATGAAATAAGGAAAATAGAAATGGATTGTTTTAACTTATTATAACTGTTTCCAGAAGTAACTTAAATCAAAACTAAATGTTTAGACTTTCTATAATTAATCATAAAATGTTTTCTCTTATAGCAGATAGCTGATTACAATGAAATAATAGGTTCAAGACGATCCAGATGGAATGAAAACGTTATTAGGATTGATTTTTAAGTGTCGCGTATAATAAATATTCCCTTTTTAGTATTGCTTCTCTATATGTATGATAATTACGATGCATATCACAGTAAATAAAAATTTTTTTTTTAAGATATAAAGTATTGCTTTGAATTTTTATAGAAATAATAAGTAATATTTCTTTAAGTTTGAAGTGCGGAACTGTTCTTCAAATTGATCAGATAAAATGCTTTTGAACAATAGTATATGCACATTTATTAACACATTCTAGAAAATTATGTTTTAAAACTTTTGTTTCATCTATACATATATAAAATAGTTTGTCCTGACTGACTGATAATCAACGCACAGCACAAACTACAGAACGTAGAAATATGAAAATTGGGGAAATATACTTCTTATGTCGGGATTTTTGAAAATTTCCTCTCTAAGGGGTGCAAACGGTGAGTCCAACCTTCTTGAAAATCTTTCTATACCTCAGCAACCATTTAAGGTAGAAGCGTGAAATTCCAGGAAATAAATCTACTAAAAAAATAATTAAACACATATTTCAGCAATTTTAGAAATTGCCCTCCTGAGAGGTTAAAAGGGAAGTTCAACAATTTAGACCATTTAGTACATCACAGTAGTCGTTTTAAGTAGAAGCGTGAAACGGTAGAAAATAAATCTATTAAAAAAATAAGTAAAGACGAGTTTCACGGGTTTTAAAATTTCCACTCCCGAGGGGGTTAAAGTGGGGAGGTCGAAAAACTCCAAACTCTTTTTAAGACTCCTTATGTGACATATCATCTGAAAGCCCTTAGCTCGCTCTTACATATTATGAACTTTTCTTCCCGCATCCTAATTCCCCCTTTCCCAGGGAGACAGCTTTCGAATTTTTTATTTTATTTTAGGTTTTTATCATTACAGATAGGATATTTTTAAGGGGCATTTTGATAAATATTTATAATATATGTAAATTTCAAAGAGAGAAAAGATTTTTACCGGAGAGGTGTGACAGTTGGAACTCTGGGGGGCAATTTTCTAAGTTTGACCTTCACCCCTCATGTGACATATTATTGGAAAACTCTCTAACCATTATATTAAATTAGATACCTTCAGCACCTCTCCTCCCACATTGCCCACGCAGGGGGAGGGGAGGCGATTTTCTAAATTTAATCGATACCCTCTTGTGATATATTGTTGCCCTGTTCTGACATTGAAAGCCCTATCATCACTTATTCATATTATGCGCTTTCCGTGCCGTTCCCCGTAATGTTTTATTCTCGGGGGCAGGATGCAGTTAACGAACCAGATCAATAAGAAAATTAGGTGTTTTTCTAATAATGGGATATATAGTGAACTAATCTCAAAGACGTTGAAAAATCAATAAAAAATGTTTATCCCATTTACCATCTATTTAGTTCCTATTTTTTCACCAAAATGTGCCTTTAATTCTTCTTTTTGGACATTTTGCAGCTAATTATCGAATAAATCTAATTTTTTATAGATAAATTTCTTTATCTTTTTATACTTACTCGCGCCTTTTCAAAATTTTGCAAACAGGTGATACCGTCACATGGCTTTCGACTATTGTGGCTCACTTTTAGCCTTTCTTCTATGTTTTGTTTTTTAATTCCACCCATTTTTAGTTTGCCACTACTTTATTAAAATCCTTTATAAGCATGTAAAAACAATTATTTTAATGATCGATTGTAAGACATTTTGATTGTTGATTCTCGGAAATAATCGTTGATTGTATCGATTGTGTTTTTTACGATGGCGTTTTTTTTCGACTGGTAAATTTTCAAGAATCGTCCATTACAAGCCATATTCTAGCAGAAGTTTAAAATAGAAGCTTGAAATGCAAGATAACAAACTTATTAAAATATTATTAAGCATTTATTCCGGCGATTTTAGAAATTCTCTCCGTCCAAAATAATTAACAAGAAGTAAGAAAACTTAGTCCATTCCACCATACCTCAGCAGCATTTCTAGATAGAAACATGAGTTTCAGGTTATTTAATCTAGTTAAAAAAATTAAACATGTGTTGTATCCATTTTAGAAATTCCCACCGAAGCAGTTCTGTAATTTTGGACTTACAAGCATTCAGCAGACATGAAATTTCAGACAATTTGTTTTCAACTTTTATCTAATGTATGCTCCTTTGGTTGAACATTTACATTATGTGATATCAATAAAAATTTATTTGTTTTATTTTTAAAACATTACGCATGTTATGTTTGTAATTAGCATAAAATAAGAGTTTAGATTTTATAATTACACGAAAATATCACAATTTAAATAAATACAAACTTAAAAAGAAATCTTTCTCTGTTTCTGTGTGGTTTGTTTACTTCATGTTAAAGATCGAATTAAATAATATCATTATTGTTATTAAAAAACAAAAACGAAACGGAAATAAAAACAAATTCTTTTCGGAAAACTCATTATTTAATAAGTATGACATCTAAGTAGAAAAAAGCCGAACGAAATAAAAGAAATAAGCTGTTCGTTTCATACTTTAAATAATTATGCGTAACTGAAATAATGATAATTTTTCATAAAGCCAATACTTTAAATCTGAATGGGTGACTAAATTCGAAAATCGGCATGATCATCTTGAAATTTAAGGAAAAACGAATGAAAGTTTGAAAAATGAACGTTTTACGCTTTATAAGTATTTAAAGTTACCGTTGCATAAAGAAATAATTCTCTAAATATTTTTATTATGTGATATGCATTATAAATAATCTTCATGATTTTTTTGTTAGCATTTAGTATCGTAATTTTTGTAATTAACATAAAAAATGTAATTGTAATTAACTTTAAATATTTAATTTAAAATAACTACTATATTCGGCAGTTATTCATTTTTATGTGATATGTTTATAGCATGTTAAAAATCCAAGCAAATGCATTAGCTTAGTATCTTATTATTAAAAAAAAAGCATTAGAAAATTATCTTCATATTCTTAGAAACTGGCAGGAGTTTGACCTCTAAGAACAAGTTAAACGAATAATACTAATAATAATCCTATCATATATCGGCGATAAATTCCTATTAATTAATTTATCGTGAAAATCTTATTCGTAATGTTTCATGTACAAATAAATTTTCCAGTTTGTGTTGTAATAGAAACAGTTTCACTCAAATAGTATTTTTCAAACTTCAGAAAAATCAAGCATATACTGAAAATAAATAAGTCTTCTTGTTTTTTCATAAAAACATTATTTAAAAAGAAATATAAATAAATGATTATATTTGAAAAATTGCATCAGCAGCAGCGTTGCCAACTCACTATATATTTTAAAGTTATGATTGCTTAATGTTATTTCAAACAGTATGATTCACATTATTTTGCATTAAGTACGGCAAATAAGTCCCTTAAAAAAAGTGGTAGAAACCAAGGAAACTATTTTAAATTGTAGCGTAATGGCAAGACGGATCGCAACTTAAAATTTGAGAAAATTCAAATAAGTGTGAAAAAGTAACATTTTTCCAGAGCTGCCAAGACTTCGACTTTTCGAGTATCACAAATTTAATACAGAAAATTTTTCTTTTTTAATCAGAACACTTAGGAGATTTAGGAGAGCAACATTTTTTCTAAGATAATAGTAATGTACAAAAAGTTGGAGATTTGGCAATTCTGGTTTTACGCTACATATATGTTATAAAAAATCATTATACAAATAAAGAATTCGTTTCGTTAGATATGTCTCTTACGTGATAGACTTTATATGCAAGATATTTTTTGTTTATATTTAACTTTTTTAACCTCCTCAGTTCTGAAACAAACATTTCGATGGACCACAAAAACTAGTTTAAAAATAGTATGAAACCTCACCCAAGATGTAGAAGTTAATATATCGGTACTTATGATAGGCAGCAAGAATTAAAAAGGTTTAGAGAAATATTTAACAATTCTGGAAGGATTCAAATTAATTTAAAGGGTGTTCTTTAGTGTCTCCTCCAGGACATCAGGACTGAGGAGGTTAATTAAAACTGTAGTTTTTGTACAAAAAACGAAAGCGACTACAAGTGACTGATTCTTACGACTTGCTTTAACTGTGATAAAAATAAAATAAACTCGCTACTAATACTGCCGGCATTTTTCTGTTAACTTATTGTTCACAATTATCGAACTTTTGCGAGAGGGGTTCAGTACAACAAAAAATGTTTTGTTACAAATATTTTTACTCTCCTTATTCAATTTAAACTACGTTGTTGCCAATATCCTTTAGAATTAAGAGGGTCATACTTTATTCGAGAGTCAAACTATATTCGTAAATTATTTCTTTTTCGTGGCATGTTTCTTGCATAGTTTAAGTCCATGCAAATCCATTATAGTGTTACTTCTCGGAAAAGAGTGCAATAAAAATATATTCCTTTTGGAAAGCCCATCATTTAATATTCCAAATAATTCATATGTGTTTGACCTGTAAGTTCATAACTAAAGTGAACAACAACAAAATTGTATCCATCAGTAATAGATTTTTCTTATCTTTGTCATTAAACTTTTTGGTGATAAAGTTTTATTTTCTAGCAATTTTGTCGCTTTGTATATTGAGAAATGATATTGTACTCATTTTTTTTCATGCAAAATATACAGTTGAAGAAAAAAAAAGATCGCGAATTTAATATCCATTTTTTATCATTCATCTATTTAATATCCGATGAAAATTAATCCATGTATTACAAATAAAAAGTCTGAATTTCATAGAAATGGTTTAAAACATGCTTTAATATAAAAAAAAGAAACAAATTTCGAAATTTCAAATACCTTGAACTACATTAATTTTACTTTTATGATTTCATCATGAAGCTCTTGTTTTAATTTCTTGTTTTTTTAATTAACTCTAGATATCATAATTTTAAATAAGTATTACGTTTTATAAAATATTTATCGTTTTGTGCTCCGTTTATTGTATATTATAGATCCTATCTAATACATGGTTTTCGTGTTACTTAAAGAAGAAAGCAATGCAACAAAATTCTTTTCGGAAAGCCAGCCATTTAATATTCTACGCAATTCGTATGAGTCTGACCTGTGAGTATAAGTTAACCCAATGAAATAAAGTAACTACTATCACTTGGTGATAAATTCCTCTTAATGTCTTTATCAAGAAACTTTTGTTCATTGAGTTTTATACACTAACATCTTTCTACATTTTTAATTATGAAGAAAAATGTTTTATTCAAACATTTTGTTCATTGAGTTTTATACACTAACATCTTTCTATATTTTTAATTATGAAGAAAATTGTTTTATTCATACTTTTTGTTGATTGGGGGAAAATAAAATCATGCTATATGCATTTACTTACTTTATACAATTGTTCATTGAAACATACAGGGTGTCCAGCCAATAGCATCCTGATTTCAAAACTAAATTTCTCAAAACAAAGATCAATAGAATTATGCAATAAACGGTTTGTTTATCAGATAAGCTGTAAAAATCTTATACAAAAGTTTCGAACGGTAAATATTTTGAAAAGATTGTGTTCTGATTGCAAAGAATGCTTTGATTTGACATTTTTCTTGCTTTAGATTGCTGCCAGAGAATGTGTTTTTCGGCTTAAAATGCCATATTTCATAGTTTTTTGAAATTAAATTTTTGAAATTTCGAAATTCTAAAAATTTACTTCGAAAAATCTTTAAAATATTGCACTGTAAGCTGAAAAATTATTTCTCTGCAGGCAATCTAAAACAAGAAAAATGTCAAATCAAACCATTCTATGCAATCAGAACGCAATTTTTTCAAAATATTCACTGTTTGAAATTTCTGTATAAGATTTTTACAGCTTACCAAATGAAAAAAACCGTTTACCGCATATTACTATCGATCTTTGTTTTTGAGAAATTTAATTTTGAAATCAGGGTGTTATTTGCTGGACACCCTGTATATTACTTTGTTAAATATTTTTATTATGCGTTATGTGTGAATATTGTTGTTTATATTAGAGTTCGTAAGGATCAGGGGATTCAGGGGTTTTTAAATAATTTATTACCAGAAATTTTGTAAACATGTGGTTTCTATATCTCAATATGGTTTGTTTTTTGTTAATTTAAATAAGATAAATTTTACTTTAGAAAATTTTGGTAAAACGTCTTGAAGCGTACAAAACCTGTATATGCAAATAATTATGGATTCTGATATTTATAATTAACATAAAATATATTAATTTCAAATAAATATGATTTTTATTAAATAGTCCCCTTTTTTGGTCTGTTTATAGCATTTTAAGATCCATGCAAATAAACTTATTGCATAAAAACGGAATTAATACTGCATGTTTTTTTAAGAAACCACACTTTATTACTAAGGAGCCGTATGAAATAATCGAAATACTAACTGCTAGTCATAAAATCTTGCTAATGTCTCTATTACGAAGCTTTTATTCATAGTGTTTGATGAAGTTATATTTTTCTTGATTTATATTGAAAAACAATTTTTTCCATAAATGTTTACAGATTCTAAAAAATATATATATACTAAAATTCAGAGTGATTGAAAATCGTGAGCAACATTTAACATGGAAAAAGAGTCTTGGAAAAAATTTTGAGGAACCATTTGAGTTGTCTTTATATGCATTTTTTAAAATCAAATTGCTCGATTTGTTACAATATATAAAATCTGCGTTTGCAAAATTGGAATTCATTTTAAATTCAAAATCATATGGTGCGGAAAGTTAAGAGTTAATAATATGTGTTTTCAGATGCTGGAATATTTATCTTATCTACAATATTATGTCACCCAAGGATTATGAAAAGAATTTAACTATTAAATGATACTAAAATGTGTAGATTTTTATTTAACATAAAATATCTAATTGTTTTAACAGCAGAATGGAAACGTCAGAACCAGTGAAGAATTCAGACATTTTTCTCTGGAATGCAATTTTGTCTCTTCTGGAGGAGGGTGGGGGGATGTGAGCGATAGCAAATTTAAACCGTTACCAAACACTGAATCAAATTTTGCGGGGAGAAGGAAATTTTGATGATACGGTAATGAAAATCCCCCTATTCAGCGCTTCACCCGAATTCATCGCTGAATAAAAATCATATGTAAATTTTATGGTTTTCTTAACATCTGCCTGCTGTGAGTTGGAATTATTTTTTATAGTTTAACAGTGTTTAAAATTTTTTTCTGTGATTCATCTTTGATAAAGACAGAATTATTTTTTTTATATCTTTACTTCTCTTTCACTTGTATTATTAACAACTCCTATTGATTTTGCTATTTCATATCCATTAAGATTTTTTTTCATTTTGCCAGCACAGTTGCGAAAATCCCTCATAATTTAGATCTTACCAAATAGTTTTCAATTTACTTTAGTATTATTTTCTAAATCCCCCTTATTTGAAGTTAATTTCGAAAATTTACGGATTCATTTACTTTTTTATCAACATCTTTTCCAATTTAGTGAATCATTCTTTATAAAATATTGTTTTTCAAATATATCTAAAACATTGTCAATTTCTGTAACTGATTTTCAAACTTTTTTTAAGCAACCCATTTCTCTGAGAAATGAATTTTATTCATAAGAATTTCGACTGTATTTGTAACTAAATATCCGATTTCTGTTTAATATTTTATTATGTAAAACAATGTTTTAGAGCGTTTTTAGGGTATATTTTCACTTATAAAGTGAAAAAGGAACCATTATACGATTACTCCCTCTCATGTCTGTCTGTCCGTCTGTCACAGCCATTTTACTCATAAACTGTGAAACATAGAAAGCTCAAATTGGGGGAAATAATTAAAAACTCTTAAACCACACATTTACAGATTATTAAAAATTTACAAATATATTTAGGAAGAGGGTACTTGTTACTTGAAGAAAAAAAAAATCTTTTCTTTGTATAACCTGTAGGTTATCTTGTGAAAGCTTTCGTTACGCTGAACTCAAAAATATACTTAATGAATTTTAGGTAATATATTTTCAGAGATATCGTCGAAAATGTAGTGTAAAAATATGTCCCTCCGCATCTAATTCCAAATCTACTAAAACTAAAATAATGAAAAAAATTAGAGGTTATAGATGTTACTTTAAACCTTTCAGGAAAACTATAGCGATTACTTTATGTCGCTTAATTTTTGATAAAAACACATTTTACTCTTACAAACAAATTTCGATTTATGGGCATTGAGCAAAGGTGTCGAGAAGCGTTGGAGTTACTTATCGTAGCAGAAGTATAAAAGCATTGTTGACAATGATTTTAGAAAAAATTCGTCGGTAATTTGTCAAAATATTAATCCTTAAAGACAGGGACGATTTGGATGTAAATAATGAAGAGGGCTGCGCTATCTGCATACCATCGACTTTTAAATCGTAGGTAACAACTTTTAATAATATGTTTGTGTAATGTACTACTTAGTAGCAATATAAAAGAAATAAATTTCATGATGTTGGAAACATACTAATATTATTAGAATTAATCACATAAGTCAGGGTTCGAAAAAAATGTAAAAAAAAAAAAAAAATCCATTTTAGTACCAAGATTTTTTTAAGTTTATTTGTCGCGTTTAATGAAAAACGTTACTTACATCGGATATAGCGGGTACTACGGCACGAAATTTTTGTTATTAAGTTGTCTAACTTCTTAAAAAAATTCCTTATGCATGCAAACCCTTCATAAATACTATGGGGTTTGCGGCTATTTTTCATTGAATGGGTCTCTCATTAAAACTGCTGTGTATTTAAAAGTTAATCAAAAACCTATCTGGAAAAATAGGTGACGGACCAAAACGACTTTGCAAATTTGCGAGTTCCTTTCGACAAAAGATCCTTAGGAACAATGTCAAGTTTAAACATTGAACATGGATTTGTGTAAGCTACACTGAAAAAAGAAACGGTTATTACTACCCTGAATCTAGTTTTATGAAATGCCAAATGAAGTTTAAATATGAAATACCTTTTATTATCAGTACCGAGTTAAGTTCCGTAATAATAGATAAAGATAAGATAAAAAATAGAGTTATATATAATAGCAATATTTGAAAATATTTAGGCTTTATATCTCTTCGAACTTTTGTGGTATAACCATTTATATTATTTGAAGTATTCTCTATAAGAAACAATTGGTGGTTTAATCTTTTTTTTACTCTGTTTTTCCCTAACCATTCGCCACCCTGTAATCAAAACTATGACTGATCTATAGTCTTTACGATTTGGACTCTTTTTTTGCATGCAAAAGAATCTCATGTATGTCACCTTTTAGTGTTTCTATAGTATGTGCACCTGATTCCATATTAATTATCTTTTCTAATAAACATCTTTCTTCATATGCGTATTTTAAATTAGGGTATGTCCATCTCAGTGCTTTGCAATATATGGGGCACAATAATAAACACTTTATACTACGATCTGAAAAATATAATAGCAACATGGTCATATACAAAAAATCTCAATTTAATTTTTGTTTTAGAAGAATTGCATACACCGTTCAAAACGTTGTATTGTCTGCCGCTTTATCAAATACTACAGCTTCCAAACAGTATTCCATCATGGTCAATCATCTGGAATCTCGTATACAGATGAAGCAATTCGAATATCTAAAGGAAGTTCAGGAATTCCAACGTTTGGAGCTTTAGATTTCATAGGATCATTTTAAGATTTTAATTGCCAGTAATTTCAAAGAGCAGCTTTGCATGTCACATATGTGGCATGTATTACAAAAAATTTCAAAAATTACTTAATATTTTATGATTTTCTTTCGGCATTTTTTCTGAACTTTTAAGGGAGTGAGAGAGAAAGAACATAATTACCATTTTTTCGAACTTCCAACAATTTTCCGAAAAGTAATTTTCACCTATTTTATTCTCAGAATTATGCTATTAAAAAGACAAAATTTACTTTTTAAACATTCTGGGGAATGTTTGCATAGGCAGTAATCTGCAATGGATGCACTTTGAAATGTATAAAAATCGACTAAAAACAGGAGTTTTTCTATTTGTATTATTAACTTGTAAAAATGTACGAAGAATAAAAATACATTACCGTATATTTGACGGAAAGGTAGTTTTTATAATCCTTGAAGTTAAGAAATTAAAATAACATATTATTTACAAATTACATTTTCATCAAATTATTCACTGTTATTATTCATCTGTTATTCTTTATACAAATTATTCATTTTAAACATGTTCTTGTTAAAATCTTGTTTTGTCTTTCCATTTAAAATGCTAATTAAATAAATAGGTGACAATATTTCGTGACACTACAAAAAATCTGTGTATCGTTTTTTAAATAAACCCCAGTTTAATCATAATAAAGCTATAGACACGTGAATCTTTAACGAAAATTGAGTTCGTACTAGTTTTTTTTTTCTTTAATGTATATAATTTAGTATCTGACGGATAAAAAAATAGACATACTTTTTTTTTTCTTTTTACTGAAGCTGTTTTAAGTAATAAAGTGAAAAAAAATATTGAATTTTTTTTAAATGAAATTTTTTCAACGTCTTTAAATAATAATAATAATGAACTAATCAATAGCTTTAAAATTTTTTAAAGTTTCAGTAAGTTGATTTATTTTTTAAATTATATACTGAACATATTAAATAGAACACTTCTTTGAAGCATTTATTGATAAAATTGCATCAAGAAAAATTTTCAGCGTTTACTGTCTCCTTAAGGGATACATAATTGTTTATAAGGCCATTTTAGTAAAACTTTACTGCTTTCATACAAGCTGTTAAAAAACAGAAGCATCTGTTTCACTAATCACATTTGTCTAACACTGCTGTTAAGCGAGCAGTCATCATCTTTTCCTTTATAGCTCTTTTATATTTCCGAAGATTAGATGTATAAGGAAAGTTTTCTAAATAAAATTCAGTTTCACTTTCGAAAAATTCTCAATCGCTAGAAGAAAAAGAAAAAAACACTAAATAGCATAAGATTAAGATGTTTTGATAACATGTGTGGTAAAACTGCAAGCAACAGCTTGCACTTATTTCACATTTTTAATGATTGTTATAAAGTTATAAGTTTCAATAGCTTAAATAAACAAACTACTACAAATTTTGAAAAATACAATTCAAATTTTGAAACCAAGTTTTAATTATTGGCGCGTATGTATTAACATTAAAATTATTTTTAAATTATTTTAGAAAGATACGTAATTCTTTTTAAAACATTGAACTTGTGAAAAGGTTTGCTCACGGTAGAACAAATGAAACCTTATACTTTATTATTCTTATTCTAGAATCACTTGGGATACGAATAGGAGAAGATTCGCAGCAACTTGAAATTGTAACCTTCTGATGATATTTTAGAGCCGTTTGCAACGATTAATTTATGATTTAATTTAAAGTTTTTCAGAAATAATATATTAAGGAGAAAACTGAATGGGAGCTGTATGAAATATCTTCAACTTGAAAAATAACTCGTATTTTTAAATCTTTAATATAACTAGTATAAATAGTCAGATTCAAATGTTTAACTGTAGGGGAGAGTGTGGATACTTGAGCATAGGGGATACTTGAGCCACCCCTATTATTTCTACAGTTGGTTAATTTTTCTTTCTAAAACTGGCAATATGGTAACATATTTATAGTTCTGAACATGTAAAAAAGAAATCACATACCTTGGTACCATTTTGAAAGTATGGTGATTAATAGTTGTTTGTGTCTATCTAAAGTAAACATTTAGATGCATAGTTTTTTTATTTTTTTGTATTAAAAGTTTTGTTTAAAGTTGCAATCATATGGATAAATTTAATAAGTATAACTTCAATTATATTTTGAATCTTAACTAGTTCAAATAGCTGCATGATTTACTTAGTTTCACTAATTGATATTTTTTTCTTTAAAAAATAATGACTTAGAAAAAAAATGTTTAAAAATGTATATTTTTTAATGAAAATATCCATTTTATTTTCCATTTTGTCTAAAAAAAATACCCTGTTTAGATAAATGTAAACATAGCTTTCAATTTAATTTTTATCACATTAAAAATTTTTTTAAACTATTTTAAAAATCATAATCTCTAATACTTCAATTAGTCAGGTCCAACATATTAAAATATTTATTTTTTAATATAATATATTAAGATTAATATTTTATAGTGAAATTGTAACATCATCTGTTACTGTAAGTTTTTTTAATCAAAGATATGACTATTGTCACCAATAGAGGGCCCTACTGAGTTACCATGTAGCTAAAAGTAAAAAGATTTTGCAATGATCTTTCGATCACCAGCTATAACGACACAAAATTATCGTATTACTAGCTTTGTTTTCTCAGTTGGTTTTGAAGGACTTTATGTATCATAATTTATCATTCTGTAAAATATTTGTGCAAAAATAAAGCGAAAAAAATTACTTTTGTAGGTTTTTTTTCCATACTGGCTCAAGTATCCCTTCACCATGGCTCAAGTATCCCCTCCATGGGGATACTTGAGCCACGATGTAAAAAAAAGTAAAAATTAATTATACATAGAAAAATAATTCAAAATTAATTGAAAGTGGTTTTCAGTTGATGAAAAATTATCAAATTTTCATTTTTAATAATTTATTTTGTTCTAAGAAATTATAAACAATTAAAAAAAAAATTTAAATTAAAAAAGTGGCTCAAGTATTCACATCTTCCCCTACAGTTAGTATATTTCAATGATTATTAGTTATTACAGCTTGCAAATGATGGCAGTAAACGTACAGATCGACTTTCAATTAACCCTTATAATTAAATCATTTTCGTTAAAAAAACGAACCAATTTTTAATATTTTTCATGAAGCCTGCATTTTAGATACGTGAAACATTACTACGTAATGTGTTCCATGAATCAACAGTTAAAAGATTTTTAGTTTATTATTTTGAAAATATTTGGTGAAGCAATAGAAGATATGTTAGCTTACGCTATAGAAATAATCCCAAGGCTGCAAGTCAAAATTAAAAAACGAGTTGAAAAACAATCCAAACTACTTTGTTTTTCTAGAAGTTTTGTTCTTGTTTTATGCAATTTAAAAGATAATAATGAAAGTTAGACTCATTGCTTCAAAATATAAAGAACTTAAATCTTTAGAAACAAAAATAATTAAATGTTTTTTTTTTTAAATTTATACCTAATGTTTTATTATTTAAATTTTAAACATTTGTTAAAATTTCGTATTCTAAATTTGTAAATGGGATAAATTTTCTAAAATTAATTGAAGAAATGATGCTTTCTGCTTACTTTTAAATTCAAATATAATTAAAAAAATATTTTTTTAATTGTTTTTCTCATATACGCTATTTAATGTAATGAAATCAGAAAGGGATTAAAAATATTTCTTTTTCATTAGTGAAAAGAAGCTAAATCATTTAAAGGGAATAACTGCCTAAATGCGGCAAATCATTCAACATATTTCATTAAATTTCTTTGACAGTTTCGATACGAGCCATTTGGTTTGTCTGAAAGGCCTCTTCCATCTATCCGTGTTGTAATTCGCATAAATATACACGGATTGTCCTGTTATTGAGGTTTATTAAACAATATTTAGTATTAAAAATGAAGTATGCAGCATGTATAGTGCGTTTACAGACACGCTCAAAATAAGTTTGTTGCAATATTGTGTTTTAAGGCGGGGGGGGGGGGGGTCGTTCGCGGTACACTTCATTGGTGTTACACTATCACAAACTTAATGAGACTGATATATATTGCTGATATGGATTTTAACATGCTTTCTCAGATGTACAGAATAAGTAGCATGTATAGATCGCTTACAGAAATGCACAAAATAATTCAATTATATTATGGTATATGGGACACTATCGTTTGTGGTGCATTTAATGATATTATTATATCTCAAACATAACATCACTGAAATACGCTTCAGCATGTTTTCTATAGATTATGGAGTGCATAGCATATACCGTTCATTTACACAGACGCACAAAAAAAGATTTTGATTACAGGACTGACAAAGATCAATGTTACTGGACATGCATTTCTGCAGTGTTGTGCATTTTTATAAATATCTAATATTGATTGCAGAGTTCTAAGTAATAATAGCAATACCCTATCTTATAAAAACGGTTTGCAATATGAAAGCGGTTATCGCTCAAACTATGCCCCCTTTCGGCCACGAGATAACCACGTGGAACAGCGGTTGAATGTCATTGGTTCACGACAAGTTTTCAAAGCCAGCCTCACTCAGACTCTATGTATCCGCAAGGATTTGGACTTTTTCACCGGCTTTAGTTGGTTTTAGAGTTGCACTTCTAACATCACGCCAAATCAAACACTTCATCTCCATGGATCTCTTACCTTCACGAAATTTGAATGTATTTGGATTTTTAATGAGCTATGTGTTTTTTTATACTGCTAATTTAGATATCTCATTTTATTCCAGGACATATTAATACTTGTTCGTTTTGAGAAGTGTTAAAAAAATCTATATCTGATGCATGGTTGTTCGTTCTTGGTAATATAACATTAAGTACGCAATATTAATGTACAATTTTTAAAACAATTGTCGTATAGTATGTAGTATTTTACAGGAACATGTGAAAATTTTAATATATCATCATCAAATTGAGCACTACTACCAACGGAATTTTACTGAGTTATGTGTAATTTTTTAATTGCTTATTTTGATTTAATTTTATTCTAGGAAAAAAAACCAATACGCTCTTTATGTGGAAAAGTGCTAAAAAACCTATGCCTCATGCTAGATTTTTTATTCTTGGTAATATAGTGCGGTGATACTTAACGATTTTTTAAAAAAAATCATCGTATTGTGTCTTATTTTTTACAGTAACATGTAATAAAGTTTAATACATCATCATCAAATTGAGCAATAATGCTAACAATGGAATTTAATTTGAATGGGGATTACAATAATAGATTTTCATAAATAACTCTCTTTTATGCCAAATCACTCTGAATAATATGCGCCAAATGGCGTGCAATGAAAAAATATCTGTGCAACAAGGTAAAACAAAAAATAATTCAAAGACATTTTTATTTTTTTAAACATGACTTGTTGTTCTTTAAAATCTATAAGCTCATTTATCGAACTCACTATAAGTGAATTCGACTGTATTTGGTATGTATTAATTTACTAATGACGGTATATTGTTTTTCTAAATGTTTCCTTAAATAATAAAACATAAAATTATTCAGACAATTTTATTAAATTGTCCGGAGTAGTTGTACGGAGTTCCCGAGTTCATACAAAAATTAAAAACGACTTCTTTTGTTAACATTAAATAAAAGAAATATTTCTCTGTTTTTTTTTCAACTCAAAATAAATTGCTTTAAAAAATACTTCTGTCGACTCTTTTTATCATTTTATGGAACTCGCATACAACACCTCACAATGTTTTTAATTTTCTTTTATGATTTCCCAAAGAAAGTGGTGGTTTTAATTTTCACACAAAGTCTCTTAAGGACACTTAAAGGACTAGATACGTGAGGATGTCTCGAATGTTCTTTTTTATAGTTTGAAAATTGTGCTTTTTCTTTTGAATTTTTTAATTACCTCTTCAGAGCGTAATTAAAGGATGTGTATGACTAGCTTTTATCGCCTAGCTTCTCCCAAGGAAAAACTTAATGGATTTAGAGGAAACTTATTATTCTGTTAAAAATTTATAATTAAAAATTTAAAGTTTAGACTAAAAAAATGAAAACTGTATTTTCTTTTGTGAAAATTTGCAAGCATGTGTTTAAGACTAAATATCTTTTCAACTATTTTTTTTTTTAAATTTATCATGAGTTTGTTATTTAGTTTATTTTTCATTGTAC
Source organism: Maratus speculifer (assembly GCA_964019185.1). NCBI lineage: Eukaryota > Metazoa > Arthropoda > Arachnida > Araneae > Salticidae > Maratus > Maratus speculifer. The sequence continues at coordinate 157,130,157 of OZ025299.1, forward strand.
TTGTACATGATGACGACTGAAATAAAAATAATACGTATATACATACTAACCTACGTCTTTTTTACAATCGAATAATTATATTTCCGTCCAAATATTTATTTAATTAAAGAAATTAAGTAAATATAAAACGCCTATTTCATTTAATGCCGGTTACTTTTCATTAACCAAATTTTCTGATTCAAAGTATTTTTTCATAACTAACTAAAAAAAAAAAAAAATAATAATAATTAAAAAAAATAAAAAACAGGGGAGGTAACTATGTATGTCTGAAAGAGAAGTGCGTACAATACGCATAATTAAACCACGTTTTAATTAGATATCAAAAGCGAAATATAGAAATAGTAAGCATCACTCACTAAAATGCAAAAAATCACATTATCTATTAAGTAATGAATATCATAGGAATTCTAATTGCTATGGTTTTGGTGCAAGTGTTTATATTTAGAGACATCATTAACTATTTTAATAATATTTGAAGGAACATACTAGGTACTCCTAGTTTTTCCTTTTTTTAAATAAAGTACTTAGAAATAAATTCGGCCTATTTGATACGATAACTTCTAAATAATAAAATAATAAATTGATACATGCCCGAGTATGGTGTGACTAATCCAGCGATGTTTGGCCGCGGTTGATAACTTTTATCAGCCATAATAATGTTTCATTTAATACAAAAGAAAGGCAACGTTATTGAAAACTTTCTTCGACTAGTTTGATTGTATTAATTTTGTGAACACAAATCAGGTTTTATCTTCCAAGAATTTAGAAGATAACACTTTATATTTTTGAATGAACGAATGGGTTATCAGTTTGTTTCCAACACAAATTATTTGTTACTCTGTCTTCTTTCATCTGATAATGTTTGAATTATCTATTTTGAAAGATTTTCTATTAATCTAACACTAGATTACATTGTTTAATTGACGAATTTTACATTTTCTAACTCCAATACAGTTAAAGTTATTTAAATGAATTATGTCCAGAACAAGTGAGGATTCAAATATAGTTGAAAAAACTTTTAATTTAGTTCATTAAAAAGACACTTTAGAATTACTAGTAATTTAAATAAGCGGCGACCATTTGATTAAATAACGACTCTAATTCTGTCAGGACCCTAATTCTGTCTTAAAGGTTGAAATTAAAAGGTTAAATTGATGGATATCAACGTGGACCTTCTCGTGCTGTATAAACGTGGTTCTTTTAAGAATATATCAATGTCCTCCTTTTAAGTTTTTATTAATATGCAACTTTTAATGCTTTATCATTGTGCCCCAAGTATTCCTTTTTAAAAACAATATAACTTTTATTTTTAAGTATAAATCAAAGAATAAAAGCTGCAAATATCATTCATTTATGAAAGATATGTATCATAATTCAAGGCTTATAATCCACGGATCAGATAATCTTGTTTGGACCCAGAAAGTTTTCTTAATACAACCTAACTTCTTAAATCACAGTTATATGATTTTAATTATTAAATAAAAATTATGGGTCTAAATGTTATTATTTGATACGCGGATTATAGGCCAAAATTGTCTTATTCTCAATAAAACAATCCGAAACCACGCTGGATTGTCATTCCTTTGCGATAGTGATGACTAAAATGTAATTTCAATGAATAAACAGCAATTAAAAATATAGCTTTTTTAAGTGATAAATTTACATTTTTGAATGAACAAAAGAAAAAAAGTTCCGAGGAATTTTTCGACTTACAAAAATTTCAACTTAAATAATAAAAGCGTTCTGATTACTCGACAAAATAAATCCAAAAAACTTAAAGGAATATGATTTCCTTGAACTGAATTGTGATGATGAATTAACTGAGCTGAAGCTTTGAAATAAATATATTTTTAGGTTTGTATTCTAGACGTGTGTTTAAAATACTTTCCAAAATGCAATGTTTCTTAAATTTTATAACAATTCATTATTACAATGAATTAGGAGCTGTCATCATAATAGTTTAAGAAAAACATAAAAATTGAAGAAGTGGTTGATGAAATTTAAAAATGTATCATAAAAAATAAAATTATGTCCTGATTCTATAATTAAAGTAAATTTACATGAATACTCATTCTAGAACTCATTTTCATTTCTTCTTTTCAGAAAATGAAAACTGTGTATGCAACAAAATTTTTACATACTATTGTATTGAATTGTTTTATTATTTTTTAATTAAAAAGAATGATATGAATGACTATATATATGTGTGTCTTTAGTACTGATTTTATTGTCGATAAGCATCGTAGAAAAGAGGAAATATCATAATGAAACAAAACTAAAACTTGATTAATGCACGTCATCATGCAAACACCGGTGACTGAAAAAGCTGCAATACAAGGAAGTTTACCTGAGATAGAATCAGTAAAGGTACTGTTTGCTGTTTAGCCAGAGATGAAGTTAAACATACATGATCACTAATGTTATCCTTCTCGCGTGATAATGGTGACTGAATCATGCAATCAAATTCAAACTCGTTACTGTCCGACATTTCCACAAAAACATTTAGTTCATAACTACATGCATTAAGTACGCAAATATTTTCAAAGAATTTAATAGATTTTTTATTTTTCTACTAATATATATATATATACCGGGTGTCCAGTAATTAACTGACCCATTTTGAACTTAAATAACAAATAAACGTTTTGAGATAATAATGCGCGGTTTGCGATATTGTTATTAGAAAATCAATTAATTTTTAAACGTGTACTTTGTTAATATAGTTCAAATTTCGGAAAAAAATATCGCGCTGGCGGTAACAGGTTGTTTGAATACAGACATGACTCTAATTTTCATAAATATGAGATTTTCGGCTGAATCTGAATCTATATGTTGTCGAATCTGAATCTATATGTTGAATCGACTCTCAAATCAGCTTCAGAAATAGGGTACGTTGGTTGGAAAGTGATTTAAAATAATATTTCTGATTGAACCATCTGTATTATATTTCCCCTCCTCAGTCTTGAGACTGAGATATTATTTTAAATATTATTATATTACATTAACAAAGTGCATACTTTAAAATTTATTTATATTCTAATAACAATACAGCAAGCCGCGCATTTTTATTTCAAACAGTTTTTTTGTTATTTACATTCAAAATGGGTCAGTCATTTACTGGACACCCGGTATATATATATGTGTGTGTATGTGTGTGTGTGAGAGAGGAATGTCGTTATTCATGTTTAAATCAAATTTCGCCTCATAAAAATGACAAAAGTTCGTCTATTTGTAAATAGTGTAATTGAATAGTTAAAACATATAGTCAAAGAGCAAAAATTTACATTTACAAAGACAAAATAAAAACTGTTTAGATCTCGGGAACATTAAAAAATTAATGTCATTTTATGTAGACATAAAAATATTTTGCCATTATGTTGAAATGATTATTGAAATTAATTATTCACATTTTCAAATCTGAAATCTTTGCATTTTGACTGCATCAAGAAATCATTTCTTAATTTTCTTTATAAAATTTTTTAGATATACTCGTGAAAGTGCTAAATAATGAAAATGATTTTTCATTTTCATGCATGAGTAAATATTCATTAAATAAATAATATCATTGTCAATATAATATGCGCAAAATGAAATAAACAAAAACCTGCCAATTTCTTGACGTTGTGGGGCAGTTAATGTTGTACTACATTTATGGAGAAGTAGAAGCATTCAGTTTAAAGATCTAGCAGTTAAATACCGGAAAATTCTATTACTTAAGGATGAAATATCTTAGTAGTTATGTCAAAGCAAAAACATGTCTTGATTAAGAAAAAGGAAAGACTTTAAAACTAGAATATAGAAGAAGTATATACCGGTTTTTCACTCCTGCATTATAAAGTTGAAAGTAAAAGTAAACGGTCTTATTCATATTCCAATAAGAATCCTGGATTCATAAAGAGATTTTTTAAGTAGCTCAGGTTCATATTTTTGTATAACGAAAACCATGAAAATTTTTCTCAGCTACCCAACTTGTCATACATGAACACTGAATCGAACTTAATAAATGAGTGTTAAGAAAAGTATATATCGCGACATATGATACTGGTTGTTTTTACATTGACTTCAACAGATGCTGTAAATTCAGCTGAAATTTGTTCACGAAAATGAATTTGTTAGTGCTCATTAATTTAATCGAACTGCATCTTCAGCTATGTTGACATGTTTGAGGTGTCAATTTACTTTGTCTTTTATAAAACATATAATCAAGAAACCTATAAAGCAATTTTTAACCCCTTGAGGGGCGGTGAGATATATTGTATCCCACCTACTTTTAATGAAGATTTACACCATGAAAATTTTATGAAATTTTACTTTTCTAATTTTGGTGGAAAAATGTTGCGAAATTTCTTTTAATTATTTTGAAATGAAAAATTTCCAAATTTCTGGTGGGAATTCAGAATTACACAAACGCAATTGCTTGCACCTCAAAGGGTTAAATATCTCTAATTTATGAAACGCTGCGACAATTTTGTTGAAAAAAGCATTTAATTTCTGAAGTTAAATTTTAGGTACTGTGTTGTACAAAAATTATTTTTAATTTAGAGTATGTTGACACATCTTAACACAAACGATCGTATCCCGATTATAGCCCCATCAATTTCTTTTTAAAAAGGAATTATTATTTTTTTGCATTGTATTTCTTGCAACTATACATAAATTTTGTCACGGAAACAAAGTTAGTGTTTTTAAAATATGCATTATGGAAATGACAATTCTATAATGGTTTTGTATCTTCAACTAATATACTTTTAGCATCTCGCAAAACTTTCAGTGTTATTCTTGAAGTAATGAAACTTTCTTCTATCGAGTTTGTAATGTTTATACTTTTTAATAAGCAATCAGTTCTCCCACTTTCAAAAGTGTTAAGTTTCATTCATATTTGATTTCAAACGGGTAAACTCGGGTGTAAGCTTTCATTTTTAATTTGAAATTTCCAAAAGGTATCATAATCTTGTCTTAAAAATTTATGATGCCGTATGTGTTTTCTAAAATTAGAAAGCTTAAAAAGGAAATTCTAGTTTTGAATATTTTTCAACTATGCTTGGAAGTGTTAATAAATACGGAGCAGAATTTAAATCGAACAACTTTATTTGAAAATGAAAAGTTCTTTTTCAATTCTAAACAAAATTTGTTTCATTTTTTATATGAAAAATGCATTAAGGAGATAACTGAATGGAGTTCAATCAGAAATTCAGACAGCTTCTAAATTATATATATTTCTTTTCATTTAATTCCGAACTTTGGTTTGTATTGGCATGAAGTATATCTTTTGTTATTTCAAAGTAAAACGTAAAAATATCATGTGTGACATTATCAGGATAAAATTTCAGCTAAATATCAGAAAAAAGTCAGATTTTTTAAAAAGTTTTGGTACTTATTGACTTTTATTAAATTGTGAAAGTTTCTTTGTTGATGAAATAAAAAGTGTTTGGAAATTTATTTAGTAGCGCTAAAAATATTTGGTGGTAAAATACATATTTTATAGACTTTGTACCTCAGAGCTCAATAAATATGTGCAGAACCCTCTAAAGTGCTTTGACTGTAGATATTTTCACCAATCTACTTTCTATTATGCAGCTTCAAAAGTTATGATTTAACCCTCCTTTTTTTTCTTTTATTCTAAATAACATTAATTTTTCAATGAACCTTTATTTGAATGTTCAAACGACTTAGGATCTAAGTAATCATTAACGTTGCTATTGTGTATTTTCTGTCTTCCATATTTTAAAAATAGACTGTAAATTTATCCCATCAATATATATGCAGTATTCTGTAAAAGAACCTTAATATATATTAAGAAAAATTTGAATTTTTTTAGAAATTGAGTCGGGCCAAGGTCCTTTTCATTGATTTCTGTACGGGCCGGGCTGTGAACTATGAAAATATAAACGGATCGGTCCAGGACGGGCTCAGGCCAAATTTTTAATTTTTACATCGGGCAGGTGATTTTACAGAAAGGCTCATGTTTTGAACACCAATTTCACGATTTCAGATGAATTTAACGCTAGCACCCATTATTATTTGTTACGTCCTACGCGTAATGAGCAGGAACCAGATTCCTTTTCTGAGAACAAAGATATGGTGCTTTTTTTTCACTTCTCCCCCCCCCCCCCGTAAATGTTATCAAGCACAGAATATAGTATGACAAAATGTTATTTCACCGTGGTTTACAGTTAAAACATCGCTTAAAATAAAGAACTTTTTTAAATTAAAATGCTTTTAATTTTACAATGCCTATAATTGAAACATAAGTTATTTCTTTTAATGTAATATTTTTCTTTTATATCATTAATTCCTATGTTAGGAGACATTGGGACTTATTTTATTTTTGAGAAAAATAAAAAAAGAAGTAAAGGTTTTCTTTTAATAAATATTATTGTATTGATCACGTTTTATAACAGAATTAAACGTACATATAGTATAGTTTTAGTAAAATTAGTGCTAAATTTATTGAGTTTTTTTAATTACTAAGCAGCATTATTATGTGATGTGTCGAATGCATTAATAAAATCTATTTTCACTGAAACAATTCATTAAAAACGAGTTGTTTTTAATTTATTTGCGGTTAGAAGTTATAACAAGTTGAAACTAAAACGAGCTCGATTATAATTAGATTGAATGATAAATAATACATTATTTAGCCACATCATGAAATTAAATCAATCAGTTAAATTAATTTCAAGTTGATGCATGCAATTAAATCAATTACAATTAGATTTAATGCTATTAAATCATTATCATTGTTTGAGTTTTTACGAAAACAAAACTGGTCTGTCCTTATGTATAAAATTAAAAATCTTTAAAATTTTTCAGTTTTTTCATTAAAAAATTTTTTGCTATATTTTTTAACATTTTTTGTCTTAGATATTTTATTTATTATTTTGAAATAGTAATGCATCATATTTTAATAAAACATTTAAATTCTTCTCTCCAATGAAATCCACCACACATACTTCATATCGTCATTCTGCATACAATACTAATTGTGAAACTCTCAACTGAAAAAAAAATATATTTATTAAGTTGATACTATTTATTAATAACATTTATTAAGTTGAAGTGGCAATAACATAATGAATAAATAAATAAATAAACAACATTAAAGAGCACAAGTATTATAAAGTAAAAGATGTTAAAAGCATACAGCTATTTCGGGACTTCTAAAGTCCAATCATCAGTGCTAAAAATGTGTAAAGTCACATTGTTAAATAAAAATAGAACCGTGCAACACAGCTCGCCGCTAAGGCGAACTGACCATGAAACGTCGCAAAGCAGCAGTAAAAGTAAACTGGCACGCGCACTCAGAAGGAGACCAATCAGACGTCTCTTCCCACTAGAAGAGTCCAAAACAAGGAGAATAGGAGGGGGGGAGAGGGAGTGATATTACAGGAATGGAAACCAGATTTCAGAAAATCTTGGTGTACTGGACATGTCATTAACCAAATTACTAGAGTTTTTCCATATATGAAAAGCTTCCCAAAAGTCTAAATCATAAATTGACGAACAATATTGTATTAGTGAGGCTTCGGAAAATCTAAAATTGTGACTATTGGACCAGCAATGTTTGGCGATAGCGGAACGTTTTATTTCGCAATTTTTAACGTAAGTACTGTATTCTCCCAAACGCTTTTTCAAGGCACGCTTCGTCTGACCGATGTACATTTTATCGCATTCGCAAGAAATCTTATAAATACCCCAATGTGATGAATCATGTATTGGATCTTTGAGATTTGAGAATTGTATTTTATTGAAGGGAGTAAAAGTTATTTTAAATTCAAATTTTGACAAAATTTTAGAAATTTGATGACTGATTTTTGGAAAATGTGGAAGAATAATTAAATTAACATTGCGGTCTGAGTTGAAGTTTGAAGGAGTACGTTTTCTTAATTTGTTATGAATGGAATCAACGATTTCGATTGGGAAACCCCGATCAATGGCAATGAATTTGATATGGTTTAATTCTGCTTTAAGTAATCTATCGGATGAGCAAATATTTAAAGCCTGGTGTACATATGTGTTAAAGGCAGCTGATTTCTGGTTAGAGGGGTGAAATGAAAGGTGATTGGGGGTGGGGGGGGTAAAGATACAGTGAATGGTTTACGATAGACAGCTGTGTGAAAAAAGTTACTTTCGCGGGAAACCAAAACATCCAGGAAAGGTAATTGATTGTTATTTTCAAATTCGTAGGTAAATTGAATATGGTCATCTATTAAGTTCACAACTGTGAGAATATTAGTAAGATCAAGTATATCAGAGTCCAGTAACGCAAAACAGTCATCAACGTAGTGGATATAAAATGGAAAAGTTAGTTTTTTGAATAGTTTTAATTCGAAATAATGCATATAAAAGCCACTAAGGATGGGACTGAGGGGAGAGCCAATGGATGAACCATCAGTACAATAAAATAATGATCAATCGTCTGAGGTAATCTCCCATTCCGAACTTTCTCTTCTCCCTTCACCCCCCTTTCTTCACCACATTATTTTTTAACCATTTAAAATTCTTTGTTGTCTTGCAAAAAATATTAGATAAAATTGTGTCTGAAATGTCCAACATCCCTTCACTTATCCATAAGAGTGCATAAAGTTTTACTCTTTTGTACTATCTGTTGATTTTTAATAATAAATAAATAGTTTACCTTAAAAAAAATACGAATGAAATAGAATGAAAGATGAAAAAATCGAGTTTGATCTTTTGTGCATACATTTTCATGTTCTTATTTTGTTCGTTATTTTCATTTTTTACATTTTTTAAAATTTTCTGTACTGGATATTTTCTTAAAATATTCGGCTTCATCCTTTGTGTAAATACCAGTTCGAAATACAATTTCTTTCGAAGAAGATTTCTTTTCATCTGGAACACATGATTAAAAATATTTCTCTAATTTAGGCAAGATTGTAATTTTAACATATGCTAGTTCATCTGTCACCATCTCAAATAAAACAATACAGTTGAGTCTCTATATAACGAAATCCACCGTTCCAGTAAAAAATTCGTTATATAGAGAAATTCGATGTATAGAGAATGATGTTAAAAATCGTATTTAATGTCTGAAATTAGAGCAAATATTATTTTTGATCTTTTGAATTAATAATTTGAAATTTGTTTAAAAGTAAATATTAACCTAACATTTTACTTCTTAATTATTTAAGCTGTTTCAAAAAAGAGAATACACATTTATTTGAAAGCTTAATGAAAATCAAATAAGGAAGACTTGCATTAATTTCAGACGAAGAAATATATGATTTTTTGTTGTTTTGATTATAAAATTGTTACGCTCTAAAAAAAAAGCTCAAATTTTAGCAAGGAATGAAAAATTGTAGTTAACATTTTCCTCCATTTGAAAGCCTCTCTTATGTGCCTCTCATTGATTCCTCTCTTACATGTGCATCAATCCAATTGACTCTGTTTTGAGAAGGATGTGGTAAGGTGTGTGGGAGGTGGGATGAATTCGTTGGATTTAAAGAACAAGGAGAGAAGTAATATAAAAAAAACTCATCACTGACGATAAATCAAAAATAAGTGATGGGAAATTGATTCTATATGATTTCGATGCTTTTTAAAACTGAGTAAATTAAGACCAATTTATGAAAAAATTAGTTATATAGAGATCGATATTTCGCTATATAGAGACTGTTTTTAATGTAATCATGCGAATGTAATCATGGGAACCGTTCCTACTAAAAATTCGTTATATAGAGAAATTCGATGTATGGAGTTTCGTTATAGCGAGACTCGACTGTATATACACACTACATGGCCATTGATGACCGTATCTTGTGATTTTAGCCATTTTGTTAAATAGCTAGAAAAATGCATGAGGAATTATCCCGAAACTCTCAGTGTATAAATATAATAGTACACGTCAGACATTTCCGTGAAGATTTTTTCCCTTAACTCCAATAGGGGACCGTCAACAAATTAAAAAAGAATGAATATCTTTTGGATAACCCTGTCAAAACTAGTGTAGCAAAACCGCTCAAACTGTAGATTATGATTAAATGGCTTATTGTAATAAACTGTGTTCATTTTTATGCGAATAGCATGTATACTCGTAGAGAAATTAAGGTTTATATAAAAATGGTCCCAAATTTTGCCAGGTTTTTTGCTTATAATTTGCAGAGTTCTTAATATAAAGTAACATTCTTTTCTGAAAATATGACAAATAATATTGCACACAATATCCTGTAATCATAATTAAAAAATAACAAAAATTGTATGATAAATGAAAATGTTTACTAAATAATTTTTCACTGCGCGGCGATACCATTCTTTTCTGAAAATATGACAAATAATATTGCACACAATATCCTGTAATCATAATTAAAAAATAATAAAAATTGTATGATAAATGAAAATGTTTACTAAATAATTTTTCACTGCGCGTCAACGATATCAAAATGTCATTTGAATATTGTGTTAGCTAAATGTATAGGGCAACTTTTGTGAAAATCTCAAAATCATAGCTCGAAAATTCTGAAAGTAATCGTCTATAGAATAAGCACAAAATCCGTTGTTCCCAAAATGAAGCCCCCCCCAAAAAAAAGAGGGATTTTATCCAAATATAGTACTACGTCCCATATTGTGTATTCTATATTGACACTAATCAATGAATATATGGATACAACCCCTTTTGTTTTTGCTTCATTTTGGGAATAACGGATTTTCAACTTATTCTATTGACAATTACTTTCAGAATTTTCACGCTATGATTTTGCGACTTTCACAAAAGTTGATCTATACATTTAGCTAACATAATATGCAAATGAAATTTTGATATCGTTGACGCATGCGCAGTGAAAAACTATTTAGTAAACCTACTCATTTTTCAAACAATTTTTATTATTTTTTAATTCTGATTACACGGTATTATGTGCAATGTTGTTTGTCATATTTTCAGAAAAGAATATTATTTCATATTAAGAATTAGTTTATAATTATAAGCAAAAGTATTGGAAAATATTGGAACTGTTTTTATAAAAACCTTAATATTTGTACGAGTATTCATGCTATTGATATAAAAATGAACACAGTTTATTACAATAAGCCACTTGATTATAATATACAGTTTGAGCGCTTTTGTTACATTAGTTTTGACGGGTTATCCAAAAGATATTCATTCTTTTTTAATTTGTTGACGGTCCCCTATAAAGTTTCGGGAAAAAATCTTCACGGAAATATATGACCTGTACTATTATGTTTATGCACTGAGAGTTTCAGGATAATTTCTCATGTACTTTTCTAGATATTTAACAAAATGTCTAAAATCGCAAGTGGACGGTCATCAGTGGCCAGGTAGTGGCTATATAAAGAAAACGATGCTACGATTGACGTTTGGCGATAGAGCTAGTTGAATGTTCTAGTTTTTGCTGTCTCGTCAAGGATGGTGCTGACTTGAGTCTTTCTGAAAAAGCAGGATGGACCATTATAACTTTTGTGTGGGCCGGGCCTGGGTCTGGATGTTCCGGCCCGCGGAGATCTCCACAGTATTATTCTTTTAACCAACAAACAATACTTCAGGGTGGCCCAGAATGTTTATTATGCTGAATTGAAATAGTTTTGCTCTGATTCCTTCCAGTTAGTAAATTTCAGTATTTCAATAGATTATCCATGTATGTATTGATTCATTTTTCAATCAAAAAGTTTTTAATTTTTAGTAATATTTTCATCGAAATTGTTTAATTTTTAGGTAACCTTTGCATTTTAAGATTATGGAAAAGGAACATATAATAATATATAAAATATAAATTTTGCAAATGAATGTATGAAATACTTTGAGTTATACACCTTAAATATTAATGGGTTTATAAGAATTGTAAACTTCCAAATGGGTTGAAAAAATTCCGGGTTAGTTTTCGAATCAGTGGTGTTTTGGCTGAAGTCGCCAATGCTCTACAAACTGAGCCGTCCCGGACGAATCTGGAAGACTAATTCAGCCAAATAACTTATAGCGATCATACCATCTGGTCAGATATCTGAATCAGCTTAACAGAATAAATGGTAGGTTGTTTTTGGAACTGCAGTAAATGCTGCATACGTGTAGTTATTTTAGATTATTTTGTAACACAATTATTCAATTGATAAATAAATCAAAATGCTGTCGTTCTTTTTCACCCATTTTAAAATTCACAACTTTTCTTATTTATTTGACAGTTGAATAATTCTGTTTAAAATTATTCTATACTTATATTATAAAAAAATAAAGTTTGTTTATTTGTAGGGGCTAATCTCCGGAACTACCGAATCGATTTTAAAAATAATGGTAGTAAAATGATGGTGTTCGCCCCGATTAAAACGTAGCCTATATTTTATGTCGATGCCACTAACCCAAAGGGGATGCAGAAACAAAAAAGTTCAAAAAATGCTATTATTGTTTTACTAAAGGGCCTAAAAACATGAAATTTGTCATGTTAACTCCTTATGAGATATAAATGATCATTAAGTACATTTGCTAAAAAATACAAAAATTAAAAGGGGTGAAGATGCGCGAAAGATTTTTTAAAAACGCTCTAAATAGCGATTTTTAAACTGTCTCGGGAAGTAACGAATCGATTAAAAAATAATGACGTAAAAATGATGGTGACAGTCCTTGCTCCATCATAAGTTTCATCTTATGTCGGTGTCACTACTCCAAAAGAAAAGCAAGAGGAAAAAAAAAGTTCTAAAAATGCGACTTTGTGTTACTGAAGGATCTATAAATGTATAATTTGGCATGTTAATAACTTAATGATTTAATGAGATATAAATGATTTCTAAGAACATTTCCTAAAAATTTGAAATTTAAAAAAGTATGAAAATGCACAAAAAGCGATCAAAAAAATTCGATAAGATTTTAAGAAATTTTGGATATTAACGAACCGATTTAAAAAATAATGATGTTAAAATGATGGTGAAAGTCCTTACTTCAACATAGGCTACATCTTATAGCGATGTTACTACACCAAACGGGGTGCAGGATCAAAAGACGCTCTAAAAATGCGATGTTTGTGTTACTCAAGGACAAAGAAATATGAAATTTAGCATGGTAGTTAATTATAAGTTATAAATGATTTTTGACATTTCCTAAGAAGTCAAAATTCGAAAATTTAAAAGTCATTAAAAGGAGTCAAAAATTCGAAAATTTAAAAGTCATTAAAAGGAGTCAAAAATTCGAAAATTTAAAAGAGAGGTGAAAATTAGCGAAAAACGTACTGAAATTTTCTATATGGCGATTTGTAAGCAATCTCAGAAAATATCAAAGGGATTTCAAAAGTAAATTGGTGATGATACAGCATGTTAAAACATGACAAACATATTCTATATTTTATGTCGGTGAAACTATCAACAGACGGTTGCAGGAGTAAAAAATATTCAAAATGGCGATTTCTACTGTACTGTAGAGTCTAGATACCTTAAATATGGCATGGTAGCTTATAAAATATAAATGTACTGTAAGAACGGTTGGAAGTAAATTCGAAATTCAAAAGTTGTGAAGTAAGGAGCGGAAAGCGTTCTAAAAATTTTCCAAATTACGATTTCTATGCATGTTTAGGAAGTAAGCATCCGACTATAAAAAGAATGGCTGTGAATCAAACATGACACTCTCTGATCCTACATAGTCTGTATTCTAGGCCAGTACCACTACCACCTAGGGTAGACAGAATAATAAATGCTATAAAAAATCCTTTAAAAACTTTCTAAATTACTTTTCTATGGAACATTATGAAAAACCAAAAATCAAAAATTATTAAATTCGAAATTATTCAAAATTAACGTTGGCAAATTAATGGTGACAGTCTCTTTCTCAACATAGGCATTTTATGTTAGTGCAACTATAGCTAGGGAGATGGTAGATCCTTAGAAAAGAAATTTAATTTTAAGATGTAATTTTAAGATTAATTTTAAGATGTAAATGCATACTAAGAAGATGGTTTTTGAAAAAATTAATACTTCAGATGAATACTGAAAGAAATGTATAAATAGAATATAAAAGTTTCAAAATATTTTCTAAATTATCATTTATTTAGAATTAGTTTTAGTTCTAATTATTTTAAGTCTCATTTCTTAATAATGCTATGTAATAATGTAATTTAGTCAAACTGTGACTTAAGTGGATTTTTTTTAATTATTGCTAAATATAATATTAATTCTAATAAAAATCAGACCTACAAATATCACTTGGCGTGAACAAGGCCGCGGGTTTGCTAGACTTTTATATAATTATACATGCAGCGCTTACTGCAGTACCAAAAACAACCTACAATTTATTCTGTTAAGTTTATTTATATATCAGACCAGATACTATGATCTCTATAGCTTATATGGGAAAATTAGTTCCCCCAATTTGTCCTGGATGGCTTAGATGGTAGAGCAGTGGCAACTTCATTCGAGATATCCCTGAGTTGAATCCCTCTCAGATCTTTTTTCACCCATTTGGAAATTCACAACTGCTGTGATTTATTTAACAATTGAATAAATGTGTTGAAAATTAATATAATATCTGTTAATGGGTTTATTATTATAAAGAAACAAAACTAAAAGTATCATATTTTAAACAGTAACTTTTTAATACAAAAATATCCGAATACCCGAATTAATATCCGAAAGTTATCCTGATCTCACTTTAAAAAAATAATGAAATAGGTATGTGATAATGTGTTTTTGCTCAAATCATAAAAATGGAAGTTGTTGTCTTGCATATTTTTCAGAATGTTTTGAAATGTTAATAAAAGCGGAGGAAGGAATAAATTGAAACAATTTTCTTTTGAATTCGAAAAATTCTATTTCCGTTTTATGTGATTTTTTTTTTTCATTTTTATATGAAAAATGCATTAAGAAAGTAACTGAAACGAATATAGTCTGAAATTTATAGATTTCTAAATAAAAAAATAATTTTTTTTTCTATTTTATTTATTTTTAAAGTTCATCTATTAGTGATATATCTTTTGTTTTTCAAACTTATATATAAAATCATTATGTGTAGTTTTATGAAGCTAACAATAAAATAAGTATTAACGTGAAAAAAAATCTCAAATTTACTAAATGATATATACATAATGTTGTAAAGTCAAAATCTAACAAAGCATTGAAATAAAACTAAAATGATTCACTTTTCAGTCATCATCTATGATCTTGGAATCTATGACATCTATGACATCTAGGAAAGAGTTGTTATAATACTTTTAAAGAATAAAGCCAAACTGTTTTGAATTAAAAAACTCATTACATTTCAAATTCTACTGTTTTAAATTAAAGACAGTTTGACTTGATTATTTTATTTTAATGTTTGTTTAGTTTTCGATTTCACAACATTTTTTGTACACCATTTAGTAAATTCGTAATTTTTTAACGTTATTATGAACATTTTAAAGAGTAAATGTCCACCTTTTTAATTATAAAAATTTCCTCTAAAGAGCTAAAAAATACACATATTTTCTTGATAAATGGCATTAGTTGAATTTTCAATTTTTTGAAACGCATAGAGATTAGTTTTCGATGCAATAAAGACGATTAAATACTTATTGCAAAGATAAAAAATTATATACATAATTTTAAGATAATTTAAAAATAAAATTTGTACAGAAAAACTGACAAATACATATTCTTATGAAGCTAATATGTTGTTATCAAACTATTCTTATCAAGCTAACTACCAAACAACATTTGCCTTTTGATGTAATTAAAAGTTACCGAAATGTATCATAATTCATATGATTTTCATTACCAAAAATAACACAAAATGTACACAGATAGGAAAAAACCCATATATCAAAAGAGAATCTTATGTTTTTCTCCCTCAATTCATACATTCAAATGTGCTTTGATATCTCTTTGCACCTGGTTCTTCGCTCATCTCATAAATGTCTAGGATTAGCTTTTAACCTGAAACTTGCCGTATTTACAAATTTGCATGGTGCTTCTCAAAGAAAGTATTATATATATATACAGGGTGAGTCATAAATATCGAAACAATAGGCTATCTCCTCAAATATTGCCCCTAGACCCATACTTCGTTGCAAAAATTCATAAAAAAAGGTGAAAATTCTGATAAGATCAGTTGCAACTCCATGGGGGGTCTATTTGAAAAAATACGAAAATTAATTTTTTATACGGCCACCGCAGGGCAAAATTTCCAATTAGGAAATTATTCCTTATCCATTCCTAAATTGAACATAACAAATTTCATCTTCGTATCTAAAAATCCCACAGAGATATTAAATCCCAAAATCCTGAAAAATTCCTGACTTACACCACTTTTCCCTGCCTCTAAACTGTGATTTCTTGACCCAATTTCAACGCTTGTTAGGGAACATTCACAAATTGCAATTTAATAAAAATCGGTTTAAGAGAGCGCTTTTTCTTTGGACATAAAATAGCAGCGTATAGTTTTTACGCTAAATTGGTATAGCAGACGTCTGCCCGGGTCAAAATATCTAGGTCCTGTCCCAAACTGACCCATAGGGGGAAAAGTCCGACTTGGCCTGAAAAAATGTCAACATCATAACCCGGACCGGTCCGGAAAATAGTTTAAATCATAGCCCGGTTCAGTCGCAAATTTCTACATAGTTTTTTAATTCGGCGTGGGAAAAAAATGTTTCACATGGAGGAATTCTGACCAAAAAAATTCTTTTATAACTTTTCCTTTTTTATATTTATACTTTTTATTATTAAAGAAGCGCCAAAGGCTGCAATATATTTATTTTATCAACGAATCTCTATTTATATGTAAATGTTTCACTTATATTTTAATATCGTTAATCCATATCCCATGCGTTGGAGACTCTGAAAAATGTTATACACTAAAACTTTTTAAGACGGAATCATATAGGAAAGAAAAAATACGGTATAGACAGATGCTCTCCCTAGAAGATGTAATTGGAGCTTATTTTCTTTTCATGTACTATTGCATTTATTTTGCATGGATCAACATATTTTCCGTTTAAGACAGAATTCCGTCATAGGCAGATTTTTTCACTGGATTTATTGTATTTAATTTTTTTAGCCTTTGAATAATCTATTTAAAAATGAATTTTAAAGGATTTTTTTTTTTTTTTTTTTTTTTTTTTGTAAAATAAAGTTTTAAAATCTATATGTTTTTCATAAAAAATTCGATTGAGCCGAATTTTATTTATTTTATGTACGTATTAAGTCAGTCAGAGACAGTGATTTTAATACGGGTTGAGTCGAGACCGGGTTTGAAAATTTCATCCAGAGTGCACCTAAGTTGAAGGAAGTAGTCCCCTCCTTTATGAAGAGTACGCTATGTCCGGCCTGGCGGGTCTTCAGAAAAAAGTAACATCTCGGTCCTGGCCCTACCTGGGCCCAGAATACAGATTTAGGACGATAAAAAGCCTGAAGTTGTCAGAGGTAAATAAAAAAAAAAGACTTAAATTGCATCTTAGTAAAAGCATTTTTTTTAAATAACTGACGGACATTTAAACAATAGACTTCGTTTTTCTGCATAATGAATTTTTTATCCTCTATTTCTTGTCTTTAAATTATTAAATATTAAGAATTTTTAAAAGAAAAAAGAACTTGAAACACGTCATTTTTGATTTTTTACATTAGTTTTGTTTCGGCAAATTTGAAAAAATGTTTACTTTTGAAAAAATGTTTGCTTTTGAAAATATAATTTTTTTAAAAGTTATATTATTTTTTCAATAAACATTTTTAATAGTTTTAAAATTAATATAAAAAAAAACCTTAGAACAAAACTAAAACCAGATTTTCATCTTTAATTAAATGGAAAGAAATTGAAATCCAATAAATAATGTTACAAGTTATAACGACTTTTGATTGTCCCATTTAAACCTGTACTAACCACATGAAACTTTTATAAATTGTATGAGAAATTTTAGAATGTGATATTCTTAGCAAATTGTAAGGCTAACCATCACAAAAAAAAAGAAAAAATGAAAATTATAACTTAAGAAATAGATTTTTTACGCGTTTTCTAGAACTGTTAAAGTAACATTGTTTGTTGAATTGCGCGAATTTCAATTTGTGTCTAATCCCTTAAAACCTGATGAATTTTTTAAACGGCTATAACTTTGCGAATTTTGGAGATATGAAGATGCAACTTTTTGTGTCTTATTCAGGACTGAATAAGGAAAGGTTTCCTAATTGGAATTTTTGTCCTACGGGGGCCGTATAAAAATTTAATTTTCGTAACTTTTCAATTAGACCCCCCATGGAGTCGCAATTTATCTTATCAAAAATTTCACATTTTTTAATGAATTTTTGCAATTGGAAGTATGGGTCTAAGGGCAATAATTAAGGAGATAGCCTATTGTTTCGATATTTATGACTCACCCTGTATATATCAGAAAAAATATATTAAATGTAAAGTTAGATGTATCTAAAATTCCACGCTCGGTCTTATGCAGGAACTGCGCAATGAGTACACATTTCAAAATCATTAAATTTTGATCATTAGTCAATATATTGCGAAAAAAATATCAATATATATTTAAAAAAAATAGTAAAAATTTAAAAAAGAATAAAAAATTTTAAAACTTTTTAAAAAATGTTAATGAATATGCTGTACATATTTTAAACAGAATAAGATATTGTAAGAATTTTTAAAATAATTTAAGTAATTTATTTCATCTTTATCTTGAAAAGGACTTTACAGAAAATAACTGTCTTCTAAATGGTTAATAAGAAACATGCACTCATTTGCGCCTAGCACCCCATATTTTGTATGTTACAAACATGCATTAAAAATAAGCTTCAATGTAATGTCAGTTAAAAAAATCTTATTTCAATGAAATCTAGAAGCTAAGATTTTAACTCATTTATTTGGATCCTTCATAGAAAAAAATACAAATAAATATATTTTTTTTTTTACGTTTCACCATCTTGAAAAAAAAAAAAATATACAAACACCGAAAAATTCCTTCATTTAAACTAATAAATATCAATCTTATGTTGTAATCTCTGTGTAACAGATAAAGAGATTTATAGACAATTGTTTTACACAATTTTCATAATATAAAGAAAAAGAAACTTATACAAATTTATTAATATTCGAGGCGTGACAAAACTGGGATTTTAGTTATAAATGGATTAAGGAGTTGAATTCATTCAGCTGTTTAAATTCAAGACGAAAATAAATGCATTTTATTTTCATGTAATTTACAAGTTCAGTCTATATAGATACGAAATATCTTTTCTTTCTTCTAAAATATAAGAAATATATATTTTTTATGACATTACCAATTTAAAAGTAAAATTCGTACTGAAAAGCTGACAATCACATATTCTTATCAAGCTAACATGTCACTTATTGCATTCCAATTACATAAAATATTAATTTGCCTTTTGATGTAATTAAAAGTTACCGAAGTGTGTCATAATTTATATAATTTGCATAACCAAAAACAACGCAATGTACAGAGACAGGAACCCCCCTCCCCATACAGCAAAAGAGAATCTTATATTTTTACCCCCTCAATTCATACATACAAATGTGTTTTGCACCAGGTGCACACAAACTGCATACTTTCATTTGGTACTTCGCGCATCTCATAAAAGTCTAAGATTAGCTTTTAGCCTGAAACTCGCCGTGTTTACAAATCTGTATGGTGCTTCTCAAACAAAGCATTATATAAAACTGGTGTTCGTTTCTAAGTGCTTTGTGCATTACTTCTCTCCTAACATGACTCTAATTTTTCATTTGGATGTAGTCATTAATTTTCATGTTCACTTTGTGCATGTTACGCAACTGAAAAAAAAAAAAAAAAGATTTTATTATATAGGTATGGAACTATTGCCTTTTCTATAATTGTGCATGTTTTTTATTAAAGTGTTTAATAATTATTGTTAATGATAATTAACAATTATTATTAAACCTGTAATATAGAAGCATTTTGTGAATAATAATTAAAAAAAAAAACATATTCTGAAGGAGAAAAAAAGGAGTAGAAAATATTAACTTTCCGAGGAGATATTTTAAATATAGGAATGTTATGTGCCGATAGACTTATAATATGCTTATATAGACTTATAATAGACTTATAATATGCCCATAGACTAAATATTACGGAGCGGAATTCTGAAAGTGACTGATTAGCAGTATTAAGTCATTGTTAGGAATTCTGGTCATGTATTGTTAAAAAATATATTGCTTGCAAAAACTGAATATTTATTTCAATATTAGAGTGAGTAAAAACTTTAGAAAAACTATTCTTTGTAACAGAATTAAATGAGTTTTTAAAGTTAACTCTTTATCTTTAAAGAGCTAACTCCATTCTCTATCATTAAGAAAGTAACTTCGGAATTAGAATATTCCAAGTACGCCGATGTGTTTCAGAATACTCTAGAAACGTTAAGGTATTTCTTTGATTTTACTCGTATGTCAGAATATGAGACCAAAGATTTTAAAAATAAATAAATTTAAACATTGTTTTCTATAGAAATCAGTATTATGTGTTAGCAATAAATCTTGACTATTAAATATCTTTACAAATTTTTGGTAAAGGTGAAGAAAATAGTCACTAATGCTTAAACAAATAACAGATTTTAATTACACTCTTTTCAATCAAACTACACTGTTAAATGTGGGGTTCTTGAAATTAAGGCATAATTACTTATTCGTAAACACATCTTTTATTTAAAATAACTTCGAGAGAGAATTTATTAATTACACTTAATTACACGCCTTTCTCAAAAATTATTTAAAATGTGTTCATCTTGATACGCACTTTTCACAAAATTGGTTCAACATTTTCCCAGTTTTGACAAACCTGTGATAAATCGTTCCTTAATTTTGATGTATGAGGAAAACTTTAAAACTTACATGTAATGACTACTAAAAGTCACTATATAAATCGCTAATTCATTACAATCTACATAATAAAGCCAAAAGCCTCTGCGTGAGTAACGCTGATGTCATATTTATAGTGGCAAAGACTCGTACAATAAATTTCGTTTTTACTGCAGTTTTTTAAAACATCTAAATATCGTACATTTTAAAATTTTACAGTTTAATTGGAAAAGAGGTGTAGCAATCGTTAATCAGTTGGAGTAATATGCACCAGCCGCACGAATCATATAGGATATTATCCTTCCTTAAATAAGAAAGATCGAAATAAAGATTTGTATAAAGATTTGTAAATGTGTGTATTAAATTATTAACATGTCACTATGGGTGGATAGCACTTATTACTGTCGGCATATTCATGTAATATGTTACGTAATCTTCCATCTCAACTCTTTTTATTTAAAATAAGATTTCATAATCGTTAAAATAAATTAAAAAATGTCATTCCTGTATCTGTGTCTCTTTTATGTATACATAGTAGGGGGAACTGGGGCACATTGATACAGCTTTTTTCTAAGAATTTTTTTGGTGTCCAGAAAGCAGAAATTTCAAGTTATTTTTCCATGTGGTGTCAGCAAAACTTGTGTAGTGTGTTATAAAATTGCACAATCGTTGTTTTATAATTATTTTTGTATGTAATTTTAAAAAAATAAAAAAAGTCATTTGTATCAATGTGCCCCATCCCCGGGGCAGATTGATACACCTCATGGGACACTTTGATACGTCTGGGAAAATGGAGACAAAATAACACCAATGCATATTTTTCATAGAAAAATAGTTAGCAAACCATTTTATGTTTATTTATAGAAATTCAAATGGCCCACAATTTATTTGTAAGCAATATTAAAGCAATCAAAGTGAAATGTATAATGACCTGATGTCCTGGCTGTTCCTTCTCTGATTGTTGGCTGTGGCAACTTTATCATATCTGGCAATTCAACCCCAGAATTATCTTCTTTCTCAGAAAAGGTGAAAAAAATTACCAGGTTTTCTGTTTATAAATCGGTTTAAGCAGAAAATAAAGGAAAAGTATATTAAAAATTCTGTTTATAATATAATTATCCTGTGCTGTTCTGAAGCTTGTTTCTCTTACTTAATATTTCTCATGTTGAAAATACTTTTTTCTCTGGAGAATCTATATAAATTTGAGATTTTCCAGGCTGCCGTCCTTTTCTTTTGTTAATTCTACTAGCACTAGATGTTGGGTAAGTTCGTACGTCTTCTGTTTGCAAAAATACTATAAAATGTTCAAATATAAAAATTTAAAACTCTTTCACTTCAATAAAAACTAATATTAGAAATTTTTGGCGAAAAATGGTTGGATTAAGGAGTGTATGGTAAAAAAAAAATAATAAAAGTTAATGAAAAAATGAACTAGAAAAGGATTTAGGTTGTATCAATGTGCCCCATATAGCGATTTTGAATAAAATGCGTCTCAAATCCATCACTTTGTAATTTATCTAACAATAAAGAATGAGGAACTTATAAAGAGTAGCTTTACTTGCCAGGGGGAGTATTCTTTAAGGTTGAAATACTGGAACAGTTGTACAATACCATTTAAATTGTACAATTCAAATTTACTTTTGACCTACAAAAACAATTAATCACCCGTCCCATTTCATCAAAGTACTGAATCATTCCAAGACTTTCTGTATGTAGCTGAATGCACTAATATCACCTTTTGGAGCTGTCGTGAAACTTCCTGTAATGGCAGTACAGGGGGTATATCAATGTGCCACAGTTCCCCCTACTTAAAACTGAAAACAGCGATTATTCATTTTCAAATCAAAATAACATGGAAAAATAAGAACGTTCTTGTTATCAATTTCAAGCTTATTTTCTTTTAAACAATGTAAATTTATATGCAAATTAAAACATTGTAGAGTATTTCATTCATATATTTTAATCTACACCAACAATACCTTTCATTGATCTGAAGCTAAGTTTTGTTAATAATTTTTTATGGTGCCATTCTAAGAAAAAATAATTTAGTATTAGCCCTCTTTTGCATCAAAATCTCATGTGAAGATGTGTTGAAAAATAACTCAATGAAGCCAAACAAACAAACAAAAATGTCCATGAATTGAATTATTTTTTTCGTTTATTGAATTTTGTTAAAACAGGAAAATTTTCATTGTAAATTGCCGATTTCCCCTCAAGTTCAGAAACTGACAGTTGTAACGTAAAAATTACCTGAAATACTCCAATATAAAACTGCATTTTTGTCAAATCACCGAAGTGACAAAGTGTTCTTGCAACACTACTGCATAATACTTTTTCTTTACAGAAATAAAATTTTCTCTCTAGTCGCCTTCTCCTAAAAAAAACACGATAAGTTAAAGAACAAAAACCAAAATTTCTTTTTATTTTTTCCTGTTGAAAAATAAAAATTTCTTTAATATTTGTTTTTATTCTATTCACAGGAATATTCCTACACTATTTACGTTTTTTGAAGACTTTTTATCTGAGAATGTATTCATTTTATTTTGTTCCTTTATCACATATAAATCTGACACACATTTCAACAACTAAAGTGAAATACAATAATAGGTAGAAAGGTCCTTTCCTTTTCGAATATGAAGCTAGAAAAATCCAATTTTGAGTATTTTTTTTCTGTTTTGCATGAAAGCAAATTTTCTCAAATAATTTCTGCTCTAATATCAAGTTAAAAACATGACTTAAACAGTTTTTTAGCACTTTCCAACAAAGTTGAAAAGTGCTTATGCATTCGGTTTGTCTGTCCGTCTGTCCGTCTGTCCGTCTGGCCGGATGGCCGTCTGTCCATCTGTCCGCGCTCTAACTCCCGTAAATATACTCGGATTGCTATGAAATTTTCATACGTTATTGAGGTTTACCCTAGCACGAACCCTATTGAAAATGAAGTATATTCCATGATTAGTTTATCTACAGGGCGAATCAAAAGTTTCCCATTACATTACGGCCTATGGGGAAAAATCGTTAATATGCTCAGATTGCCATGGAATTTTAGGACGTTATTGAGGTTTACCCTAGCACAAGTCCTACTAAAAATGAAGTATCTACCATGATTAGTTTATCTACAGAGATAATCAAAAGTTTCCCATTACATTACGGCCTATGGGGAAAAATCGTTAATATACTCGGATTGCCATGAAATTTTAGGACGTTATTGACATTTACCCTAGCACAAGTCCTATTCAAAATGAAGTTTCTACCATGATTAGTTTATCTACAGAGAGAATCAAAAGTTTCCCATTCCATTACGGCCTATGGGGAAAAATCGTTAATATACTCGGTTGCCATGAAATTTTAGGACGTTATTGACGTTTACCCTAGCACAAGTCCTATTGAAAATAAAGTTTCTACCATGATTTGTTTATCTACAGGGCGAATCAAAAGTTTCCTATTACATTACGGCCTATGGGGAAAAATCGTTTCAAAGGAATTTTAAAGATGTTATACCCTGTCAAACATATTAAAATATGCATTCTATAAAATATAAGGTGAAAATGTAGCTATTATTCATTTACAGGGCCACACAAAAGAATTTCATTAGATAATGGTAAAAGGAGGAATTGTGTGTGACATATTTTAAATATATTAAGCTTTTTCATGTATAATAAAATTGATATATGTCACTGAAGCTTAATATAAATTATACGCAACTGTCTTGGATAATATGAAGTACACAGCATTTACAGGGCCATACAAAAGATTTCAAATAGTATATTCTTTCTGAAGTACCGTATATGTGTCCGATGATGGCTGATGGAGGGATGAAATGCATTTTAATTATGATATTCGCGTTTATATTTCGCTAAATATATGCACATTATATGGTGTGTATAAATGTTATAGTTGATATACAGGGCTACCCAAAAGAGCTCACCAACGTTACTGAATATGAACGTAAACTATTTAAACGTGGTTCTTAAATAAGCTATGCATTTTTACTCTGAGCTGCATTCAATTTACTGAGAAATGTTTGCAGAATATATATATAAAGGGATATACAGGGCCACGTAAAGAATTCGGTACATGGACGCCTATATATGATGATTTATGAGAATGTGATTTCAGTTATTTTAAAAGTATTTTAGTTTACAATAAATTTTAGCCTAATGCTGACGTGTAATAAAGATACAATGTAAACTACAGGGCTGAACAAAAGTATCCAAGTATGTTTCCATATAATAGTATGAATTGCTGAAAAAGAAATTTCAAGCTACTGGGTATTTTCTTGTTAAGCTAAATTTTCCCATTACATGAACTGACATATGAAATACAGGGCTGTTCTAATGTACTGGAATACATATTTGGGTATATTTGGCTATACACTATTATTTCCCTAAATAACAATGTTTTGTTAAAGATTTCATTAAGTGTTGGAAAGTGCTTCATAATCTATGCTTAACGCATGATTTTTCTTACTTGTTTTTTTACATTTTACTTTCTGGTTAAAGTATCTGAAATTTAAATTATCAGAAATCTATTTAAGGCTGTTCTCAAATCCAAAGAAGCAATTTTATGACATAAGTTTTAATTCAATTTTGTTCGTATACGCATGAAACTGGCTTGCTATTCAGAAACTATGTAATTGAAAGACGTTTTCAGTTTTTTTTGTAAATGCAATACATCTTTCAGAAAATACTATCAAAGTTGGCATTGTGAATTTCAGACGAAAGCAGAAAAACCAGTCAACAAAAAGAGAGAAACGCGTCTTGTCACGTGATGATAAACGCTTGTAACTCGATAGGTAATATCTTCATCAAAAAATGGAAAAATAATTTCAATTCCAAATCTCTTCCATAATCTTGTTAGCCAATTTTATACCTTTACGTTTAAAAATATGTGCGTCATTTTATCAGAAAATTTCGCACTTGTTGAGCAATGAACTTGGGAACAGTCTTAATGACTATAAAAATTAGTATTTAGTTTTGTAAACGCTATATCTGCAAATTTTGTGTTAAGTATAAGGTTTAAAGAAAAAAAAACTTCATAAATATTTCTGTTTTAAAATTCATTTTATATATACTTTAATAGTTTTAAGCATAAAAAAAAAATCATGTCTAAGTCGGATATAATTTTTATTACAAGCATATTAGCATATAAAAGCAACAACAAAAAATAAATGCGACAAAAAATGCATGAGTTCGTGAAAAATTAAAACCCCCTAATTTAAATTCCTCATATCCTCATATTTTATCGAAGCGTAGTTTTCAGTAAAGTTATTTCTTGAAACTGACCGTGACCTGCAAATGTAAACAATGATCAAATACTTGGCGTTGATCTGAGGAAACCCACTGGAGAAGTAGGGCAGAGCAGTGACCTTTATTTTTTTTAAAGTCACTTGTTGGACGCTTTAAAAGATGACGATGTTTTTGAATAATAGGATAGAAGTTTTTCATTTGTTCCGATTGTCTAAAGACAAATTTAAATACCAGAGATTGTCTTCTTTGTCAGTGATTAAAGTAGCAATGTTGTATACTACGCCATAAAATAAATTCTCATTCAGTTGTGATTAGTTTTGTTTTTCTGTTTTTTTTTTGTAATAATATATCAAAGCATAATAAATAATAATATAATAAACTTTTAGTAATAAAATAAATAATATACAACATAATAAATAGTAATATTTTAAAAATATGATGATAAAGTGATGTGATTTGTTGTTTTTAGCTAATGTAAAGTTAAATATGAAAGGTTATTTTTGTATATTTTGTTAGTGATTAAAGTAATAATGATATATTATGCATCATAATAAATACTCACGAAGAAGAGAAAGTAAAAATATATCGTTTTAATGTAAATACAAATGAGGCATTGGGGATATTAAGCGTGAAGTTGACAAAGATCGATTTTTTAAAAAAATGCAACATGAAATACTTTAATAACCTTGGCAATGACTCACAAAGCCCACTACGCCTCTAATGATCTGAAATTTGCATTACAAAACAAGCTGACAGCCTGACGAAAATGATAGATGCGTATCTTAAACTGTTGATTTTGGAAACGTGTGTTTTGCGGACTACCTGTTGTTAAGATCGTTTCTAACTTACTATTTTACGCAATGCGTCAGGACAATTACAATGATTTTATTGACGCAAGCCACGCCTTTTGGGATTTCGTTCATTACAGATAGCCATTTATGTAGTTTTCGAATAATGGAGATGGGGTAATCTTTTTCGTGTTCCTTTTATTTTCTAAATAAAAATTAAGCACGAGATTCTCTTCCTTCATTAAGTATTACCGTACTAATCATGCAAAAAAACTAATAATAAATAAATTGTCACACAGAAAAAAGTAAATAGATAAATGCGAAGATCCCGATCTTGATAGAATTTATTTACTTGAAACTTATAGAAAAACTCAAATAAATAAATAAAATAAATTTTTTAATGCTTAGAGTTATTTTTATATTTTTGAAGAATTGTTGTACAGTTGTGAAAAATAAATAAATAAATAAATAAAAAAAACTCACCAATACTGACTAAATCTAAGAAAAATCACGTTTAAAAAGGAAATTGGTATATCAATCCTTTAGTTGTAGCGTTTATCAATTGATGCTATGATTAGGGGACGGTTTACATGTAGAAATTGTAACAAACTTGATAATTTTCAATGCTTACACCTAATTTTTACACTCTATTCATATTTGCCGCTAAATTTTACATTAGAATATAAAACATAAAATCATTCGTTCAAGTAGTTTAGAAAGTATACAAGTTTAAAGTTTTGAACTCCTAACGTAATTCATTTTTAATCGTTGCAAAAAAAGACTACAGTACTCGTATAATTAATTTTATAATTATGTGCTGCGTTCTACACTGAAAAAAAAAAGGCGGACGATTTTACGGAGATTGTTCTGGTAATCGGGATGCCAGTACAATTCGCTGTTTTTTAACGTAAAAATTCTCTTAAATTCCAGAATTTTCAGTTTTTTTTCCCGAAAAAAGAGGAAAAGTTTTCGTTAAAAAATAGAGAATTGTAGTGGCTTCCCGATTACTAGTAGAATCTCCTTTAAATCGTCCTACAAAATAATTTTTTTTTATATTGTGTAGCGATAAACCACTTTCGCCGATTATTTATAAATTTAAAGAAAATTGTATTCTACTTTTTTTACAGTTGTTGAAATAAGAGTTCAAAGACCACAGTGAAACAAACGGCAGTTTCCTATTTTAATTTAGTCAGTTATTATTCAGTTATCTTCAAATTTAACGTCAATTAACTTTAAACCCAATTTACTCCAAATCGTATTTTTCTCACTTGTACCCATTGTCTTCTGAGTCCTTCACTTGTTTTTAATAAAAAATTTTTTTAACTTGTTTAAAAAAATTTAACCGTTTGAGAGGCAAGCAACTGCTGTTGTGAAATTCTGAACTCCCAGTGGAAATTTGGAAAAAAATTATTTCAAAATAAGGAAAGACAATTTCACAACCCCCCTTTTTCCACCAAAGTTAGAAAAGTAAAATGTAATACTTCTTTTCTGATGTAAATCTTCAATAATCGTTGGTGGGTTATAATATATCCCACCGCCCTTCAAGGGGTTAGCCATAAATTTTGCATAATTTGAAGCGGGAATTGTATAAAAAAGGGTAATTTACTTAGGGTTTTGTTACTGAAATCTTGTAGATACAATGCATGTCAAATTGGATTACCTTTTCTAGATAATGACTACTGGACAGTTTGCTTCTGATTAATATCACGATTTGCATATACTTTATCTGTCTATTATTAAGCCTAATTTGCCTATTTTCAATGGTATGACATTTATTTTAAACTATCACACAGCTGGCATATATTTAACATTAATGCTTTTCTAGACTAGATTATTATGCTGATTTTAAATCTGCAATCTGTTTCTTTATACATCACGTCTAGCATTTTAGTAAAATGAATTTCTACTTTCGTGTGATATTGACGCAAGTTTGATATATGATGATTTTTAAAGATGCGTACTTCATTGTCAAAAGACTGAACGTTATCAGATTCTTATCAGGGACAAAACAGCGATTTGTATAATCGAAAAAAAATAGCAGAATATTTCCTAGCAAGTAGAAGTGCATCACTAAGCAGCATAAAAAGCTATTTCGGGCTTTTTTGACGAATAAAATAAAATAAGTTTTTTCAAAAACTAGACGTGATAGCAAAAAAAAAAAAAAAAAATTCAAATCAGTGCAAAACACTAGTTTAGGAACATATTAGCGTATTCGGGTGGACAAAATATCGGAATGTCAAGGAACATCATTAGAAAAATATGAAAAATACACAAGTTAGAAACAATATTTCATTGTCACATGGCAATATAATCTAAAAGCAACCTTTTTGTAAAGTAAACTAGACCATAATAATAAAAACAAAAAATCTAGTTTGATAATGATTTATGCCTTAAATTGTGCAAATATTTGTAAAAATAAAAAACTGCTAAATTTGCATAAATTGAAATGTGTAAATATCTCAAAACTATGACCTGCTGAAATAAATCTAACACCCGAGAAGCTGAACAAAAGTCTGACACAAAACTGAAAATAGTTATTTCTTAAAATGAAAAAGTTCAAATTTGTTGAGGGTATAATATTTTTTTGAAAAGAATCGTTATATACAGGGTGTCCGAAAAGTCTGGAAACGGTCGAATAACTCGAGAAATACATATCAGATTGAAAAACGTAAATATACGTGTTAAATATTTTTAAATAAGCTACTCAGTGATACCAAATTTGACCTTCGCAACCCCCTGGGTGGTCAGAGGGGGTCCAACTATGAAATCTTAAATTATAACCCCCATTTTTTATTGCAGATTCGGATTCTACGGACAAAAATACGTAACTTTTGTATTTGATGTTTATTTCGAATCCTCGTTTATCACGGTGTAATCGAGCATATTAAATCGATACATTTTTCGGCTTTTCCAACGGGATTTTCCCTAATCGAAACTAATTGGGGAGAATTTATGACATCAAATTCCTCGTCTTTTGCAAGAATAGCGTTTCCTGAAAATCACCCGTGCCGATTATTTCAATAGTGCTACACAGTTAAAAATTTGACCCATTTGCTCTAGCGTCACTCCACAGCTTTTATAGAATATCTCTTTCATGACCAATGAGAATGTTCCATAACACAGTAAAGTACACTGTAAAAAAAGTGACCCTTTTGCTGCATCGTCACTCCACCGCTTTTATAGAAAACGATTACTTTACTGTGTTATGGAGCATTCTCATTGGTCACAAAAGAGATATTCTATAATAGCTGTGGAGTGAAGCTGCAGCAAATGGGTCAAATTTTTAACTGTGTAGCACTATTGAAATAATCGCCACGGGTGATTTTCAGGAAACGCTATTCCTACGAAAGACGAGGAATTTGACGTCAAAAATTCTGCCCAATCAGTTTCGATTAGGGAAAATCCCGTTGGAAAAGCCGAAATATGTATCGCCCCACCAGTGACCGAGAGGTTCTGACCTCAAACTGGTAGACGGTAGGTGCTGGGTTCGAACCCAATCGCGACCGTCGGCCTAACCGTTCGGAGTTTTCCGTGGTTTTCTTCGAACCTTGCGTAAATACGGGTTAGGTTCCCTTAGAAAGACCTCCACGGAGGGCATCCCACCCCTTAGGGCCTATATCCCAGAGTGTAGATAATCGGCCGACATACATGCACCGAAATATGTATCGGTTTAATATGCTCGATTACACCTTGATAAACGAGGATTTGAAATAAACATCAAATACAAAAGTTACGTATTTTTGTCCGTAGAATCCGAATCTGCAATAAAAAGTGGGGGTTATAATTTAAGATTTCTAAGTTGGACCCCCTCTGACCCCTAGGGGGTCGGTTTCAAAGGTCAAATTTGGTATCACTGAGTAGCTTATTTAAAAGTATTTAACACGTATATTTACGTTTTTCAATCTCATATGTATTTCTCGAGTTATTCGGCCGTTTCCAGACTTTTCGGACACCCTGTATATATTTTTGTAAAACTTCAGCATGAAATTTAGATTATATATATTTTTTTTTCAGTTCAGAAATATTTCTTCCATAAAAACTCTGCCTTCTCCCGGTGAGGGGGAAGGGATATAACTCCTGGCCACCTCTTGCACCATCCTTGACCAAATAACAGCCCTTATCACACCAAAACATAACGCAAATGTGAATGCACTGTTAAAAAATGAAATTATGACTACCTTAAACCTTTATGGATCGACGGTACTTTAAAGTGCCATTGAAGAAAACTTTATATTAACTTATTTATTCTATATCTATTAATAAAGGTTTTTTATTCTTTCCACACAAAACATTCTTCTCGATACAATTTAGAAACAGTCAAAGCTAAATATTTTCAAAAAGTGGTAGTTTTATTATTCATTTTAGTAAGTATTTCTTTACTTTCATTAAATAAAATTATATGAAACATATTCAAATTCAAAAGCATTTCCATTTATAGAGAGGATCATGATGCATTTAAACTCATTGTTTTTTTAAGAATTGAGATATTTTCAAAAGAGTAATTTTGGTTAATTAATCTGAAGATTTTTGTAAATATTTCACAAAAAAATTATAATTACCGATATATTTAATCAGTTTTAATGAAGAAAATATACCTAAATTCCGCATTAGTATTATCTAAAAATTCCAGTATAACTTCGGATATTAAAGAAGGTAATTATTGAGGTGCATCAATTTCTTGATAAATAATTCGGTAGATAAAGGGTTAATGCGATGTGAAAGATGAGTTTATTCAATCACTGTAAAATCAATATGTTCCCTTTTGTGACAAATTACAAATGATTGGTCACACGAGAGTCATAAAGTAACCAGTTAAAGAAGTTACATATGGTCAACGTTGTAATTCTAACAATTGTGATATCATAGCGACGCAATTTTCTCTAGTTACGCTAATTAAGATAGAGATTTAAACATTTTGAAAAGACAAGTACATTTAAACTTACATTTACACAGATTTAAAAATAAAGTAATCAATATTAAATAGTTTTTATCGACAAAAGCGCAAATCTGTTTATGCTACATACCTCAGACTGCAATTGCGCAAAATATTAATGACATTACTGAACTATATAGAGGGTGATTCAAAATTATCAAAACAATAGGCTATCTACTTAAATATTACTCCTAGATACAAACTTCCAATTCAAACATTTCATAAAAAAGGCGAAAATTTTCATAAGATAAGTTGTAACTCCATGGGGGATCTATTTGAAAAAATACGAAAATAAAATTTTTACGGCCCCCGTAGGAAAAAATTCTAGTTAGGAAAACTTTCCTTATCCAGTCCTGAATTAGATACAAAAAATTGAATCTTCATATCTGCAATACTGGCGGAGTTATAACCGTTTAAATAATTCATCAGGTTTTAAGGGATTAGATACAAATTGAAATGTGCGCAACTCAAGAAACAATGTTAACGTGTTCTAGGAAATATGTATAAAAATATATCTTTAAATTAGAATTTTAATGTTTTTCTTTTTTTTTGTGATGATTAGCTATATAATTTGCCAATAAAAGCACATCCTAAAAATTTTCATAAAATTTATAAAAATCTCAAATGATTAGTATTGTTTTAAATGGGATAATTTAAAATCATTGTAACTCGAAACATTTTTTATCGGATTTAAGTTTTTTTCCATTTAATTAAAGATGAAAATCTGATTTTAGTTCTGTTTCAGGGTTTCTTCACAGTATTAATTTTAAAACTATTAAAATATTTATTTAAAAATGATGTAATTTATTTTTAAAAAAATCATATTTTCAAAAGTTAACATTTTTTCAAATTTGCCGGAACAAAATAATGTAAAATAATCAAAAAAGACATGTTTCAAATTTTCACTTATTTTCCTTAACGATTCTTTACTTTTAATAATTTAATGAAAAGAAATAGTGGGATAAAAAACTCATGCGGAAAAACGCATTTAAAGTTTTAAACAAAATTTATCTCCTAATAAAATGTTTAAATGCTTTTTAAAAAATTGAAAGTGTAAAGTAAATTCTTTCTGTAGCTCAAATTTCCAATTCAATTTAATTTTTCCAATTTCCATTTCCTTTCTGTACTGTTTAAATGTCCGTCAGATATTTAAAACAATGCGTTTTCTAACATGCGGATTAACAGCTTTTTATAAATTTAGCTTTCACAACATCAGTCTTTTTATCGTCGTGGAGAGGCTGTTAAAAAGTTTGCATTCTGGCTCCAGGCCGGGCGAGGATTGAGACGTTACTTTTTTCTAAGAATCGCCTGGCCGGGCCTAACGTAGTTTTCATACCGCAGGGGATTGCTTCTTTCTTCCTAAGTCTGCACGGGACGAAATTTCCAATCCCGGTTTCGACATAACCCACATTAAAATCACTGTCCTTGACTGACTCAATACGTGCAAAAAATTAGTAAAATTTAGCTTTAAAAAAAAAAAAAAAAAAAAAAAAAAAACATAGATTTTGAAATCGCCTTCATTTTAAAAAATACTTTAAAATTGATTTTTTAAGGAATAGTATATTCAAAGGCGAAAAAAAAATTAAATACAATAAAACAAGTGAAAAAAAATTTGCCTGTGACGGAATCTTTCTAAAACGGAAAATGTGTTGATCCTTGAAAAATTAATATGATAGTACCTGGGAAAAACATTAAACTCCATTTACACCTCCTAAGTAGCGAATTTGTCTATAACGTATTTTTTTTCTTTGCTATGTTATTCTGTCTTAAAATTATATGTTTAACTAATGTATGTAAAATATATGTTTTACTTGCAACATTTTTCAAAATCTCCAACACATGGAATATGGATTAACGATATTAAAGTATAAGTGAAACATTAACATATAAATAGAGATTCATTGATAAAATGAATGTACCCAGCCTTTGGCGCTTTTTTAATAATAAAAAGTATAAATATGAAAAACGGAAAGCTATACAATTTTTAACCATACCGAAATATAAAATTATGTAGAAATTCACGGCTGAGCCGGGCTAATATTTTCCAGGCCGGGCCGGGTCATGATTTTAACATTCATTCATGGCCGGACCGAGCTTTTATCAAGATGAATAGGTTCGGGGCCGGACATAGATATTTCGTCTCATGCAGACCTCTAGTGCAGACTACCAGCATATTTTGAAAGCAGGTTTAGCGTTAAATCTGTACGCTGCTTTTTTATAGCCAAATGAGAGGCACGGTTTTAAATCCATATTTAATAATGGACAATTTGTGCATGATTCCTAACTTGCTTCAAAATAAGTCAAAAACTCTTGTTTAGACGCACGGTAAGTGGTGTAAGTCACGAATTTTGGATTTTAATATCTCTGTGTGATTTTTAGGTATGGAGATGAACATTTTTTTGTTCAATTCAGGAATGGATAAGGATAATTTCCTAATTGGGAATTTTGTCATACGAAGGCCGTATAAAAGTTTAACTTTCGTTTATTTTTTCAAATAGACATCCCATAGAATTGCAACATATCTCATAAAATTTTGCACCTTTTTTTATATAAAACTTTGCAATTGGAAATATGTACCTAGAGGCAATATTTAAGGAGATAGCCTATTGTTTCACTAATTATGGCTCACCCTGTATACACTAAACTCTATAAAATAAGTAAGAGCCGTTATGTAAGTCTAAGAACCGTTGTATTATAATAACTAAAAATGATAAATAATTTAATATTAAAACATTAAATTATATGACACTAAATCACTAAATTAACTAAATTACTTCATTAAACAATGTTACTTGAATTCGTCTTCTAAAATATAAAAAATAAACTAATCTTCTTTTATCAAAATTGGATAATGTTTCTGAAAAATGTTGTGCATTTGTGTCTAATTAAATAACCCGAAGGGACTCCGCGTATTTTGTCTTTATTTTTAAAAGCTTATTTATTAAAAAAAACTGCGTGAAATGTTAATTAAAAATTAAATATTCTGTACTAAATATTCAGCCGCACATTTGAAAAAAAGATTTAGTCTCCTCTATTATTTATATCATTTAAAAAATAAAAGCAACGGATGTTTTGCTCAACAGTGGTGTAAATTTGATATGAGTTCCTCTGTTTATTTTTCTGATTATTTTTGGAGTTCTTATATTTAGGAGAGATTATGCATTAAGGCTATAGTAATTATTATTCAGCGTTCCTCTTTAGCTATCGTCTTAAGTAATTTTCGAAGTACTTTTTCCTCCTATGTTTTCTGTTATTCAAACTATTTTTTAAGTGTGCTAAATATAAAATTTTGTTTAAATTTACAAGGTTTTTTTCCTTTTTCTATATATAAGAAGAAAATATTGGATTTGTGAAAATCTTCGGCTTAATAAAGTCGAAGATTCAAAGTTTATTATGCGGTGAATGTGACCTGTTTTGAAATGAGATCTGATTACGATTTGACTATTTTGGGAAAATATTTGTTTATCTGTCTATTCTGTCTGCCTGTGTGTCTAGTTAAAAATACTGTACATGGAATTTCATAAAATTTGATATTTACTTTAGACTTTGTCAAAAATTGTTGTTGATTAGGTTTCGGTGCAAATCATTGAAAAAGTATGGCTGTTGTGCACTGTTTTTTACGTTATTATATCTGGACACCTATGGGATGGCATTTCATCAATTTAATCTGTAAACAACAGACTCAACAGACGGAGTTGCTGTGTTAAGATTTTTTGCGATAAGCATAGTAGTTTCAACTGTGCTTTTATTGGACAGAAATACATGAAATTTACATGTAAGGTAAATATTTAATATCTTTAGACGAGTGGTACCTAAATGTGTTAATTTACTATTTTATTCATAAAAATTTAACTGTTTGAAGGTTTTTATACTTTTACGTTACTTCTGTACATGGTTGAATCATTTTTGCTTTGAAATAAAATCAATAAATGTGAGCACTTATGAATATTCCCTAGGATAATACACTGTTAAAAATCTTGTTCTAGTTTGAACCAAAAAAGTTTGTTTTTTGGTGCTCAATAGCTGCCACCATAAGATGGTGAAATCTCCTACCAACATTTGGAGCTTCTTAGTTCAACCTCGTTCCAAGTATTGGAACTATGCTTCAATGACAGCTCCAAATTTTGGTTCAAGATTTCACCATCTTACTGTGGCAGATATTGAGCACCAAAAAACAAACTTTTTTGGTTCAAACTAGAACAAGATTTTTAACAGTGTATTTGTTATTTTCACCTGAGTTTACAAAATGTCTTCAATGACAATGTGACCAAGACACAAAGAAATGTTCATAATTATTTAATTTAACGCTTTCGAAAAAAAAAAGAGTTTTTTTCCGCTTATGAACTATTTTAAAGACATTAGTTTTGTTCTTGTGCAAATTTCGGTTGCTGATAGATAAACCACTGCTCCCGGCTATAATACTAGGCCTCAGCGCTGACACAAAGATGGCGTCTTCCGAAGTTGGATTTTTTAAAGCGTTTCAGGGTTTGTACGGGTCTTGGAATTTCAAGACCAGGGAATGTTTCGATACCAGTATTTCTTTAAAGAAAACCTCATCTATAATAAGGAAAATTTCTCGCATAGGTAGAGGTAGTTGTACTGATTTAATATATGAAAAAAAAACATTGGTATTTAACCTGGAAAATAATGGTACCTGTACGAACCCTGTATTCGTACGGTCCCTTGAATTTTAGTGCCAATAACTTTAAGCTTTTTTCCGGCTATTTTTTATTGACTAAACATGTCTATGAAATATATTATAACATACTAATGTCTAAATTTAGGAGACTGTAGATAACAGCCTTTGACAGCCGCCATTTTTGTGTTGACGCTCAGGCCTAGTATTAAGGGGGTGGAAGTTAAACTTATGCGATGTTTTAAGGCGGTTAGTACTTTTATATGAATAATTGTAAACCTAAATTACCTGTCTCTTAAATTATAAATTTCAGAAAAAATATTATTTCTGTCATCTATGGTGTTATTTTGTTTTTCCAAATATAATGAATGAGAATTGCTCGCACTATTTTAATTCCAGATTTGAAAAGTTTAAAATACAGGGCGAGCATAAATCGGGCGCATTGAGCGATTCAAAGTTCTACAAAACAAAAATACATTATCGTACTAACCTGTTTAACATTTTATTTACAAGCTTATTTCAAACAGTTTTATTTTACACATTCAAGAAATTATACATGAGCTTCATGTGTTGCACGTGAAATATCGAGTCTGTATGTTGTGGTGCATCTAAGCTGTTATTCCTCTAATAACCTCAGAGGTTCGTTGTTTTAGTTCATCAATATCGCGAAAATTTGTTGTATGCACTCGATCTTTGGCAAATCCCAAAGATAAAAGGTCTACATCTACCAATCCATCGTCTGGAAAATGTTTCCTGTTGCTACACTTTAACAATGGAACTCGAATATGGTATGGTAGTACTTTGCTGGAAATAAATTTGTCGCTGAAAAACAAATTGTTTAATTCGCTTTCGGATTTGAATAACAGTAGCGCTTGCTACATTCATTTGTTTTTGTTTTATAGAACTTCTAAATGCGCTCAATAATTTATGCTTACCCTATGTATGTGGTGATATTAAAGAAGAGTATATGACTGAATTAAAACATATATTCATTACTTAATTTGAAAAATGATTATAGTCAACATGGCTGTTGTGGTGCTATGTCTTTTTTATTTTAATTTACCTATGAGTGAAATTTCCTGTTTAACTCAAAAGAGTGCACTACATTTCGTAATTGTTAGTGTGTAACTGTTTAGTTTAATGTACTATAATTTAAATAATATATAATATTTTTGTGACGATATTTTATTACTTTATATTACGTATTCTGACATTTTAGTACACGAGATTTTAGCTTAAAAGCTTTTTCACAAAACATGAAAAAATATGCAAAATCCTTTATTTCAAGCTTAAAATCTCGAATGAAGATGCTTTTCTATTCTGAATAATGATTCTTCTATGACGATTCTGAACTTTAAAATTGTAAGTTAATGATATCAAAATATTACTCGTATGAAACAAAATCATCGCTGTTAAAAACAGGTGTTTAAAATTTATCAAAATATACTCATTATTATGTATTTTCCAGACTTATAACAGATTCGAACTTTTATGTTTCTGTTGTGAAAAACAAAAAACACTCATTTAGTTTCACTTTTACGAATAGCCCTATGATAAACCATTATGCCAGATGATATGTCTTTAAAATGAGGCATACATGTACATATTCAGTTGCACCTGAATTAGATACACCAGCCTTAAAGTACTGTTCGTTAAGTTTAACGTTCACACTTTTTATTTTTCTATCTATTTGAAGAAAATAATTCCTAATTACGGAATCCGTAGTTAATTAATTTTAATCGATAAATTATGGCAGAGAAAATTAAAATAAGCTTGAGAATTATGTTTTCTTACAATTTATGCTGAATAAAATTCTAAGGCCGTGTTCACGTTGAAATTCTGGGAATCTTTGAAAACCCAATTTTGACACCATATTTAAAGTTTTAAGTGAATTTTACGTTTGGATTTTAAAAGTTCATGTTTATCGATATTTCTTAACGAATAAGCTATATTTTTGGATATATATATATATATATATATATAACGATTATGTGGGGCAGTTGAGCCATGATTGTTCTATCTGACTCTGGCAATCCTGACAATTCAGCTTCCAAACTCTAATGTTTATTTGAATTAAAGACAAAACCCTTATAAATCTGAATATTTATTTTAACTTTATCAGACAAAAAAGTTTTCAAAATTGTGTTTTCATGTCTAAAAATAATATATATATATATATTTCATCTTTCATTCTTCGTGGATCTAGTTGTCTCATAAAAAAATAGGAAAATGGATAAGGTAGGCCTGTATTTTTTAATATGAGATATCAGATTTTATTTGAAAAAGTGTAAATTACTTAAAATTATTAAACCTTGTAGATCATGTAGATTATATATCAACTATAGAGCGTTGTAAAGGAAATCTTTGCTGAAGAGGTGTCTAAAAGAGCACTAAATGTGAAAATATTATATTTATTTATACAGAAAATAAAAGAATTAAGTAAGCGTTTATTTACTTTAGTATAAGTAACAAAATAAAAGTTATATGGGTATTTTGGGAAAAAAGGAACCAAGATAAATCTATGAACAAACAGGTACATAAATCTCATTCTCTTTTTTATTTATCTCTTAAAGATAATCTCTCTATTTATCTCTTTTTTTATACCATTCTATTTTTTATTTATTATGAAAGTCGATAAATTCAATAAATCTGCAGAGTATGTAAGTATAATATTTTAATATTGAACAGAACTATTTTTTTATCTCACTAAAAGAAATGTGCTTTGATACACGCTAACATAATTTTATTAAAAGTATTGTATATAACTTTCTTTATTGGGAGAAAAAAACACAACGAATAAATTAATTTCCGTAGCAAGAGAAACTCCCCAAAAATATTTTTAACAGTTGTAGTAGCTGGATCCTTATGGTCCAGTTACCCCTGCTACATATCTCATTTACCCCATTCTTGAAAAATTTATGTGGTAATTGGAACACTGGTCTTACATTTAAAGCATGATATAAATCTGTAAAATATATCTAATATTACTAACGTATTTATATGTCTAATCTTAAAAAAAAGTTTGTTTAATAAAAGTACTTACAATATTTTTTAAAAGCCGAGGAAGTTCAACCAAATCGATGTTATTTGTAGAATTTTTTTTCCTTCAACAAATTGCTACAGCAAAGACAAAGTTATGATTGAGTTGACGAATGTTCTTGTAAGAAATAGAGATGGAGATGTAATGTTGACAAAAGCTAAAACTTAAAAGATATCAATGGTTTTTTATAAAATAGCCTAAGGCCGATTTACCTCGTGGGTCCAGTTACCCCAGCATACCATACAATAAAAGTTTTTATGCCACTTTAATATACGGAATATACGGGCAAAAAACTCTTATATTAATGAACGATATTCATAAATAATTCTGAATCATTATAATAGATTTATAACAGGAATTCAGATATATACAAATATATCAAAAATATTTAAATGAAGAACATACGACGTAATATAAAATTTTAGCTCTATAACTCGACTACACCTTTCTGTTTATTAGCGCATTTAATGATTTATTTCATTGTTATTATCATGTTGTATTATTCCATATAAATGTTTTAAACAATTTAATTAATATTTTTTGCTATTACATGCATATTTCGTTTCACATGCTCGTTGCAATGATATATATAACGTATTAGTATATTTCAACAAAACTAGCTTAAATTTAGTTTGTAATAAATTAAGAAATTCTTTAAGTTGCATTTTATTTTTAAATCCGCTATAATTAAAATATGCCATTTATACTTCTTTCCTAACAAAGCTTTAGTTAGATTTTATTAACTTTCGAAAAGGATTTTTCGAAGAATTCTTGTTATATATTACTTCAAGAATTCTTATTATCTTATTTTTATACTTAAACACAGATTCAACATTCATTATAAATGCTATTTATGAAACATTTATACCATGTATCTTTTTTATATCTTTTATTAAACACGAATATCACTAAAATTATGCATTCATTTCTTGCTCAATTATGCAGTTATTCTTTACATACACAGGTTCATATTTTTCCACTTTCAAATTGCATTATTAAATTTTACATTGCCAATCCTTATGTTTGAGCGTGACAGTCCTACAGCTTCTCAGAATGCTAATGCTCTGATACATTTTTGAACAACTGATTTGTTAAGCTAGTTTGTAAAAGCGTGTCACGAGAACAGTGTACTGCTCTTTGAATAATAATTCACATTAAGTGTTAAGAGTTTTTTCAAATTTGCTTTTTAGAGAGAATAGTGTTCTATATAGCATGTTTATTCACACTTAAATGTCAGATATATGGATTAAACGAAATGTTACTTCAACAACAGTAAGTATAAAAACTATTAAGCAGTTTGATAGTTAATGTTGAATATATAGTTGTTAATTATATATATATATGTATACATGGTTGTAGGTGTCAACTTAAAAGCATTTAGCTAATGTATATGTGTATGTTTTAATGGGCAATTGTCACTGTTTTTGTACTTCTAAGTTTGAAATTTATTTTATGATAATATTTAAAAGTTCATATTGAAAACGTTTTCAAACTTATATATATCTTTCCGAATTATATATATATATATATATAATTCGAATAGCAGTTTTTTTATAAAGGAAAATGTCTATCCTCTATCCTCTTTAAATTATAAATTTACAAAATGTTTTCTTTATTAAAATTACAACGATTATATTCCACCTGTTGTTTACAGTTGTTTCATTTTGGAAAAAGATGCTAACGTGCTGTTCATCTCTTTCCTAAAAAGCCATTACTCTCTCATTCTAACAACTTAATGTGAAGTTGTATTATAAAATATATGTTGAATAACTGTGAATATTTTGTTTAAACTCATTTATTACATGTGAACTGTACATGAAATTCAATATTGTTTGTAAAATACAGCAATAGAGATCAGAAACTTATTTTTTGCAAATTAAGATGAAAACTCACATTTGACAAATTATTTTTTTCTGCGTGTTAAGAGACATTCTCAGAGAATATTTAGCTTCGAATCTCAACAAGAATGTACGCAAAATTACTTTTTTAATTTCTACTTTTGTAAATACATTACTTATCATAAAACCGTTTAATAACTACTGTTAAATTTTTTTTTATGTTAATGAATTCCATAAGCGATCATTTTATAATTTTGCAGTCAATGTAAAATTGGTAAATCTTCAACAATATTAATTTTTAATAATGAATACACCGAAAGTCCAAATTTTTGGCCCATTTCAAAATAATTCCTTCATTAGAAGATTAATACTTACGGAAATAATATCTGTTTCATAAACTTATGATAAGCAACGCAATATTTGTACAACATTTTTTATACCACAAACAGTTTTTATGACCTTAAAAGTGATATAAAAAATTTACACATTGCAAATTATTAACGGTTGTTGAAATAAACCGTGGTATTTTTTTTAATATCTACGATCGATGATTAAAAAAAGTTTTAGAAAAAGTTACCGATTGATATCCTAACCGAAAAAAATATTTCGTAGCTGATTCAGTGATAAATAAGAATTAAATATTTCAGAAGAAAATATTTGTTTAACTAGAATATCAGGTAGTCATTCAACTGTGAATACAGTAGAATTTTTCCTCCAGTTTTGAATTTCAGCATGAAATAACTTTTAATATGATAATGAAGTCCAAAAGCAAAAATAGTAAGAAGTGATATCAACATCGATCATACGTAGAGAAATTAAGTCTTGCATACGCGTGAGCAACAAGCTTCACAAGATTTTCTTTTTTTTTTTTAAATGGAAGATAATACCGTATAAGTATTATGTGAGCTTATAAGTTTTTTAATGCTATTTTTTAAGTAATGATTTCGAAATTTTTGTTTTGTTTTAAGACTTATTATCTTTAACAGGTGACAATTAGTTGAAAAAGAAGTTTTTTTTTCTGAAATATTATAGCCATAGAACAATTAAAGATATATATTTCGCTCAGTTTAAAATAAAGAAAATTTTCAGGAAAAAATGCTTTGAAATATATTTTTCATTAAAACTTGAAATACCCAATGCTCTTATATAGTTTATATATGACTAGCAGTCTTCGCCCGCTACGCTGGTCTGTTTCCTGAAATTTTTTTTGAATCAAACGAAATACATGTAATAAAGACCAAAAAAGAATAACAGCTAACCAAACATCCATAACTGTTGTCTTATTCCTATACTTTTACATTATCATGTTCAGAGTCGATGCACTCCATAATAAACAAAATAGCCCTAAAATGACTGAAGTACCTATGTTTAACTACTTTTTTAGTAGGTATGTTATCATGATTTTTTCGCTTTTATCTAAACCCACTGTTGAGATATGGCAAAATATCCTAAACGTGCGCGAATATTCCATTAACCTAGTTTAGGCGGGAATTTCTAAAATAGATAAAATATATGGTTAAGTTTACTTTAGTAGATTGGGTAACCTCAAATTCATGTCTCTATCTAAATCTCCTGCTGAGGTATGGTGGAATGGCTTAGAAATTTCATACGTCTTGTTAATCTTTTTGGATGGGAGAAATTTCCGAAATCGTTGGAATAATTATTTAAATTTTTTTAATAGATTTGTTATTTTGAATTTGATGCTTCTACTTAAACTGCTGTTAGGATATGGCTAGTGATGGGCGATTCTCGCAAATTTACCAATGGAAAAAAATCGTCATCACTAAAAACACAATCGATACAGTCATAGATTATTTCCGAGAATCTACAATCAAGATGCCCAAGAATCCATCATTAAAATAATTATTTTTGCATGCTGAAAAAGGATTTTTGCAAATATATGACAACTGAAAACGTATGGAATAAAAAAAACACATCGAAGAAAGGCTAAAAGGGAGCCACAGTAGTCGAAAAGTCATGTGACGGTATCCCCTGGTTGTAAAATTTGAAAAGGCGCAGGTAAATATGAAAAGGTGAGGAAGTTTAAGTATCCAAACTTTAAAATTTTTGACAATTAGTAGCAAAATGTCACCCAAAAAAAAGTTAAAGGCACTGGTAGAAAAATAGTAACTTTATGGATGGTAAATGGGATCAACATTTTTATTGACTTACCTACGTCATTGAGAACAGCTCGATAATTTTCGCATTATTAGAAAACTTACTGGAGGTATAAGATAATTGCCCCCCCCCCCCTGAGAGAAGCAAATTGGAGGGAAGGACAGGGGAAGTGCATAACATGAACAAGTGGTGACAGAGCTTTCCAACAATATAACACATGAGGAATGTCGAATAAATTTATAAAAGTGTCACTTCTGTTGTACACTTCTAAAAAAAGTGTTGTTATGATGTCAACTGCTATTGTTCGCGACAAAATGTATACTTTTTTCTTCGCAAGGAATCAACTTATCGTTTTAATACAAATTTTGAGTATTTTGTTCACATACTGTGCAATACTAAAAAGAAAAGCATTAGGGTCCCGGTTTTATCCGACTTTCCCCTACTGTTAGATAGATGCCGTATAAAAAAAGACTGAAAATCATGTGTGCAGCATAGATTATGAAAATTTTTCTTGCACATTCAGAATACTATAACAAAGCTCCACAGTTTATTAAGATGAAAGATGATGGCTAAATATACAATTTTGAAAAAAAAAAAAAAAAAAAAAAAAAAAAAAAAAAAAAACATAACAAGTTTGAAAATCCGATTTCTGCGATTAACATGAAGAGTCGTCAAAATGTAAGAGTTTTTGTGCAACGCTGTATATAATCTGCATGTATGCATGCATACTCATAGTACGCTAAAAGTTAGTTTAGTTAAACGCATGCCATAGTTGAAAATTTCAACTCGACAATTTCCGCCAATAAACTGATGTTGTTGAGCACGTTTTGAAACCTTGCACAGATGATC
This sequence comes from Maratus speculifer, assembly GCA_964019185.1. Lineage (NCBI taxonomy): Eukaryota > Metazoa > Arthropoda > Arachnida > Araneae > Salticidae > Maratus > Maratus speculifer. The sequence goes on from OZ025299.1 coordinate 157,174,351, forward strand.
TATAGAATATGATCCAACAAGTAACACACCAAGTAATATTAAAAATAAATTAGTCAGATTTGACAATCTAAAAACTTTCTTCTATCTTATGCATGTTAATAGTTTCTAAAAAATGCAGCATAGTAGCGCCAACGGTTTGGTGGCTTAAACCAAAATCTAGTCAGCAGCAACTTATGTCAACTTATTACTGAATCTTAAGTTTGATGAAAATCCATGCATTAATTTTTGAGATAGAGCTATTGCAAAATTAAAAAAAAAATCTGCATAACAGCGCCACATGTTTGATTATGTACACCATAATCTAATCAGGATGAATCTTTTATCAGGTACTAACTGTATCTGAAAATTTGGAAAATTTTATTTATTGGTCTTGAGATAGACATATTACGATAATCACGAACAATGCATCATGGCAGCGGCACCTGTTAAGTGATTTGCACCAAAACGTAAGCAGCACCATGTTATATCTAGTACTAACTAAATATAAAGTTTTATAAAAATAGGCATTTATTTAATTGAGTTAGAGCACGAAACAGACAGATGAATAGACAAACTTTCATATACACTTTAAATTATGTAGGAAAGTGTTAAAAACAAGTGTTTCTTAATGTAGTTTAATATAATATAATAAACTCAAATGTACAATAACCTTTTCTGAGTCACTCACGATACCAATATGTGTAATTTATTTTAATAAACAACAGAAATTAATATATTTTCGGTGCTTAAAAAATATTTATAAAAAAGAAGTTTCTTTTGCTGTCACTGATTTTTGGAAACGTTTCCGAGTAATTTATATAGTGTATTAACCAGTTTTCTCAATCCAAAATATAGATTTTTCGGATGCTATAAAATCGAAAATATTTATTTTCATGTATAATAAATATATTTCAGAGACAAACATAGTAATTTAACAGATTTAACATTAGCATTAAAATATTTGCTGTTTTCTTACTCTTGCTATAAATGTATATCTTGCATAAATGCTAAAGATCATTTACACAGCCACACAAAAGAATTATTAAGTGTTATGGAGTATCAGCGTAAATGGCTTAAAGGCGGCTTTTAATTTATTATGTATTTTCTAGTTGAAATATATTTAGTACATTAAGAGATAGTTAAATAAAAAAATAAAAATAAAACAATAAACCGGACCGCGCAAAGCACCGAGTCCATGGATCCTAATTGCTGTAAATGTGATTTTAGCAGTTTTAACCATGCTTCAGCTTGAATGAAACTTTAATATTTTGCGTCAGTAGACAGTATAATATTCCAATATACAGGGCTGTACAAAAAAACTGAAGAATGTTTATGTACATTCATTAGGGGATTCATCAATCAACATCACATTATAGTGGTAGAAATTGATGGAGGTAAATTTTCAATGCATTTATGCATTTTCATATCAAACTAAGTTTTAGCATACGGTGTAGAATAAATTCAGTTATGAAACTGAAAAATTTTAACTTAGAATTGGAAACATCTAAAAATTTGATAATTTGGTTTAAGAAACAGATTAATAAATTATAAAAAATACTGAGAAACGTTTCAGAAAATCTGTGGCAGCAAAAGAAGCTTTTTTTATAATCCTTCTTAATCTTTTAAATCTTACAGGTTTCAGAGATTTTTAAAGGTTTCTAAAGCTTTCCAGAATCGTGGGTAATTCGGAAGAAATGACTGTATATTTTTGTACGTGGTTATATTATATTTTCAAAGATAAGAAATATTTGTCTTTTTTGCAGCGTAATACGAAACTTTACCATTTAACAAATAGTATCATTTAACAAATATAATTTTATGAAATAAGATTCAACTCTTTTTCCATTGAATTCATTTTACTTTACATCGAAATTTTTGATCATATGTTAAATAAGCTTACCAGCATCCGGAAAAAAGGAAAAAGAAAATATAAGAAAGTTAGGAATACTTCCTGAACTTGAGCGAATTTCCTTTCGTTCATCGAACGCGATGCAAAACTATTTGTTTGATGACCCTCTCAAGGGGAATATATGGCCCGTTTTCACTTAGGTAAAATTTCCGGGATTCAATCACTGTATTTTACTACCAGACAGAGTCCAATCTCTTTGAAAAGTTTCTCTTGTGGTCGATATATGTTTCTAAAAGAAAATGGTATAAAGAGTGCATTGCTGTTTTTTTTTCGAATGCGACAGTGCATAAAAAATCGATTTTCAATTTCAAACAGTTTTTATTTTATTTTCGATCCTGTAGCGAAGATTTTTAGCTTGTTATTCAGTATTTTAGGTCACTTATTCTCATGAAAATTTCATGAATACAAAATACTTGGCGGTATGAAATTCTTTTAAAAAACATAAAAATACGAAAGTAAAGATCGTAAAATATTTTTCGAGAATTGAGAAACTGTGTAGAAAAACGAGATGGGATGTTTTATATACATATGAATGGTTTCTGTTCGTTTATAGTCAGGAATTTTGTTTTTTCACCTTGTTTTTCAAATAAAGGGAAACAGATATTTAGCAATTCGCTCAAGAAATGTAGATCATCTTGTTATTCATACTAAATAAAAATCCGAAACATTTACATGTTAGTTTTATTTTTTTTATCAGGAAGAAAAGAATCCCACACATATAAATTAAAAATTTTTGCATCACGTCACTTAAAAAAAAATAATAAAACTAAAAAACTCTAAACTAGCACATTCTATCTACGCACCCACCTGATTAATATTATTTATATATATATTAGATTTTAAATTTTTTTCATGTTGATTGCTCCCTTTAAATATTTTATCTCCAATTTTTCCTTATATAAGTACATACACATATATTATGTACATATATTTATTTTATACACTTACATACACCTTAAACAGATACTGTTAAAATATATATATATATATATATATATATATATATATATATATATATATATAGTGATTTTAAAGAAAAACTATCAATCATACCAGTGCTTAAAATATAATTGAATTTAAAAGTCGTGATATTTTTTTAGATGGAATCTTTTACAATTTTCCTGAATGTTTGATTTATTTTGCAAAGAACTCTGTACAAATTTTCTTCACAGGGGAAAAAAACAATAAATGTTCTGTTTCTTAGTGTGCAGTATAAAATATACTGATTTTATTGAAAAGTATTGCTAGCCAGGACGGCAGAAAAAAACTGTTTATTTCACGAAATAAATCTGGATTTATTATGAACTTTCTGTGATTTTATCAGATTTTACGAAGAAAGCAAAAGGTTTACAGATTTCCTTCGAAATAAAATAAATCTGTATCCATAACAATATTTATGTTATTTTTACAGGGTTTGCAGTAAAATAAACAATGTGTAGATTAAAACAAGCGGGTGAATGTGATCGAGATGTCACAGAGGGTTTCGTTTACTATTCCTTTCAAAACACTTTTATTCTTTATTAAAAATTCCAAATCGTTAATTTTTAATTATTAAATCTTTAAAATTTTTTATAAGAACATAAATAGCATCACCATTAAGTTTAATTTAAACATCATGTAAGCTATTACATGAATATGCAAATTTTTGAAAAAAAAAATGGAGTAGTAGTGAGCAAACTAAAACTTAAAGAACACTCTTGTTTTGAGAAAAAATACTAAGAGGAGGCGAAGCTGGTATTTATTAATGTATAGACCAAGAGCCCTTTTAAAACGGTATGACACATCAAAAAATCCATTTCTACCCCCACCGCCCGATGGGGAAAGTCGAAGAGGGAGTCGAAATAGTAGGGAGTCGAAATAGTAGGGAGTCGACAAAGCGTCCCTTTGGTCAAGCCTTCAAAAAGGAGTCGTAGCACGTTGTAGCTTAATTAGGGGCTGATTTAGAAAAATAGCTTAAAATACACAAATTAGAGCCAAGAGGGATAAAAAACTTAGAAATTAAGAGATGCTTATAATATTAAAAAGTGGACAAAAAGATTTTCGATGATATATCACATGAGGTGTTCGAAAATATTTAGGAACCCCCCCCCCCCCCCGGGTTTGGTCCACTCTCCCATACCCAGGATTTCACACAACGACTCTTTAAATTTTTTGTATTTAATAAATAATATTTATCAGAGCTCCCCTTTAAGAAGAATCTAAAATTACATTTATTGCAGAAAACATTACGACTTTAAAAGTTTGTTCGCGCGCCCTCCTTTCCCTTTCCATCCTGAAATTTAAATCCCCCTAGATGTTTTATATTTTTAAGTGTTATCAAATATCTGAAATTTTAAAATTGATAAAAAAATAGACGAAAAAATAATTACTAGATAAACGATTTTAAGTTTAAATAATGTGCAGTTGGCAAAGTCTTTCTTAATCATAAAATAAAATATTTTTAACATATTTTTAAGAAAATTAGATATTTTTAATCACCATCGAAAGACATTAATAGACGCATAGGTTTAAAGTCTGTAAATTGCATTTTTTGCAGAAATTTTATATATCCCAATTTACATGCCCAGTATTTCTCCAATACACGTGTAGGGAAATAAAAACGGGGAAGGGAAATAAAATCAATTTATGTAAATCGATTTTTGATGTATTTTTCAACTTCTTGATGTAATTTTCAAAATAATAATAATAATAATAATAAAAATTCTGAAACAGAAAAAGTTTTTGTGTCTATGTCCGCAATTTTCAAGTTTTCAGGTCCGGTAAATTTATATCCAGTGATATTTGTATCTCAAATACCAATACACGGATTTTCATCGAACTTCAGATTTAGTTAGAACTTCAAATAAGTTGTTGCAGATTAGATTTTGCTGTAAATTACCTAACCGCTGACGCTGCTATGTTTCGTTTTTCTCGAAGTATTAGCGTGTATGAGATAGAAGAAAGTTTTGGGATTGCCGACATCCGACTAGTTTTACTTTCAATTCCTGAGTACTGAATTTACCTCAGTAAATGTTTTTTGTGGATCAGAATTATTCTATTTATTATTAAAAGCAGTATTTTACTCATTGACTGCAAATTTGATGGCATATTATTACCTTCAATAAATGATTTTAGAAACTTAATATTTCATTTGAATGTGGAGAGCATTATAGTAATACAAGGAAGGAAAAAGACCGATTCAATAACGAGAACCTGTGTCTACTCAGTTCCTTTTAAGGTGTACCGCTAGGTTTGATATCTTTTTTAAATAAAGAAAAATAAATATAATGTTGATTGCTTCAAAGAAAACTCGTATATAAAAATAAACTTTTATTTGTTATAAATTATTTATTTTCCAATTATTTTCTCATTTTTTTAAAATTCTAAGAGAAGTAATGCAATAATTGATTATTAGCAAAAATGTTCTCTTGACAAAAATTATAATAGTTTGTTTTGTTTTCCTTAAATGTATATTTTAAAATAATATTACTGAACTACAGTCTAAACCAAATAAAAGTTATACTCTGCAACACGCAGACAGATTTCCGAAAATAACCCATTCAATTAACATTTTGATCATTTCTTACGTATCCCTTTAAGACCTGATCTACACAATAGTGTAGGTGAACCTAAGAGGAAAAAAAATTCCTCTTTTACTATGATTTGATGTCGAACATGCACCACACAATCGTGTGGATCTTTCTTTGAAGTAAACTGATAATAGAAATTTTTAAAAATATTATTTCAATCAAATTCGATCCTATAAATTAGGGTTAAAAAACAAGTCTTTTCATTTCTATCGAAACTCTTCAGGTCTTAAAGAATTGCTGAGGGCTTTTGAACTAAGTTAATTTGCAACAATCACAGGAGCATCTTAGGAGATACTCAAATTTTTAAAATAAGATTTAATTACACTCGCAACATCACATAAGTTATAGAACATCAATTTATATAAGTATAACTATCATTTTTGCAGATATAAAGATTTTCGTAAAAAATTTTGTTCTTCAGGAAACGCATTTAAAGTTTTTACTCCTGTAAATCTTTTAGACACTTTCATTCCCAATTTCGGAAACTGGACTTCCCGATTTATATGGCCTATTTTCTATCATCATAATATTGGACGATTTTTTTTTATTCTTGAAGCGATTTAAATACATATTTCTGTTATCTTAGCACATACTTTCGTGTTAAGAGTTGAAATCAGCCACCATTCACATACAAACAAAGCTGAACTAGGCGGTACATTATTTAGAATGGAGGTGATAGCACATACGATGCGATCGAATTGCAGTGATTTTTTTTTTTTTTTGTTTTTAGAATTCCCGCTGATGTTGTCATATTTCACACAAAGCGAAGATAGTATTTAAAGCAATTCTTTAAAATAGCTTCATTTACGATAAAGTTAAAAACGAAATTTGAGTGCGGCTTCGAGTTAAAAGCCCTGTATTCCTGACTGAATAAATGGATAGCTATCCTAAGCTCCATTATAAATATTGTTCTTTTGATGGTTACGATTACTTTTATTACTTTCTGAAACATTTTGCGGTACCCCTGTATATTTAAATCCGTTAAATAGAGGATATTTAATTAGATACAAATACAATAAATGAGCTAAATATATAAAAGAAAGAATACATGCTATTTCCCTGCAATATTGAGTAACTGAACAGAGCAGTACAACCAATATTAATATTGTTACCTGCATATACAGAGTTTCTGAATGAAAACAGTCTAATTTTTTTCTTTTAAATGAAAGTGAATAATAATTGCCAAACAATTTATGCTATTTTTGTTTTTTCCAGGTCCATGAAGCCTTTCCCGTACTTCGTGATCTCTTTTTTAGCAACTGTGACAAAAAGACGAAGGTAACTGTTCTTACTCAAGTTTTAAAAAACATATTTTTTTAATTTTCTTATTAGCTTTCAATGTTTAATATGTAGATAAACTGGTGAAGTATAAAGCGACTAAAGTGTAGAATAACCAGACATGAAATAATATATATATATTATTTCGTTAAATTTCTAAAGTATGAAATTTGACCAAGACTTATAAAGCATAAAGAATTATGCTTTAGCCCAATAGTCTCTATAAAGCTATGTAACTTAAAAAAAATAAATAAAATGAGTACCTTTCTTTTTAAATTCCTAAAAACTCTCTTCACTGGAAAGACATACAGAATATAAATTCTAAACCGTTATTCTTCAGTATTTTGAATTAGCATTAAATAATACTTCGCTTCAATTTTTTTATGTGTAATATTTAGTAGTAAACTACGCTGTTAAAGCTAGTTTTTTAATATAGATATACTATGGTTATGTTTTGGTGATTAAGTACTGAGAATTTTTGTTAACTTATTTCAAATTTAAATAAAAAAATAAAAATTTATTTTAATCTTGCGCAGGCAAAATTCTAAACCATCATCGAATTTTGCCGTCAAGTATTGATAATAAAATTGATTATATAATAAGAATGAACACCTTTTTTATTTCAACATCAAAGTATATCCATTTTATTTTAAATATATGACGTCATATTCTTACGCTTTCGGTGGTTGCTCATATTAATGCACCTTATATTATCAAGAAATACTTAAATTTCTGTTTTATATGCCATATGCCGCCACATTCTAACTGGATTTTTTAAATTTAAGTCGGAATTTTAAAATTTAATCTTGTGGTGAAATTATTCCGGAATTTAATTTTTTGTCAACGAGATAAATAAGAAGATAAAATTTTATTGGAAAAATGGCTCTGTATAAAAAAATAATGGCATTTTGAATTATTAAGAAAATATTTGGGTAAAATAAATAACACAGCCTCTTTTTATTTCTGGGTTATATTTCATTTATAAAAATATACAAAGGCATTAAATTACCGTTTTGACGTTTTTGACTTGCACTTTATATTATTATACGGATTCGTTAGATGAAAACTCAATGTGAAGTGCCATTTGCGAACTAAGAAGCTACTTCAGTCAAACGAATTGACCCGTTCACTAATACTAATCCTATGGAAGAAATTTATAAAGATATCTGGTAGCATTTCAATATTTTATATATATATATTTTTTACATTGGATAGCTGAGATCGATCTGAATTCAGGCCGTTTTCAATTTTTTCGATTTTGGTTGCAGATATTTTTTATGAGGGTGCTTTTGCTATCCAAACTGATTTCAAAAATGAAAGCGTCCTCATAAAAAATATCTGTAAACAAAATTGAAAAAGTAAAAAACGGTCTGCATACAGATCGATATCCAATGCAAACAAATGTTACTTAAAATATTAAAATACAACCGAGATATCTTTATAAATTTCTTCCATAGGATTAGTATTAGTGAAAAGGTCTTTCATTTGAATAAAGTAGCCTTTTAATCAGCTCACAAACATACACAAATGTCTGTAATGTCATAATACCTGTTTGTCTGGAAAGAAAAAATGGATAAATCACACCAGAATCCACTGGTAATTTACTTCCAAACATTTTTCACTGATAAAATGAGAATAATTTCAGACGTTTTTATTATATACATATAAAAATAAAACGATTTAAAGCCCATTTTTCTCTAAATCCCAGTAAAAAAAATAAAAAGGGAATTAGTTTCTCGTTATCTTTTAAGCATTTTAGCATCTGAATAAAATTCTTTTAAAAACGATGAAATTTCACGTGTTACTCTTAGAAGAATTTTTCCTGTTTAATTTAATGTTGAAAGCATTTTAAAGACGTCAAACTGCATATTTTCACGTCTGCATAGTCAAAGACACAACATTTTCATAATAAAAATGTCTTTCCCGTTTTTTAAGTTCAACTTTAATGTTAATTGTTTTGTAGCACTGTTCAGTATTCAGTTCAAAATTAATTTTTAAAAATTTTAGCTTTTGATTAAAATGCTTTTGAAACAAAGATTTTCCATGAATTTGCCATTCATCGAAAAAATTTTCCTTGTTGATTTAATGCTTAAAATATTTTTGAGAACAAAACTAGGGAATCTGCGTATTTGTACATTTGTATCCAAAAACATAAAATGATGAAAACTGAATAATGGTTAAGGTACCCTTGCGGTTTAGATAATTCAGCTTTGATGTTTTCATTTTCGAAGCACCTTTAGTTTCAACTGTAGATCAAAGTTAATTTTATTTATATAGGATGATGAATGTCAATACAAGTTACAATTACGACAAAAGATATGAATTCTTTGATGAAAATGTTTCAAGAGTATGATTATACCAAATATCGAAAATAAACTCATAGATATAAAATATGATGCGGAAATTTTTTGTAAAAAATGATACATTAGAAATAGTATAATTTTCTTTTATTCTAATTTATTTAATCAAAAAGCTGATGCTTTGCAGTAACTCACCTTTTTGTCTATAAGAAAAATATTTTTTATACAAACGAAATTTATATAATACCATATATAAATTACCATTATATTTTACCATAAACGGTTAAAATGTGTAATATCATTTTCATGACAATCAGAAAACTATCAGTGTCAAAAGTTTTTTTCTTGTTTTATTATTTCGACTATGGTGTTCATATTTTTTGAAACATAAATTCAGCTCAAAATTAGTCAAATATATAGTGGTAAGAGAGCTGCATTTTGTCCGTTTTTTTTTTAAACACCAGTTTTTTAAATAACATTAATCTTTTTACATTTCTCTTGCAAATTTACTACCTACTTTGTATATTATCTCTATTGCAAATGTGTTTAAAACAATCCACGTATTTTTTATACAGAGTTGCTGGTACTAAAAAAAAGAGCAGTGGTAGCAAAGGCCATCAAAGATAATAATAATCTTATGGCAAGTAATATGAATGGTTCTTAATTCAAATATTTTAAAAGTATAATAAACTTTATCTTAGATTTTTATAGAGATTTGGAAATATACTCTGGAAGCATATCTTTCATTATGTAACACCTTTTTTAGAAAAAGATTTATTAAACACGATGGGACAAATTTATTAATACTCATATATTTAATCGTAAAGAATTTAGAGAAAACGCCTACAAAACTTTTTTTTCTAACTGATATTTATTTAAATACAAAAAAGGTATGAAGCGATTCCCAGAAGACATTTTCTTTGTTAGGTGTAACGTTATAAAATTTTTCAAGATAAAAACAGGGAAAGGGCGTATCTACAGGTTTTCATCACAACACAAAAACCTATTGTGGTAAAAATGTTTTTCCAATTTATTAATTCAGCTTTTCATGTAACAACTTTCGAAGCGATGATAGCCAAGGCATCAACTAAAAATTAATTAAGCAGGCAATGTTAAAGATAAAAAGAAATTATAAACTACGGTACATGATTTGTAGAATTCCTTCATGAAAATTATTTAACAGCATGATGAAAATTATCCGACATTCTCGCAAATAAACTCTGAAAAAAATTCTTATGTATCCATTTTTAAGAAAATTATGCAGTATACGCATTAGGGATTTATTTATGTAAAACGGGGGATTTAGATTCTGCCATTTTCAAGAAATTTTTATTTTTAAATAAAATGCTATTAAATACAAAAGAAGTTCCCTGCATTATTCTTACAAGGAAAATTTTTGGTTGATATTTCTTTTGAAAGACTTTTTGATATCATAAAAAAGTTACTGCGTATTTAGAAACTTGCACCACATGAACTAAATGTTTGATGGTCAGAATGTCTCGCCAGCTTAGATCATCTTTGATGTTATAGATATTGAAGTACGTTCAGTTAAAACATTATGTTAAATTTAATTAAATTTATGGTAGTGAGTTTGAAAGAGTTACAAATTATGGCAAAATAAATTAATAATCCTAATTAAAAAATCATGAAAATTAATTAAGAGCATGATAAAATTTATCTTAGTTTTCGAAATAAACTCTAACAATATAAAATTCAATAAAAGGACTTTTAAAAAAAGTATGAATTACAACAAGCTTGTTAGTATTAGTTTATGTAATATAAAGCACTTAAAAAATTTTCTAACTCAAACAGAATTTATTTCTCAATAAAATTATTTTAAATATAGAAAAAAGATTCAAGCATTATTATTACGAGAGAAATATTCTTGGTTGACATTAATGTAGAAAGCTTTTGCGATGCCATAAACAGGGAAAATACCTATTTCCTCGTTTATACCCTTACACATAAAACCCTCATTGTCAAAATGTCTTTTCCTGCTTTATTAATTCAGCTTTGAAGTTATAGACTTCAAATTGTTAGTTAAAATTTTAGCTCAAATTGAATTAAATATCTGATGCTGAATAGGTGAATAATAATGGAATCAATTGGGCAAAAATGTGAAGAATTTCAAAAAATCATGAAAATTCTTTAACCGTTTCAATAATAAACCAGAATATTTATACAGTGGCATTCAAAATACTGCATCAGGTGTGAAAAAACGGAAAATTAAGTATAAAGCAAATATTAAGTTTTACGCTTTTGTTTCATATAAAGATGATTTTGCATTACTGATTATATTAAAATATAGTTGCGATATTAATTTACCTTCAAAATTCGCAACTTGAAATGTATTATAATGATAAATATCTTCTGAAAGTGAAAATTGCACTGTTTTTTCAAAAATATTTAACAACAAATACTGTAGATAAAAATAAATTTCACACAAAAGAGCCATGTTGCATGTTGATGTGTTTATATTTAAAAAGATCATTTTAGTGCTTTTTAGACATTCCACGATCGACATTGAGAGACTTGCAGGTTGCAGGTACAAATAAATAAACAAGTTCTGGATGTAATGGTGTTCGATTTCATGGTACAAAACCCTAATAATACTTTAATTTGGTCTTATATTGTTAGTCTTTTTCTTTTTAATAACTTTGGCACTCATTACAAGCCAAAAAGTTTAAATTGGATTAAAATTAGAAATATTCTGATATCATATCTCAATAATTTAGGATTATTCTACAGCTTTTACACCAGATGTTTTTAGATTGGCTTATACCTATTGTGGGGAAATAGGTGGAAAATTATTTTAGAAACTTTAGCACGAACTACAAACTAAAAATTTTCATTTGCATTAAGATCAGGAATTTTCTGAGGTCACTCGATAGATTTTTTTAAATAGTTCTGCACCTAAATTGTGAACAATGGGAATTAATTTATTAATTTATGTTATGTTGTGGAGATAAAAACTTGTAAATTATACAATAAAATTATGTATGAATAAATTTTATTTTACTTACCAATTGTGATATATGACAGAGTACTATGTCTTGTTTAAAAATGCACTTTCTTGATCTTTAATATTATTTTAAATTATAACTGATTTTTAACGCTCCTTTAAGATATGGAATGGGAGATGTGGAACTCCTTTTATGTTGTGGGGATAAAAACTTGCAAATCATACAATAAAATATTTATGAATAAATTATATGCTACGTACCAATTTTGCCGTATAACAGAGTACTAAGTCCTATTAAAAATGTAATGTAAAATTATTTTAAAAACTGACTTTAAACACTACTTTAAGTTACTGGTAAAAATTGATTTTATGTAATAATTTTAATCACCCCATCCCAAATTATTAACATACATTTTTATCCAAGGAGTGTTTAAAATCAGTTTCAATTTAAAATAATTTTAAAGAGCAGGAAATTGCATTTTTAATCAAGACATAGCACTCTGTCATACGCCGAAATTGATAAGTAGAATAAAATTTATTCCATAAATAATTTTATTGTATAATTTACAAGTTTTTATCTCCACAACATAACATAAATCAATAAAATAATTTTTCACTCATTTTCCCAATTTAGATGAAGACCTATTGGGAAAACAATCTACGGACTGACCTGAGAAACTTCCTGATCTTAATTCCAATTGAAAATTTTTGGCTTGTAATGGGTGCTAAAATAGTAAAAAAAAAAGCTACTAAAATTAAATTAAAGAAAAATATCATAAGTATTTTGTACCATGAAATCGGGTGGCATTATTTCCAGAAGTTGATTTCTTCCACACCGGACCCCTGCAAGGCTATAAACGCCGTTCGTGGAAAATCTAAAAAGTATTAAAATTGTCCTTTAACGCATGACCACGTCACCAATTTGTTAACATGGCTCAGTTGTGGGAAATTTATTATTATTTAGTGCATTTGTGGTTAAATACTTTGTTCCAGGTTTTGACAAAATGCTACTTTTTTACCTTTCAGAGGTTACTCTGCATATTTATGCATTTCAAGAAAACTAATTTTTATGGAAAATTAATGATGCAAGTTTATTTAAATGTAAAAATATCATGCATGCATGAAACGCATTTTTGCACCCTTTTCCGTTTTTCGCAGATAATGCAGTTTTTTTGTCCGATTCTATAGGTATATGTTTCATATACCCATAGAATATACCTTTCTATATGTTTCTATCTTTTACTAAATGTGGTGCAAAATGATATGTGTACCTCAGTCAGCTATTGAACTACTGGATATGGTTATACTTTTTTAAAAACAGGGATAGCATATAGGGGTATCGGAATACGCAAAATTACAGGCTATTTCATAAGTTTCCCTTAAACAAAAGCAGAAAAAATGGTCTCACTGTACTGGCTGTAAAAAAATATATAAAGATAAAAAATCTGAAAATTCATGAATATATTAAAAATGTTATAAATTTTATATTATAATTTCAGAAATAACTTCCTGGAATACAACTTAGTTTATGAAACAATATTTTAACACAAAGGAAAAATCAAGCGCAAAGCATAGATTATGAAACACGTTCCAACACTTTGAGACTACTGCACAGAAATTCAGCATTTCAAAAGATGAAACGAGATTTCAGCAATTACCGTCTTTAACCGGAATAGTACTTGAGTTGTTTTGCGCATCCTTGTATATGACCTATAAATCTGTATATACACTACATAGTACAATATAATTTTGCTTAGTTACAAATACATAACACAGTCAGAAATTCATCTTCAGCATCAACTCTGTATGTTATCTACAGATTTATTTACTCTCCTCATAGTAAATTAAAATTTAATTCAGCAAAAAAAAAAAAAAAAAAAAAAAAAACTTGTACAGCTCAAATGAAAGCGTGTTTTCAAAAGTTACCCATTCATTCATATATAGAAATATGTATAATTATTTGCATACCATGCATAAGGATTTATTTATATTCTACAAAAATCTCTTAGCATTAAGTATATTTCAGCTAGAAAATGGTAATTAAGAAACATTCTTAACCAATTCACAGTCATATGTAGTCATGCCTACAAATTATTTTGTGTAGGCATTTGTATGATCGATGGAATGTATACACACAATCTAGTGCGTAAAAAATTAGTTAAAAACATGTACCACATCAAAAATAGCACCTCTTTTATTATTTATAGTCAATAGCTAAAATATTTTGTATGCTTCTAAATGAACGACAATGTCATATACTACAGTGAGCAAGCACATTGTAGCGCGCATCAATACTGTATGTAAATTTAATTGTGCTTGAAATGGTGTAACATTACAAACATATGTTACAAAATTTCAAAAATAATGTCATTGAAAGTTAATTAAATATAAACCAATCAAACGAAATAAAATATCGATACTTTTTAATTAAAATCATTGAATTCAAACTAGTTTCATTTAAAAAATTTTATTTCTAAAACAACAAACAAGCTCTAGATAATTTTATTTTTATGTATAAAATGCTCATTGTAAAAGAATGTTGAATCTATATAAAAAGATGAAGTGCGCTGTGAAAATTTTGAAAAAATGCTAACATTTTCGGATTTTAAAAATTTATATATTAATTATCTCGAAAACCATTACACGTATTTTTACCAAAATTTGTATAGTAATATCAATAACGCTGAAAAAACTTGCTTTAAGTAGGAAAAAATATTGATTTATAAAAGTGTTGATTTTGATGATTCACTATGATCTAAGACAATTTAGTTCCTAGTAAATTTGAAAATATCTCTGGTTTAAACTAAAATGGTTTTATAGTAAGTACAAAGAAAGTTTCATGCGTTATCTTTACCAGATATATTCCTAGTTAACATGTCGAAGGCTTTTGTAACATCATAAACAGAGAAACAGCCTGTTTACAGCTTTATATTCTCAAACACAAAACTCATAATCAAAATGTCTTTCCTGTTTTATTAATTCTGCTTTGATGTTAGAGATCCCGAAGCATTTCAAGTTAACGTTTTCTGAAAATTCATTATATGATTAGTGTTGAATAATCATGATATCAAATATTGGAAAAATATTTATGCTAAAATATCTTCGATTTTAATTTTTTTTTGAATCGACTATAATATAAAATATGATTTACAGTAATAATTTAAAGAATGATGAATTGGTGCAGATTTATTAACATTAATTTCTATGAATTTAAACAGTTTACTTTTGTTTCTAAATATTAAGTGTTTTTTTTTATTTTAATTAAAATGATTTTGAATATATTTTTTTAAATTTCATTATTAAAGGAAATATTCTTAGTTTATGTTAATAAAGAAAGCTTTTGCGACCTTATAAACAGAAAAAAACTCAGCCTTTTACAAGTTTACATACTTAGATAAAAAATACGTACTTAGTTTTCTTATGTTTATTGAACACTGTTTCAATGTTACATATTTCAAGTTGTTGTTAGTTTAAAAGCAAGTTCAAGATGAATTAAATGTATGGTGCTGAATAGTTAAATATCACGTGATTATATATAAGTGAGGAAAAATATATGAAGAATTCTTTTAAATTTACGAAAATTATTTAAATCTCCCACTAGTACACCTGTACAGAAGAAAGTCACGGAGAAATATTTTTTTATTATTTTACAACGCTATTTCAAAACAAACTATGTGAAAAATTTCTCTAATTTTCTAGGTAGCTTATTAATCTTTAGATATAAGAGTTGACAAATTAATAAAAAGTAGTCACTTGTAGCCTACGTATATATATTCTTTTTATTCGTGACTTAAGTAGTATGTCTTTAATATATACTTACATAATTATATATACTATGTATGAGAAAGAAAAATTTAAAACTCGCTGTATCGAAATTTTCTGGATAAAGCGAGTTTTGAGACTCACGTCCTCATATATATTTCATATTTTACTAAACGCGGAAAAAATGTATATGTATGTCATACGTTAATGAGTTAATACTATTAGCAAATTTATTGGCAATGTTTTAAGAAACATTTTTCATGGTTAGCTTGTAGAATACTGCAGTTCAAAAATTTTGGGCTATTGCTCTTATTTTCCCTTGAAGGTATCCGATAAATACGAACAACCAAAAATACGAACGAAACACGTAATTCTGAAAAGGTTAAGAATATGATAAAGTTTATCATACAGTTTTAGAAGTAAACTGTGAAAGTATGAAACTCATAGTACAACTATTTTCAAAAATTAAGCATTATGACAAACTTTGTAATATTAATTTAAATAACCTGAAACCTAAATAACCTGAAACAGTTTAGTTTTTAATAATGTTCATATCATTTTGTTTCAAACTAATATTATTTTAGTGACTTAAAAATTTTCATGCATTTTTACGAAAATTATTCCTTGTTAATGTGTCGAAAGCTTTTACAGTATCATAAAATGAAATACAGCCTCCTTAAAGGTGTGTATCCTCAGATATAAAACTCTTATAGCCAAAATGTCTTTCAAGTTTCACTAATTGATGTTGTTACAGATTTCGAAGCATTGTTACTAAAATCTTAAAATTAATATTGTACGGTGTTGAATATAAAAGGGAGTTAGAAATTAGGGCTGAGAATGTGCAGTATTTTAAAATATTCATAAAAATTATTGCAGAATATACGGTTTATCTTACAGCTTCAGTATCTGAATTTTTTAAAGAGTAATTAATTGGAGCAAGATTATTAATATTACTTTACGGTTTCGTCAAAAAATAGCGCGAAACGTGAAAAAACTAATATATTGAAAACAGCAGTGGAAAAAATTTACTACATAGATTAAAGCCAAATAAATTTACTGAAAAGACAACAAAATTTACCTTATAGTTAAAACATTTAAACCGGATTCCGATTAAAAAAGTTGGAAAATCGTAGCGAATCGCGAAAAAAATAAGAATCACGTAAATTTATTTCAAAAGTCATAGTGTATAAAGTGTACTAAACTAGAATAAATGACGGAATTAAATGTACGGTGCTAATAGGTGAACAATAATGGAATCAATAGTGGCAAAAAATATGAAGAAATGTTAAAATATCATGAAAATTATTTAACCTTTTATACGTTTACTAATAATTGATTACATTTGCTAACGCGAAAAAAACATCAGTGAACTATGAAAAAACAGTAAAATAATGAAAATAGCAGTGGATAAAATTTATTATGTTAGGCTAAAGCATTAAAACAGAAAATCTCTGCGAAACATGAAAAAACTCTTAAAAGGGCATAAAAAATTTGCGGAAAATTCAATAATGTGCTGAATTCATTTAATGTTGTATAATCACCGCAAAACCACACACATACACACACATAATTGTGAGCAAAAACTCATAAAAATTTTTAATTTCAGAAAGGACAAAATTTACTGAAATGCATGAAAACATTATACAGGGTGCGTAGTCTGGAAGCACCTTGTAAGGACCTTTTACCAGAATTTTTATAATGTAATATTTGTTTTATTTAACGAAAAAGAAATCCTTTTTCAGATGTAACAACCAGAACTTTAAAGAATTTCTGATACTAAAAGAATTAAAATCCTCTGAGTTTCTTGATGACTACGCACCCTGATTATAACAAAAATTCTTTCACAAACGTAAAAATCGCAAAACACTAAAAACAAAACTTATTAAAAATTTAAAAATCACATGTACAAAATTTCAAATAAACGTTATTGAAAGAAGACAAAATTTGCTTATTCGGTTAAAATAATGAAACTGCATACTACATTAGAAACAGTTTGTCTTAGCATTAATGTCGAAAGCTTTTGAGAAGTTTAAAACAGCAGTCTATTTACAGATTTGTATACTTAAACATAAAACTCTTATGGTCAAAATGTCTCTTCTGCTTCATTAATTCATCTTTTGATGTTGCAGATTACGAAGTGTTGTTAGTTAAAACTCCAACTTAAAATTAATTAGATGTATGATGTTGAAAATCAAAGAGCGTTATAAATTATGGTGAAAGATATTAAGAATATTTAATGGAATTTATATAAGAATATGATAAGTTATATCTTAAAATTTTGGAAATTAACTCGAAAAATATAAAATTCGTTATATAATAACTTTAAAAACAATTTACTTAGAAACCTATGACTTTAAAAATAAATATTTTTTAATAAGTCCAAAATGTAGGTAATTTATTTAGAAAAAGATTTGTGCAGGATTGTAGAAAAAATTTAAAAACCTTACGAGTTTGGTTAAAAATGACGATTTTTATTTTTTATACATAATGACAATAGAAATTTTAAATGCATAGGTTGAAATAGTGTGCCGTTATTTAATTTTAACAAGCCATGTGCAGTAGGTCTAAATGAAAAAACAGAAGTCAGAAATTGTACATCAAACGTAGCAAATGCTATAGCGAAGTTCAAAAAATATTCAGACCTTGGAGTTACAGTATTTCGGGTGCAATATAGAAGCCGAAATCTTTTGTATGTTCCTGTAAACACTATCTGCTTTCTATTATACAAAAAGTAACTTGTAGTAATTCTCAGTAACTTATATCAATTTCATAAAATGTTAAATAGTTTAATCTAATTAAAACGCGCTCCAAGCAATGTTCCCTCTATACCATTATACAATGGAATACTTTTGTGTGGCCTTGTAAATGAATAATAAATATTCTTGCATCGCAGATTGCACAGAATTTATATCATTTTATATATTTCAAAGATGCATATCGATTTTATTATGTTCGAAAGAGTGTAGCACCATAAAAAAGCATTTGATTCTTTTTTTTCCATTGACCGTAATGTAATGGAATACTTTTGATTGTCCCTGTAATTAAATCCCTGGAATTTAATTGAACTATACACCCAATTTTCATAAAATTTGAGATTACCTAACAAAATTATGTAACAATTATATATTTTAAATGTCAAACTATTAGGTTGGATAGTTTTTGTGTTGTTATAAGAGGACAGGCGGACGGACGGACGGAACAATTACTATAGGTGCTACGTATTTATTTAATTTCTATATTGTAACTGAATAGAAGTAAAATAGATATCCAACTACATTTAATGAATTTCATGTTAAAAAAGACCTTCCGGCAGTGCCCGGAGGAAGAGGTAGCTTTCATATACTTATTTATTTTAAATGAAGTCATATTATTCAAACATACGAAGCTGAAATTAGTGGAACCCGATTTTATAAGATTGGACACTAGTTTTTGTCAATACTGAATAGAAATTTTTAGAAAATAGTCATCTTTTATTCAATCTGGTTTTATTTTAAGTGATTTAGAGAATCACTAAATTCCCCAATATCATGAAGTGTATGTCCTTTTAAAGCAACATGATGGATAAAACAAACCAATGAGCTTGGTCCAAATCTTAATTCATGTGCACATGCACACTCATGTTGAAATCGATAAATATATACGAGTGCTGTCGCAGGCATATATATATATATATATATATATATCTGATTTTTGTCATGCGATAACTAACGTATTTATGAACCGATTTGAATGAAACTTGGTATGTAAATAGTACATACAAATATCTCGACCGAGTTCGTTGGGTTCGTTGGCCAGCATCATCCGCCATCTTGTTTCAAATAGGTGGCCATTTAAAAATTTTTTAAAAATTTAAAATTTGGAATTAAACATGAAAAAAAAAACTTGAAAAATATTTTTATTTTATGTGTTAGATCTTAAAACACCAATTCCAGAACACTTTTCATTTTGTCTATATCTTAAAAAATGACTGAGTTATAGCACTTTGAATTTTTCTTATGGCTGACATTTTGAAACGATCTGATTTTTGTCATGCTATAATTAACGAATCTATGAACCGATTTGAATGAAACTTGGTATGTACATAGTACATACAAATATCTCGACCGAGTTCGTTGGCCAGCACCATCCGCCATCTTGTTTCAAAATGGCGGCCATTTAAAAATTTTAAAAAATTTAAAATTTAAAATTAAGTGCGAAAAAAATATAAATTGAAAAATATTTTTATTTTATGTGTTAGATCTTAAAACACCAATTCCAGAACACTTTTCATTTTGTCTATATCTTAAAAAATGACTGAGTTATAGCACTTTAAATTTTTTTTTATGGCTGACATTTTGAAACGATCTGATTTTTGTCATGCTATAACTAACTAATTTATGAACCGATTTGAATGAAACTTGGTATGTACATAGTACATACAAATATCTCGACCGAGTTTGTTGTCCAGCATCATCCGCCATCTTGTTTCAAAATGGCGGCCATTTAATTTTTTTTTAATTTAAAATTTAAAAATTAATTCGAAAAAATTAAAAGTTGAAAAATATTTTTATTTTTAGTGTTAGATCCTAAAACACCGATTCTAGAACACTTTTTAATTTGTCTATATCTTAAAAAATGATTGAGTTATAGCACTTTGAATTTTTCTTATGGCTGACATTTAAAAACGATCTGATTTTGTCACGTGATAACACTCGTATATATAAATCGATTTGGATGTAATTTGGTGTGTACATAGTACTTAATAAGGCCTGGACCGAGTTCGTTAACCAGTTTCATCCACCATCTTGTTTAAAAATTGCGGCCATTTAAATTAAAACAAATTAAATTTAAAATTAGGTACAAAAAAATGAGAAATTGAAAAAGATTTTTCTTTTATGCATTTGACCTTGATACAAAGATTCCAAAGAACTTTTTGTTTCGTCTGTATCTTAAAAAATGTCTGAGTTATAGTACTTTTAATTTCTAGTGTTGCTCACATTTTGAAATGATCTGGTTTTCGTCACGTGATAACACGCGTATTTATACATTGATTTGGATGAAACTTGGTGCGTAGATAGAACATACTAATGCCTGGACCGAATTTGTTGGCCAGTTCCAACCGCCGTTTTTTTTCAAAATGGCGGAATATTATTTTTTTTAATTTAAATTTTAAAATTAGGGGCAAAAAAGTAATAAATGGAAAAAGATTTTTCTTTTGTGTTTTGACCTTGATACAAAGATTCCAGAGCATTTTTTGTTTCATCTATATCTTGAAAAATGGCTGAGTTTTAGTACTTTCAATTTCCAGTGAGATTGACATTTTGAAACGGTCTGAAATTTGTCACGCGTTAATAAACATATTTATAGACTGATTTCAATATAACTCCGTGTGGTCATGGTATATACTAATGTCTTGACCGAGTTCACGAGCCAACTTTATCCGCCATCTTGTTTCAAAATGGCGGTCATATAAATTTATCAAAAATCTTTTAAATGTATAATGATGTATAAACAAAAAATTAGAAATTGAAAAAAGGTTCTTTCTAAACTATTTATCTTAATAATGAATTCCGGAGTATTTTTTGCTTTGTCTTTACCTTGAAAAACGCTTGGGATATAGCAGTTTCAATTTCCAATGTGGGTGACATTTTTTTGAAAGTCAATTTGCTCGCGACAGCACTCGTATATATTAATCGATTTCGATGTGAATGTGCATGTTCACATGAATTAAGATTTCGATCAAGCTCATTGGGTTTTTTTTTATCCATCATGCTGCTTTAAAATGGATACCGTGGAATTTGGCGACCCTATAAATCGCTTAAAATAAAACCAGGTTGAATAAAAGATGGCTAATTTCTAAAAATTCCTATTAATATTCAGTATTGACAAAAACTAGTATTCAATTTTACATAATCGTGTTCCATTATTTTGAGCTTCATATATTTGATTTATATAACTGAATTTAAAATAAATAAATAAGTATATGAAAGCTACCTCTTCCTCCCGGCATTGCCGGAAGGACTTTTTAAAATTTAAATGACTGCCATTTTAAAACAAGATGGCGGATGATGTTGGCCAACTAACTCGGTCAAGACATTTGTACGTACTAAGCACATATCTAGTTACATCCAAATCGATCCATAAATACGCGTGTTATTACGTGACAAATATCAGATCGTTTCAAAATGTCTGCCAAACTAGAAATTCAAATTACTATAACTCAGTCATTTTTTAAGATATAGACAAAAATAGTCTGGGGGTCATGATCGGTGAAAATATACCAAAAGTTTCCAGAAGTGCTTTCCTCCGGACGGCTGCAATAGGTAGCTTTTTACTTTTTGAAATGAAAGGTACCTAAAAAAAAAGCTTAAGGTTAGTCTTCATATTAAAGCTGTACCAAACCATTAAATTTTCAATATGAATCACTAATTTTGACAACACATATTCATATTTTTTTTTTTTTTTGGTAAATTTTGAGTTAAGATATTAAAATTGAGGTAATTTGGTCAAGCAGATTATAAAGATTTGAGTCTTGCAACCCCTAATAGAAAATATTTTAGTCGTTGTAAGACATATTAGAATAACAATAGTTTTTAAACTTAACTCAAGAACTACTTAGTAGAATGAGCTGTAACTTTAGATTCACATATTTGAAGCTTCTGAAAATTTGTTTATGCTAAAAAAATAATATACGTTACTTATTTCGAAAAAATATATTTTTTAAGTAATTTTTCTGAAATAATATGAAATGTAATTTATAGATTTCTAACAGAAATTGATTAATAAAAGCATTAAATATTTAAATACAAAATTACATCTAATTCCGAGAAATAGTTTCGGTTTTTATTTTAAAAATTTTCGTATTTTAAACAAATTATAAACTATTTTAAACGATTATAAATGAATTTAAAACTAGGATTTCCAAATTTAAAACTTTTATTATATGCAATTCACTATCCATTATTTTCTTGAATAGAGGTGGTTCATTTTTGGACCATTTAATTTTTATTCTTAAATGTCAGACTAGCACTATTTTGGAACGAAAAATATTCGGCTATCATGTGCACGAAGAATTTTTTTAACTTATTTACAAATCAATTGGATTTCAAATTCCGATGTCACACAGAGATTCCAGCATTTTACGTATATAAGTACTTTGCTCTGGAAAGGGTTAAGTATTTTGAGAAAAAATACAACCAGAAATGTGAAATGCGATGACAAGATTAACTGTTTGTACTGAAAATGTTTGGTACAATCTCATTATGAAGACGATCCCATAAGCTTATTTTTTAACGCAAAGAAAGAAAAACTTTATTTTTAGTCAAATGGCTTTTCGGATGTTTTTTGTGATAATTTGGAGGTTTAAACATATGTTGTTTTTCTATCCTTTTTCCCCCACTGTATTTAACAGTTTTCTCAAGTTATTTAAAGTGAAATAACATGATAACGTGAGAGTTCTAAAGATGACATTGTAACACTTAAAATTAAAAAATATATATACACAAAATACAATTTTATTTGTTAAAAGAATATATGGAGCATGATTTAATGGAAAAAGTGAAAGATAATAAAGTCTGTTAATAATTCAGAAAGTGATCTAGTTATATGTTTTTAGTTTTTTCCAAACTGCTTTTGCCAAAAGTATCTTAATTTCATAATGTATAGATATTTTTCAAGCTCTCGTCTATATTATTCGATTTTACCGTTTTATCTTTCAAGCAGAAACTTTTTTATCGCTTTCGATCAAGATAAGATAAATATTTAATGTCCTGCTATTTTGTATTAGTTTTAAAACACAATTTAAAATTTTCTGGTAAATAGTATTTTTACCCTGTAAAACAAAAGATCAACAAAACAAAATCAATACCACACATGTAAACAACATTATCGCAAAAATAAATCATTAAAATTCGAAAAAGTTATCTATTTCCAAGCGCGCACGCTCTACGCCAATTTTCATAGATACGCAGAATACTACATTGTAAATTCGAAAAACCAATGTTATTACAAAATAAATAATGCATATAATAACAGAAAGATCATTAGATAGTTTTTTTTCCATATTTGAGAATTATTTATGAAAAATTTGTTTTACTGTAAAATTTACAAAAACTCGTCTAGTGGACGGTTAAAAGCGATTTCACGCAATTTTGTAATTTGCTGGCTTATTAACGTAATTTGTTTTTTAAGTAAAAGTGTTTTTTCATCCCCTCTGTTGTCTCTCCACTGCCTCATTAATAATGCGTTTGTCATTTTCAATAATATTGTTATTTCAGGGTATGAATATATCTACGGATCCACACATTCTTACGCTGTGAACTTATTAGGAGAAACATATCGTTGTACAAGATATTTTAAACTAGTAAAAATTACTTGTCAGCCATGAAAAATCTGCGCTTGTTGCATAAATTTGATAAAATATCCCATAAAAAAGATGCTTCTCTTTTAATATGTATGAGATCTTATCAAAAAAATATTTCAGAAAAAATTCAGTTTTGATGGTTGTATTTTTAATATTTTCAAAAAAGCTGTCATCTAAAAAACCCTGAATAATTTTGATAGAAAACGCATACCAAAATTCCGGAAAAATAAGCTTTTATGTAAATAAAAAGTTGCAATTTCTGTTTAATTAGCAGCCTGTGGCGACCTGCATGGTTACCCCTTAATGGTATGCATTGCACTGCATATTATGCACTGTATAATGCTATGCATTGCAACATGATACTTCTAGTTTTAAATCAAATTGATTACTTAACACGCGAGCAAGTCGGATTAAACTTGTAGGAATCACAATACATTGTCTTCATGGGAAGATTTTGCATATTTTTTGTCATTATGTATTCTTTTAGTATAGAGATTTACAAAAATTAATGTACTTCCTCACTTCGGAAATTATGCTCCAGATTATCTACTTCTATCATAGGTGTTATACGTTAATTTCCATAGACTTTAAAATTTTCTGTTTTTGGGTTTACCAGTTGGCATATTTTAATACGAGGGCTTAAATACCTGGCCTTGACAAGAAAAAGACATTTTTATACCAAAATGCACTTTATTGTTCAACGAAATCTCCTTTCAGATCAATCATTCAGCCCGGCGTTTTTCTATTTATTCCCCCCCCCCCACTCTAAAAATACAATTTCACCAACCCTTCAAAATAGGCGTTTGTTTCAGAAATAGCTTCATCGTTAGGAGCCAATTTTTTTGTCCACCGAGGTATTTTTTTTTTCAAATTTGGAAACAAAATAATCGCCAAAGGCTAAATCTTGCAAATAGAGTAGATGCAGAAGCAGGTCATATCCTAATTCAGATAATTTTCCATGGCGATGACATAAGTGTGCACGGGTGCATTCTCTTGATGAGATAGATATTTTTAATTGTCAAATTCGTACGTTTTTCTTTCACAAAATCATTGAAACGATCTAGTATGTTGACATAATATTTTCATTGATAGTTTTGCCTTTTTCAAGTTAATTGACGAGGTTTATGTTGAATGCATCCAAAAACATTGTAGCTATGACTTTGTTTGCAGATAAAGCCATCTTATCCTTTTTTGGTGCAGGCTGTCCATGAAAATATTTGAGGCTATTGATAGAGGCCATGAGGCTATTTCTTAAACAAATGCCGATTTTGAAGGGTTGGTGAAATTGTATTTTTTAGAGGGGGTAAAAAAAAATAGAAAAACACCGGGCTGAATGAATCGAACTAAATGGAGATTTCGTTGAACAATAAAGTGCATTTTTGATATAAAAATGTGTTTTTCTTGTCAAGGCCGGGTACTTATTACAAGGCCAGGTAAAACATGCCAACTGGTAAACCCAAAAACAGAAAATTTAAAAGTTACATGTTTAAACTTTTCTTTAGTTTTTTGTATTCTGTGATGAATCCATGTTATGAATCGACACTAAAAATTGTTTGTATTTCACTTTAACTTCTCAAAACATTCTTTTGAAATTGACTCATAGGTGTGTTTAATGTCAATAGGGAGCATTTGCAGCAGCCATTTTGAGGAAAGCTTTCCCATATCCAAACGAGTTGTTAAAATATTTTACACTCATTCAGTTGAGATGTTCACATTCTCAGCAATCTCAAATATTTTTACTTTCCGATCGTTTGTCACAATATCGTGGATTTTTTCAGTTGTTCTGATGTCGTAACTTCATTGAACGACATGGACGTTCTTCATAAAAAATGCCTGTACGGCCGCGTTTGGATTCAGTTGTACACTATTTTACGGTTGATAACGTAGGTGCAGAATCCCCATAAACTTTTTTGATTTCCTCTTCAATCTCATAAATTGTTTTCTTTTTCAAGAACTGGTTTTTCATCGGTGCTCAACATTTAATTTTTTCCCATTGTTGAAATATTAATAAAGTTGCTCTATTACATTGGCTTCCATTCACAAACTAAATCACTCAGTGACTTGGCGAATTGCCTTGTTTGATGCGAGAAGTCACCTTTATGGAATAGATCATTGTTTAAATTCCAGTAGCACAACCTCTGGCCGAGGCCAGGCACTTTTATATACTGTCCTCGTATGTGTTATTTGGCACAATAGAGTAGTTTTGTGACATTCCTTTAATAATATCAACATTCACTTTAAATCATAGTGTCGCTTGAAATATTTTTATTTCACGCTAACCTAAGCATTGGATGCGATTACGGAAATTATATAATTTTTTTTAAAATTTAAACCTTCTGTTTAATCGTTCATAATCTGATCAGAAACACTGAATGAAATTTTTTAATGGATTTTTAAATACACGTTTAAATACGGCTTCTAGAAAAATGTATAAAAGAAATAAATGTGATGGAAAAATTATTTAAAAAACAAAGCAAAATGTTTTAAATTTTTTGGTCAGATGCACAAAGTGTCACGAAATGCATTGACAAATGTGAAATTGATCAGATTTATTTTAAGCCTATGGATAACGCAAATTTATCATCGGTAATTTAATATTTAAATCAATTATTCAAATATGCCCCTTTTTCAGTGAATTATAAAATTTTAAAATCGGTTGAATATACGTTGCAAAGTATTGAAAAAATAAGAAAATTCTTCCTATTTTCTGAATCAATCAACCAAATTGTAACAAAATTTACAGAGAACAAATATTTCGAATATTTCACCAACATATCTATCTAATTTCAGTCTAATTGGGTAGTTATGGTAGCAGTCATATTGGAGAATTACAGACAACGAGGTCACAAAAGTTTTTAGGAGCAAAAGAGGTACAGAAAACCGCTTCAAATAGCGTTTCGTCCATCAAGCTTACAAAATATTATTTTTAATGCGTCTTGTTATTTATTTTGTTTTTCACCGAATCTGCTTATGCTGAAACTGAATACTACTACTCTTCTCAAATGTGCTTAAAATAGTTAAGTAAGGAACATTTTATAGCAAATACTTGGAAATTTTTGGACTATTTCATCCCAGTATTTAGATGATCCCAGTTAGCTTTCTACCCTCAAGTATGAAGATCTCAGTACCGAAATTCGAACTTTTGTTGTCATGCGATCAGAGTAGGATGGTTTTATAAGCGTTTTGGGGTGTTTCACACATTGAACAGAGAATTAGGACTATTTTTTACTCAATAGTTCTCTTAGGAAGACTGTTATCAGTACAATTATACAGGTAAAACCTCCTAGCAGCCTCAAGTATATGTTGTTTAATATTTATGCACTCATCAAGTAGCACAATTTCTTGAAAAAAAAAAAAACCTTTAATTTACCCTTGTATTATCCTTTAAAAAAGATTAAATTGTTCTAATGTTACGTGTTACAGGGGCTGTTGCGTCTGGAATATATGGTGTAAAAATCGGCTATAAAAGTAATACTTTAAGGTATCCAATATTCTAACACCTTTTTTAAATTTCAAATGTTGCTAAAATCCATGGCATGTGATCCCGCAATGACATCTGCAGGAGATTTTCTAAAGTTTCAAGACGGTCTGTGTTAGACGCTGGTATGATGTTTACATTGAAATTTGAAGATATATCACAGATGCGTTGTGATTGGATTTTTGGATTGCAGCATCATTGCACACTTACTGGGTACAAAATTTTTAGCATTGTTTGGATTGCAGATTTCCACACTATTTATTCTAGGCACTGTAGCCAAGCCCTCACACATTTGAAACTACTTACAATGGAGGGGAAATATAGCGATATATAACTAGTCGTTCGGGGCCGCTGTAATACTTACCCATCATAGATATGCATACTATAAAATATGAAAATAAAACACGTGTAATCTTTTTTATAAAATGCACTGAAATTCCAAAATAAACTTTAAACGTATATATTTAAATATTTTTAATGCTTAGTAATGCTCTATTACAGAAATGCGGGTACTACTTGATTATGATATCTAATCATTTCGACAAATCATATAAATCGCAAAACTACACGTAAGTTATAAAAATTGGCATAATTTTTATTTTAAATAACGAATGAACCAACAAATTAGTAAAATATTAATAAAAATACAAATTAAAAGTCAAAATAAAAACAAGTTATGATATGCAAACACATGTAACGTATTTAATGTTAAATGCATGTGGTATTTAAGAGAAGCACTTATTGGCACTTAGTCTTATATTTTGGCGATACTTTTTGGCCGACAAAATAATCAAGTAATAAAAGAAACATCCTTATAACTTCAAAAATGATAAACCTATTAAGTAATAATTTGCTGAATCGGATGATGTGTCTCATTTTCAGTTAAAATGTATATTTCAATTGGAATTTGAATGAAATACAGGATCATGAAAAATCGAAAAATGTGGAAAATAGGATTATAAATATCTCGATAACTAATTACTCGATCGATTTTATTCTTTATGCAAAATTTATATTTTTTTATTGTCTTTTACATTCACTACTTCAAATTAAAAAAATCGAAAATTTTTACATACCTTTCATCAAAACGAATATTTCAAGAGTCGGAAAAAAGTTTCGGTTAATCGAGGTTACTGATATTCAATAGGCTTCTTTCCATTATTATATATTAAGTACACATCAAAATGTAACTCTCTATCTCAATTTGTTTTGGAGATAGAGTGTTTAAAGACACACACAGACACACACAGACACACAGACAGACGGCATTTTTTTTAAAATATGTTTTTAGGAATCATCAATGTCTGAAACGCGTAAATCCGTCAAAAAAATCTTTTTTCAAAACGATTGCAAGACTTACACTATACTACGTATGGTGGGTAAATAAAAAGTGAAACTGTTTAGATATGCGATTTGTTTTAGAAACTGCATAAAATATTTTGAATAAAAATAAAAATTATTTACAAAGTAAAAATTTTAAATGAAATAATGAATAGTGAAACTCAAAATAATGAACATCTAATATAATGGTTTCAAAAAATCGATTTTTTCGAAGTTTGAAACTTGAAACATAGCTCGCGGTTGAATTTTCCCCACTTTCTGTCTGTTTTTATTCTTTTTAAATAAGTATAATAATATATCGTGGAAATTCTCTTTCATTTTCCCATCGACAAAAAGATAAAAGAATTAAAAGAAAAACTGGAAAAGCTGAATATAATTCATTTCGTTTGAAATTAGACAGTTTTTCTGCTGAAAAAGAGAATTTTATTCTGTGTTATTAAAATATGGTATTAAAAATAAATGAGCAAAACTTTTCTGCTAAGTCCATAAGAATTTTATCTAGGAAAGAAAAGTAATTATTTTCGAGATGTTTTGTAGGATATAAAACTGAATTAGCTATTTGGAAATATTTTCATTTGGTGAATAACAATAAATAAAGTTGTGGTTCAAATAATGGTTTTCTGTTTGTTTGAACTGTTGTACTTAAGCACAATTTATATTTAGAGTTCAAATTTATTAATCATTACTAAAAAAATATTTTAAATTAACATACATACTACATATCGTATTGCATCTATTACATACAAGTGTGACATCCGCCTGTTTCATATTACATTTAACAGTCAAATAAACATAATTTGAACCAGAAAATATATTTAGTAAGTGTATCTGATATATATTTGTATACTTCCAATTTCAATTATGATTTCTAATACAGATTATGTTAATTTGACATTTTTGAAAAAAAAAAGGCGTTTAGCAGTTATGAATCAGAGAGTACATAATATGAAACATTAGTTGTACACAAAAAAAATTAGTTCAATATAAAACAAGCTGGAAATTGCACGCGAAGCGTAGCAAATGTGGTGCGTTCGTACGATAACGAAGTTTTTAAAATATTCAGATCTTGCTGTTATAGTAGACAGTACTTCCGATACAGTATTGTGGTCGAAGTCTTTTTTGTGTTTCTGTAAATATGCAGGAAATAACTTGTATTACACCTTAGCAACGTATATCATATTCATAAAATGTGAAATAGTTTAATATAATTAAAATACGCCCCAAACAATGTTTTTTCGTATAGCATTATGTAGTGGAATACATTTGTGTGGCCATGTAAGTTAATTATAAATATTCTTTGCATCATATATTGTACAGAATGTATATTTTAGTATATATATACTTCATAGGTTCATGTCAATTCTATTATATTCGAAAGAGTTTAACATCATTAAAATGCATTACTATACATTACTACAGATTACTACATAACATTATTACATTATTACATTACTACATTACTACACATACATTTATAGTATGTATTACTATACATACTATGCTATATATAGTACTTTTTTTCCCTATTGATCGTAATGTAATGGAATATTTTTGATTGTCTCTTTATTAAACTATACATCTGATTTTTATAAAATTTAAAATGACTCGAGAAAAGTACGCTAAAATTATACATTTTAAATCTCGACCGATTTGGTTGGACAGTTTTTGCTTTGTTATATGCGGGCAGATAGACGGACGGACTGACAGACTGAACGACGAATATACTACCTCTGACAATAAAGTTCGGTGAATAGTCCTGTAACATTAATGTAGATAATATATTAACGAAAGATACCATACCATCCTTCGGAATAGTCATCTCCCATAACTATGCACCTCTGAAATCTGCTATACATGTTTTGGGAAATTCGCAAGAAGTCTTCTTTTGGGATGAAGTTCAAAAGCTTCGTCACGTTTCGTTGGATGTCAGCAATATGGTCAAATCTCTTTCAAAGAGAGTTTAAATCGTGAAAAAAGAAAGAAGTCTGGAGGATTGAGATCTATAGAGTATATGAATGTTTAATTTGCACCACCCTTCATGAATTTCTTTCGGTGTCTTGAAAAGCTTAAAACAAAATTTGAAACTGATCTTTTGTTCGTGCATTTTCCTGTTCTGAGTTAAGAACCAACACACTGAACAAGCATTTAGTAAAGCACGTCTTACACAGAACATGAACGACACTGAACTAAAGAACGGTGAGGGAAGATGGTCAACACTTTCCTCTATGCAGGTGCAGCGTTTTGTTTCCCCAGTGTTTGCAGATAGGTCGTTCTGAATTCATTTACCGAACTTTATTGTCAGAGGTAGTAGGTGCTAGCTATTTATATAACTACGGACGCATCTAAAATTATTCAGATCTTGATATAACAGTACACAATATTTCGGATACAGTATAGTAAGCAATATCTTTTGTGTGTCGCTGTAAATACTATCTGCCTTCTTTTATACAGGAAATAACTTGTAGCATACCTCAGCAACGTATATCAATCTCATAAAATGTTAAATAGTTGATTACAATTAAAACGCGCAGTAAAGAATGTTTTCCTACAACATTATGTAATGGAATAATTTTGTGTGGCCTTGTAAATCAATAAATGTTCTTTGCACCCAGATTGTGCAGAATGTATATTATAATATAAACCTCTTAGATGCATATCGATTTTATTATGTTCGAATGAGCTTAACACCATTGAAATGCATTTGAAACTTTTTTCCTCATTGACGGTAATGTAACGGTCCTTGATTTTGATGCAACTTTACTTTGAATAGCTTTTGATTCTCCTTGTAATTGATCTATGCAGCCGATTTTCATAAAATTTGAAATGACTCGACAAAATTATGTTGTAATTATATAAATTTCAAACGATTCGGTTGGGTAGTTTTTGTGTTGTTATATACGGACGGACGGACTAAACGACAAGTATAGGTCCTACGTATTTACATAATTACGAACGCACCTTAGAAAAAAAATAAAGGGTTACTTAACAAAGTATGCTAGAAAGCAGTAGCAGTGTAGATAGAATGCGCATATTCATATTCATTGTTTTAGTGTCCCACCAGTAGCCCAGAGGCTCTGCCCTTTATACTGTTAGACGGTATGTTCGAGTCCAATCGCGTCCGTTGGCCTAACCATTCGGAGTTCTCCTCGGTTTTCTTCGAACCTTGGACTTTCTTTCACTTTAGATGAGTCCCCAGAAAAGAGGATATAGTACAGCGTTTTTTCACGAAAGCCTTTTCAAAGTCGCATTACCGCACGAGTGATAAATCATAGAACATACGACCGAACTAAAGATTTTGATGATGGTGTCCTTGAAAAAGAACACTTAATATTTATTTTACTTGCACCCAGAATATTTAATTAAATTTTTCGTTTTATAACATACTTGAAAATAAGCAAGTTCATATTTTCTAAAAAAATAATTTTTAATTTCTGGTGCAAGTCAATAATTTCAAACAGCTTTATTCCGCGCTGGTAAGGGTTTTAATGTGCACTAGCATTTAATCTATTCATTTTTTTATTTTTATGGAATGAAAGCGTAGATATATTGTGTAAGTTATCGCAGAGTTAATATTCATGCATTTTGAGTTTTCTGTAAAACAAAGCCAGTAATATTTTTAACCAGTAATATTTTTTCAGACTTTGCTGCGTACGAAATACAAATAAATAAGAACCCGGAGGTCACGATATCTCAGGGTGGCGAGTGGTCAGGGAAAAACACAGTAAAAAAAAGATAAAATTTTTATATTTTGTCATAAAAAATACAAGGAATTGAATAATATAAAGGGATTAAAGAAGACGAGCTTCTCTTAATAAAATGCTGATATTCAACGCCCTTTTCGACTGTGATTTTCCCTAACCACTTGCCAACCTGATAATGCATTTTGGGTCCCCTTTTGATCCTAGTAGTTTTGGAATATAATAATTTAAACAATCTTCAGTCTCATAGTATCGCATATCTCAATTGTAAATGTAACACCATTAATATTATTTTTTATTTATTATAAAATTATCACTGTGTGGTTTAATGTACAATACTGGTATTATTAATGTGTGTAAATATTAATGTGTCTTTATTTGAGTACTATACAGGGTGAGTCATAAATATCGAAACAATAGGCTATCTCCTTAAATATTGCCCCTAGACCCATACTTCCAATTGCAAAAGTTTCATAAAAAAAGGTAATTTTTTTTATAAGATAATTTGCAACTCCATGGGTGGTCTATTTTAAAAATTACAAAAATTAAATTTTTATACGGCCCCCAGAGGATAAAAGTTTCAATTAGAAAAAATTTCCTTATCCATTCCTCAATTGAACAACAAAAAAAATTCATCTGAATATCTACAGATCCCCGAAAGCTATTAAAATCCAAAATTTTCCAAAATTCGTGACTTACACCACTTAAGCATACCTCTGAGCGCAGCGATATCAGCTCATTTGAAGTACAGTTTAGGGATCGAACAAAAATTTACGCATTATTAAATGTCGATCAAAGACAATATTTTAACTTTTAGACATAAAATAAAAGCATTTAGGTTTTTGCTTTAAACTTCCTTGAAATATGCTAGATGTCTGCAATAACTCGAGCTTGGCACTAGCCTCATAACTGGCACGACCGATTGGTCGGACCGTCTTATTAAACACTTATTAAAAGTGTTATTAAATTAAGTGATATTAATTAAACTCTCCTTAAAAGTAACTTAAAAACTTATTGCCGCAGGCAATAAGTTTAGTAAAAATAGTAATAGCGATAATGATACTTCTATTAACGGAATAATTGGAAATATATTTTAATAAATTACACAGAAATATTTTCAAAAATCTACTTTTTACTATTCAGCATCAAAATTTATGTTGGTTTTAAAGCTATTTTTACTTTCTCCTATCTTTACAAGAAGAAAGTATTGGATTCATGAAAATTTTGAATTTCGGTTTTCGACGGATTCAAACGTTTTAAGGCTCAGAGATACCGAAAAATATGTTTTTACAAAATGTCTGTCTGTGAGTCACTGCTCCTGTATATCTGTATATGACATAAATATTATGAGCTCTCTATCTCAAGAACTAATCCACGGAATTTAATAAAAAAATATATTTACTTAGTCTTTGATATAAATTGGTGCTGATTAGTGTTTGGTGTGAATCGCTAAACAGGTGGCCCTACTGTGCAGGCTTTTGTGCGATTTTCGCAATAGCTGTATCTCTAGAATTATACGCCTAGTGTCGCCCGTAATTAGAGGCACCTTTTACGCATCGTGCAATAGCGATTTTAACAAGAAAAATATAAAGTTGACAGGGCCAAAATAACGAAAAAAAAAAATTGAAATCGATATGATAAAAAATGAGGTTTAAATTAAATGACGCATTTAAACAGCAATTAAAGAAGGTGAGAATGGCAAAACTTAAACAAAATCTGAAATCGAAACTATACAGGACGGAGTTAATCATCTATAAACTTTTAAAAAGCATTTAATCGTTAGGAGTTCATCTTTGTTTAAAATTAAATGCACTTTTCTGCATCAAATATCTTTATTTCAGTTTTTATTCTTATTTCAGTACAGTTTTTATTTATGTTTTTATTTCAGTCTCTCATTTTTAAACTGACATAAGTAAATAACCGTTGGTTACGGTAACAGTTCAGCGAGTTCAATAGTTTTTCAACATCTCAAAAAAAAAAAAAAAAAAAAAAAAAAAAAAAAAAAAAAAAAAAATGCCCAACGCAACGAAAGGAGATTTCTTTTCAGAAAATTTACTTTTAAAAATATGATTTATATACAAAAAATTACATCTTTTTTTATATTGCTATTTTAAATAATTTTATTTTAAAAAAATATATATTATTCAAAATGCTGAATCAAAATTGAAAATTAGACATTTTCATTTAATCAATAGAAAAAAATAATTCAATGCGACAAATAATATTTTGAGTTATAACAATTTTAATTTACTAAAAATTTTTTGAAATTTTTTTATTAAGAAGTCTTATGATGTTATAACGCTTATAAATTATATGGTTAACCATCACAAAACATTCAAAATTCTTACTCTATAAATAAATAAATAAAATAAATATTTCCTGGACACATTACAGCAACATTGATTATATGCATTTCAATTTGTGTCTGATCCCTTGAAATCTCACGATTTATTAAAATTGTCATAACTCTCTGAGTTTTGAAGATATCGAGATAATTTTTTTTTGTTCAATGGAAGAATGAACAAGGAAAATTTTTCTAAATGAAAGTTTTATCATCTGGGGGCCGTATAAAAATTTAATTTTCGTAGTTTTTAAAATCAACCCCCCCCCCCATGGAGTTGCAACTTATCTTATCAAAAAATTCACCTTTTTTTTTAATGAAATTTTGCAATTGGAAGTATGGGTCTAGGGGCAATATTTAAGGAGATAGCCTATTGTTTCGATATTTATGACTCACCCTGTATTTCACAGCCTATTATTTTAACTTGCGAGGTTTAAACATATTAATTTCATTATCATATTTTTTTTATGGAAAACTATGGTTCAGTTGTAGAAATTTTTTTCCCAACGAAATCTGTTCCAGAACCGAGGTAATGATGTATTTAACGAATGTTGGTATTTTATTGGAAGTCTTTACGATGAATGTAACATTAGCACATTATTGGTTTGCTAACAGCGCAATATTCCACTGCAATAATCACAATAGTATTTAAAATCGTAATGCCAGACAATTTAACATAACTTTAAAGTTTTAAAATATACATAATTTTACCGTATTTATTTTATTTAACGTTAAAAAGAAAAAAAAAAATAACTATGAAAGAAATCAAAACAGAAATCGATCATTCTTTAAATTAAGGGATATGTGTCTTCTTAAATATAAAAATGAAAAGAAGTCTCTGACAAAGAATATTTCTTCTGAGTTAAATCAAGCGGTGCTCATTGCATAAAGTATTAAGTACTGTTGTCAATTTGCCAGGGTAATCAAGCAGAAACATGAGGATTAAAAACAAAGAGTGATTTAGCGTAGCGTAATCTAATTTTGATAATAAATCGTGCTCTGAAAACATTAGCATCTAATTTAACAATTTTGCTTTCGAAGGAGAACATAAAGAATTTTTTATTAACTCAATTATTAGATTATCCTTCGTTAACAAATATTAGATTAAGTAGTGCGCTACCATTTTTAACATTTGAAATTAGTTCGAATTTATTTCATTCTTTGTTGTAACATAAAATAGATAAATGAATGTAATTATATATGTAGTATATTTATTTTTGGTCCGAAGAAAAAAAAAAAAAAGTTGCTGAAAATCAAAGTTAAAATAAGTATTTTTGAAAAGCAAATAGTGTCATCTGGTTTAAATTCCAATTTTATGATTTTATGTAACAAAATAAAGCAACATTTATCTCACAAAAAATACAGATATCTTTAATTCCCGACTCATAGCAATATATTTTCAATGTTACTAAATAACTTTAAAGTTTCATTTCATGGGATGTTATCATTTTTATTTCGGTTCAGTAGTACTTTTTAATATCTATTGTGTGACGCATAACAACCTATCAAGATGAAACACTGATTTTGGAGCTAATACTAAATGTAATTTTTTGAAAATTGTGCGATACGTTCGTGGTATTAAGTCTCATTTTTCTTGTATTTCATCATGTGTTTTATTCTTAATTTTTTTTATTTAAAAATATATTTTGAATGCCAATTTGCAAAATGGAAAGGACTTTTTATCTTGAAACACGGATTCTTTGATTTTAGAAAAATGACAGAATGAAATTGCATAGATACAATTAAAAATTAAAAAAAAAAAAATGGCCACATCTGCAGATATTAATTATGGACTACCTTATGGTGTAAAATTTTAACTGAAAACTTCTACTGATAATTCCTTTTAAAGTTATGAATTAAACAGCACATGACTAACTTTCACCAATTTTTCCATGTGTAGATTGAGCAGTTATAGGTTAGCACATGAGTTGGTGCAGCTGATACATAGCATTATTAAAAAGGAAGCTCGATTCCGCGAATAATCCAGTTCCTAGAAAGAGCGAACGTACTCAGGACGTACAGGTATACCAATATATGTGTATGTATCGGTATGCTTCTATTTTTTACGTGTTTGTGCAGTAGAAAATATGCATTTTTAATAGTGCAAAAACATAATTATAATAAAATGATTTTTTTTTTTATGTTCCTTTATCTATAAATGAAGAATATATTACATTCCTGAAAAAATTCAACTTATTCATACACTTTAGAAGATTCTGAACACGATTTAACTGCAGTTGTCTTTTATAATTTCACTTTAGGTTTTAACATGATGTATCTGCTTGATATAATATGTTATAAGAAGAAAGTGTTGTTTCAACTGTAGATCTAGAATCCTAAATAATTAACGTTATTAAGATTTCTGTTTAAAATGCCGGATTTATAGTTTGTGGTTACTTTGTTTTCGATACATTTTTTAATTTCTTAAATTGGTATTTTTTAGACATTGGCTCAGTATGGTTCAGTATTCTTCAATTAAAATAATAAACCGTACTATATGATACATAATGCTGTTATGCAGGTTCTCGAAAAGAATGAAATGTACTTTAAATTTTTTTAACTTCTTGGCAGTAAGACGATAGTATAAATTGAAAAAGCATTCAAAATAAAGCAAAAATAAAAATACTTTTTTTAATAAAATAGTTCTTGCGTCAAAAAGTAAAAAAAGAAGAAGAAAAAAAAAACCCTCTTTAAGTGAGCTTGGTACCGTTCATTTGGCGAAAATGACGAAACAATTTTTTTAATTTATTGCTTCCTTACTAAACTCTTCGAAGTTACGTAAGAATTCAATAATTATAAATATGTGAAAAGTTTTTTTCTCTATCCATTATCCTATAAATGATCCAGAATTGCACTCCTAAATTTCATCTTCATCTGTATTAGTATGATCAAAATGCCGAAACTTCAACATATACTTTTTAATTGACTCGTATTTTTTGGGCTATCTTGAGTGTAATTCAAAAACTAGTTGGATGTTCCGATCCCAAAACTTTCTTCTATCTCATACGTACATTTTAATATTAAAAAAAAAATAGTTACTAATTTTAATGCTTTAATAATGTTAATTTAATACCATACCAACTTTGATTTTCATCTTAAATTTCTGCTTCAGTCAATTAATCGCAGTAAAAACGAATTTCCCTCTCTGCACGAGCCGATGGACAATAGAATGATAGGCAGATTTTTTTTTCAAATTCAGGGAGGACCTACTTGCCTTACCAAAAAATAATCATAGACAAAAAATTTAGTTCAGTTCTAGATCTAACTTCATGCACTTTTAGGTGGTGCAATATTGAAAATAGCATAAAATTTGCTATTGCAGCGCCCCCTTCCGTCGGATTTTTTTCAAATTCAGGGAGGGCCAACTAGCTATAGTCATACACTTACACAAAAAATGTGGTTCAATTCAATGCATAACTTCATATACTTTTGGTAAGTACAATATTGAAAATGGCACAAACATCTCGATTGCAGCGTTCCCTTCCGGCGGATTTTTTTTCAAATTCAGGGAGGACCAACTAGCCATAGCCATACACTCACACAAAAAATTTGGCTCAATTCGATGCGAAACTTCATATACTTTTGGTCGGTAAAATATGGAAAATGACACAAAAATCACGATTGCAGCGCCCCTTTCCGCCGGCTTTTTTTTCAAATTCAGGGAGGACCTACTAGCCATAGTCATGCACTTACACAAAAAATTTGGTTTAATTCGATGCATAACTTCATATACGTTTGGTCGGTACAATATTGAAAATGGCCCAAACATCGCGATTGCAGCGCCCCCTTCCGGCGGAATATTTCAAAACTGAAGAAGAACCTGCTTGCCACAGCCAAAAACATTCACAAAGAATTTGGTTCAATTCTATGCATAACTTCATATACATTTTGATGGTAGAATGGCGACATACGGACACACAAACAGGCACACGGACAGACAGACATTTTGTAAAAATATGTTTTTTGGAATCTCTGATCCCTAAAACGTGTAAATCCATCTAAAACAGGAAGTCGAAAAAAATTTCGATTACAATACTTTCTTCTATTGAATATAGAAGAAAGTAATAATAATAATAATATTAAGATTTCAGAAATATAAATAGTGTATATTAGTAATATAAATATTTTTTAAAAATAAAAAAGTTAAGTAAGCATTAATATTTAAAGCATATTTACATATCGTCATCATATTTTATTTATTCTTTTATTTTAAACTAAAGAAATTTTTTGAAATATGATCCCAAAACAGTTATAGCTCTATTCATACACCTATATACCTCTATTCAACATGTAAGCAATGCACGGATTAAAAGCTTAAAATAGTTTACAAATGTAAAAGAAGTAGAGTTTTAGTATTTTTAATAAAAAAAAAAAACTAAGAACAAAACAATATATATTTTTTAATTTTGCCACAAGAATTGTACTTATGAAAATTAAATCAGTTTCTTACATACAACTATTTAATAAGGAATCAAAAAGGCATTATAAAATACTCGCATTTAAAAAAATAAAGAAAAAGTATAGTCTGTGATGAAAAAATATGTCAGAGATCAGGACAGATATTGAAATCTCCTGACGGTTTTTCTTTTCGCTTTCTCCAGTGCCAATGAATATGTTTCATATTTATTGGCAAGAAGAATAACTTATGTTTTTCTTAAGGATACAACATGGAGCAATCTGCATGAAATACACTGTATTTAATCTCTTGCATTGGTTGTATAAGGAATCATTTTCTTTATATTTTATTCCAGTAAATTCGAGTTCGCATCTGTGATGCATTTAACTTTTTCGAGTTAAATGTGCTTATTTTTTTATTTGGGGGAAAACACTTTTAGGCTTAGAAAAAATAACAATAAAGGATATATCCAAATGACAAAAAAATAGTTTTCATTGAAAAGTAACAAAAATATAATTTGTTAAATCTAACGATCAGAATTTCACTGTTATTAGTGTTCATTAAAATAGACTATGTTAGAATTTTTGAAGCTGTTTCGAAAATGTCGTATTATAACAAAAATAAATAGATATGATAGCCATCCAGTTGTTGTTGTTGTTTTCTTCTACATACGTAAGAAGGTAATGTGAAAATTTTCGATTTCCATTTTTTTAATGAATTTACACGTTTTGAGGTGTCCAAATAATATTTTATTATTTTTTGAATGCGTCGGTTTGCGAATGTGACATTCATGGGTAGAATTGCTTGAAAATTCTAAAAATTATCGTCGATAGAATAAGTTCAAAATTCGTTGTTCCCAAAAAGAAAGGAAAAGATTTGGGGATGTATCCCTATATCCATTGATTAGTGTCAATACAACATACATAATATTGCATGTAAGACTATATTTAAATACAACCCGTCATCGTTTTGCTTCTTTTCGGTATAACGGTTATTGAGCTTATTCTATCGGCGATAATTTTTAGAATTTTCAAGCTATATTTTTGAGACTTTCACAAAAATTGCTCTATGCATTTAGCTAAACCTGGTCATTATTCTATATTTTTTATTATTTTTTAATTCTGGTTACAGGATATCATGTACTATGTAGTTTGTCATGTTTTCACTAAAGAAGATTTTTTTTTATATTAAGAATTCTGTAAATTATAAGAACAGAAAACTTGTCTAAATTTCGGACGGTTTTGGTGAAAACCTTAATTTTTCTGCGAGTATGCATGTTATCCTTATAAAAATGAACGCAGTTTATTACAATAAGCCAGTTAATCATAATCTAGAGTTTGAATGCTTTTGCTGCACTAGTTTTGACAGGATTATCTAAAAGTTATGCATTATTTTTCAAATTACTGACGGTCCCTTATTGGGTTTTGGGAAAAATTCTCCACGGAAATATATGACCTGTATTATTTTGTTTGACGCTTTAAGCGTTTTGATCTGCCTTACGAAATTTATATATGTAAAATTAACAAAATAATATTAATTTTTATATTATTATCATTAACATTAATGTTATTGCTATTAATCTTAATGTTAATGCTTTTAATTAGTTGCATTTATTGTACAAGAAAATACTTGGGAGCTTCTAGCATTTGAAAAATCTATATATAGGATTGAGAAATTTCATTAGTTCATTGTAAAATCTATTCGAAAACGATTTCAAAAAATACGGACAGCGAAAGAAGCTTTTATTTCCGAAATTATTTTTTAAATATTAGAATAATTTTGATTTTTGACGTTTATGAAGATTAAGTAACGCGTTTCAGAATTATTGGTAACTCGAAATAGGGCATGTTGGTTAGGCTTCGAAAACCTTAATGGATTCAATAAAAAAATACAATACTTGAAATATGAAAAATACAATACTTAAGTTAGTAGAAAAAAATACTTTGAGTATGAGATAAAAAAGTGATAATAGTTTACTGAATAGAAATTTGGAAAATAAATTTTAACTGTTAAAAAATAATTCATTTTAAAAAAAGTGTTAAATTATTTACAAATTAAATCCTTTTATATGCAGTGATTTTGCTTTACTGAAGCATGATCGAAAAACTTTGATACATGTGCTATTTACAGAATCAATTTTTAGTACTGAAACGCCTTTAGAAAGATAAGATTTAGAGTTAAAAAACATTTGTCTTTTTTACATTGTATAGTCAATATTTTTATTGTTTTAATATTTTGTAAGTTACAAAAACCCTTATGTATCAAACTTATGTATGAATGTATATTTATGAAACATCAGACCAACATCATTTTCACTCATGCTTTCAACACAAATCTGATAAAATGATAATATTGTCTTTTGACCGGAAAATTGTTTGTTATTATATCAATACTTCAAGAATATAAGGATTATGTAGAAAATATTTCTATGCACAGCAAAACTTATAAATAAGTCATATAATCATGAGTAGTCATACACCGAGTCGGTATATATGTTTCAAAAGAAATAGTTTGTTAGTTTTAAAGTGAATAATTTTAATTCTTCCAACTATTTGCATGAAATATTTTTGAACAGTTTGGATCTATTTTTTGAACATTTTCTTTTAATTCATTTTTTTTTATGTAACATTGAATTTTGTAATAGATTTTTCCCATACTTTCTGATATGCTAGAATTATAAAAATTATTTACACAGTTGTCTTTTAAACAACAATATCTAAATTATAAGCTAATAAAACAACATTAAGATGTTTTTACGTTAAGATGAAATTACACGTGGAGGCTAGCAAATGAGGTGGGTTCGTACTATAACAAAATTTAAAAATATTCAGATTTTGCTGTCATAGCATACAGTATTTCGGATAGTAATCGAAATCTTTTTTGTGTTCCTGTAAATACTATCAGATTTCTATTATACAGGAAGTAACTTCCATTAAATCTCAGCAACGCGTATCAATTTCATAAAATGTGAAATAATTTAATATGATTAAAACACGATAAGAATATAACCCTTTATACCATTCTGTAGTGGAATACTTTTGAGTGGCTCTGTAAATTGATGATAAATAGTCTTAGTGACATAGATTGTACAAAATGTTTTATTTAGTATGTACT
The DNA here is from genome assembly GCA_964019185.1 of Maratus speculifer. Lineage (NCBI taxonomy): Eukaryota > Metazoa > Arthropoda > Arachnida > Araneae > Salticidae > Maratus > Maratus speculifer. Next base: position 157,216,819 of record OZ025299.1, read on the forward strand.
TCATAGATTCATGTCAGTTCTCTTATATTCGAAAGAGTGTAACAGCATTGAAATGTACTTGGAACTATTTTTTCCCATTGGCCGGAATGTAATAGAACACTTTTGATTGTTTCTGTAATTAAAATATACGTCCGATCTTCATAAAATTTGAAATGACTCTATAAAATTATGCAACAATTATATATTTTAATTTCAAACGATTTGGTTGGGTAGATTTTGCTCTGTTATATGCGGATAGACAGACAGACGGAAGGACGGATGACTATTAATGCTACGTATTTCTATAATTACAAACGCACCTAAAAATATTCAGATCTTGGTGTTGTAGTATACAGTATTTCAGAAACAGTATGGTAGCCGAAATCTTTTGTGTGTCCCTGTAGGTACTATCTGCTTTCTATTATACTTGTAGTTATTTTCAGCAATATATATCAATTGATAAATATTTTAATGCCATTAAAACACTCTCCAAATAACGTTTTCCCTATACTATTATGTAATGGAATACTTTTGTGTGGTTCTGTAAATCAATAACATTAAAAGACGCACCAAAAAATATTCTACCTATACCATTATGTGATGGAATACTTTTGTGTGGTCCTGTAAACCAATAAAAAATATTCTTTGCACCACATATTGTACAGAATGTATATTATAGTATATACTTCATAGATGCATATAAATTTTATTCTGTTTGAAAGAATGTAACACCATTAAAATGCACATGAAACTTTTCCCCATACACTGTAATGTAACGGAATGCTTGTGATTGTCCCTGTAATTGAACTATACATCCAATTTTCATTAAATTTGAAGTGACTCAACAAAATATGCAGAAATTATACATTTTAAATTTCAAACGATTCAGTTGGGTAGATTTTGCTATGCTATATGTGGACAGACGGACGGATTTAACGACAACTATAGGTGTTACATATTTAAATAATTACGAATGCAGCTAATAATAAGCCAAACATGTCGCCCCTTCCTCCCAAAAAATGAATATTTTAATATTTAAAAGTAGAAAATATAAATATAAACATAAAATAAAGAATTCAATAGATATATTTTTAATTTCATCAATTCATTTTTCATAGTTTATCAATTAATGGTTTAGTATTAATTGAATTATGATTGTATGTTGAATATAAAATTTAAAAAATACTGAAAAGATAATTTAAACAATTGCTTCATTACTGTCATCTTACATTAAAAATACAGTGGAAAAAGTATTGTAAAAATAACAACTTCTGTAGCTAACATTTTGTGCAAATCGTTAAAAAATAGGCTGGATTTTTCCATAAGCTTATTCAATACCTGTGCCGAAATAACTTAATGCAATGCCATTGTCTTTAGAAACTGCTGTCGTGAAATTTGGTTTGATTTTAAAGATAAACCTCGAATGCTTATAGTAATATATATGTATATATATATATATATATATATATATATATATGTGTGTATAAACCTATTTGTTACTATTATACATATTAAACAGTGTAACAAATAATTTACTATAAATAGAAATAAAATTATGAAATGGATAATCTCTCTCCTATTACTAATATTTTTTTTTCCACATTTACCTTTCTTTTGTAAGTTGCAGAATTCCCACTGCCCCATCAAAATATATTTATGAAACAAAGATTACCGTCATATTCACTCATGCTTTATTTTTCTAATATAAAGCTGATCTAACGGGAATATTGTCTTTCGACTAGAAAATTGTTTATTATTATATCAATGCTTCACCCAAATGTAAGGATTACACAGAAAATATTTCTATGCCATTGATTACTATTATTTTCTTTGCTATTGGAAATATAAATAACTGAGATAAGCTTAAAAAAGTAATGCCAATTTTTGTGGTAATAAAAAAGAAAATCATCTAATGCTGACTGCGGATCTTTTTTATTGCAAGCAACGTAGGGAATTCATTAGGAAGTTATTTGATTATCTCTACGTTTCTTTTTCAGTCTCCAATATACTTCCAAATATTTATCATCTGTGTCAGAATGGATATCCATTTGTTTGATTAATTCTAATTTTATTTTATTCGGAACTTTAGTCAATAAATGCTCAAAAAATTAACTAATTAACAAAATAGAAAAGTCTTTTTTGGCGTGTTAGTTTGTTAGTCATAAGTTTTTAAACAAACGAAACTAGGCATGTTAAAATAAACTACCTTTATTTAAGTAGAAAATTTTTCGTAAAAGGTAATGCTAAAGTACGTAATTTTTCAATCGGTTAAAAATAAATTTAATTCTTTTGAACAAATCTGTCAAAATTTTGCATGTGAATTCTCAATACATTATGCTAATTTTATTTTCCATTGAAAATTTGGGAATAAATAAAAAAAGAACAAAAATATTTTTTATATTCTTAATTTTCTAGCTACATTTTCAAGCATTCAAAATTCGATTAATTAAATGAAATTGATTTTATTTTAGCATTTTTTAAAAATAGTGATTAAATATCTTTTTCAATATTATGCAATCGGAGGAATTTATTACCCTTCAAATGTAACTGTAAAAATTTACGCGGAAAATAAGTGCATGCGAAGAATGTTTATTTGTTCTAATAAAACCCGATTAAAATATTAAAAAAATTGTTAATAGTTAATATTAATCCTGTCAACTATTTTCAATTTTTAAGATAATTTTGTCTGATGTTAATTAGATGAAATTGACGTTGCAAACATGTGTCCTCTTTCTTTTACATGTGAAACCTGAATACCTTATATTGAATGCTTCAAAATGAGTGTTTAAATTGGAAAAATGTCTCTGATTATGTACGAAAATGTAAGAAAAAAATCTATGAGGTTTTTTTTTTGCATAATTAAATTCAAATATTATTTTATTTTATTTTATTTTTGGTTTTCGATAAGATTTGGTTTGAAGTGCGTTTGATTCTAGTCATGTTTCAAAAGAATTTACTATAGATTTTTTTATTTTTCGTGAAAGACTCTGGTGTGGATAATATACAAGAATGAAAAATCACATATCAATCACAGATTATGATACTTTCCTACATTACCACAATATTATAAAATCGATCGCAGTTCGTCCTGCAAATTAATTCTTTTGTGTGTATTTGTAAGGGCGCGATAAATGCTACGCACTCCATAATCTATGGAAGGCATTTTGTAGTTTATCTCAGTGATCCTATTTATTTTTTATGTCTAAAGGAATGTAACATTATTAAAGTATATCGCAAATAATTTTCCCTATGAATCCTAATATAATGGAAATTTTGGTGCGTCCGTAAACGAACTATAGATGCTAATTATTTTATGCTCCTGAAAAGCATGTTTGGTCCACATCAGTTACTTCTATAAATTTCATACGTTTGAAATATTGTAACATAACGCTGGTTTACACGTTTTACATACTTTTGCCGAAATATGTACTTTTTCATACATTTTAGTACACTCGGTACGGGAAAATTTTTATAAAAATCTATCACGGGTAGTTTTTAAAATATTTATTAAATACTTAAATAAAAAAGAAAACTGCCCAGTTAAACTAATGGCATTTAGCTCACAGGCCACAAATACTAATTGTAAATTAAAGCCTTATATTTTCAAGGGTTAATTCCGTACGAAAAAAAGTTAAGAAGGGGAAACAGCTCTCCCCTTTAATCTTTTTTATACTTAATCATTGAACCTCCTATACTATCAAAGACATGCTTTATCATATAAAAAATCTATATCCAAAATTCAGAGCAAATGAGATAATTCTTAATAAAAACCCATTTAGCATTTATATAATTTAAAAGGAGTTATCCCCCTCTTTTATACTTAACCATTAAACTTCCAAAACTATTCAGAGATTTGAACGAAATCTGAAAATTCTGCTTGAAAAACCCATTTATATAAATTAAGGGGGGGCATTAGGACCCCTGTCCCCCCTATTTATACTTATTCAATGAACACCTAATAACAGTCACGGAATCGCCTCATCAAAATGATCCTAATCTAAATTTTGAACGAAAATTTAATTCTGCATGAAAATCCCATTTATATCAACTAAGGGGAGGGGCATGAGCCCCCCGTTCCCCCTCTTATACATATCAAATGAACTCCAAAAACTAATCAGGGAAGCGCCTTGTCAGGATATACCTACATACAAAATTTCAAGTGGATCGGATATTTTTATCATGAGTTATCGCGTTACGCACGAACGTACGAACGTACATACAGAACGGACGGGCACATAAGCTCTCAGGCTATCATAGCCTGTGAGCTAAAAAAGTAATAATGTGGAATATAAAAAGAAAAAAAAATAAATGATGGATTATACTCTTCTTTTTTTTATTTGCTTAATCTTTTTCTGTTAAACTAGACCAACAGTAATCCCCTAACATACTTTTGTCCGAAACCTTTGTGTCTGTCTTCAAAAAGTCTAAGGTCTTGGTGAAAAAACTCGCTTTGCTCGTCGCTCATGGCGCCTAAGTTTTCAGGAAAAAATTCCAGGTGTGAATGAGAAAATGTATTTTCAGAGACATGTTCACATCCATTTATTATCCATTGCATGATAGATATTTAATAAAACAGCAATATATTTTTTATAGTTTTCATTTTTATGATTTCTTAAGAATCCAAGGATTACTATTTTAAAGGAATCCATTGCATTATTTTCATAAGTAGATAAAAGTTTTTCAATGTCCTTAAGTAGCAAAAATATATTTTGTGGATCCACGAAAGATGTATATTTCACATTTATTTTTCCTGATGTAATTTCCTTTCGGGCAGGCCAATGTTTTTTTGATGCAATCGTGTTTTTTAACTTGACAATCCCACAGGCACAAAATCATGAATATTAGGTATACCCGCTCTGTAAGCAAAATAGTATACTGAGTACTTTTAAATCGCCACATATTTTCCAGTTGTGCTGTTGATATTGTATAACTTTCATTAAAGATTTTGTTGTTTGATAGGTTTCTTTACTGTTTACGGCATTCGAATTGGTAAAGATGGTTTTACATTACTCTTATGAAATAATACAGTATTCATACTATATTTAGATAAATTGATAAGTAAATGTCGTTCATCCGGATCATAATTTTGATTCATCGTATTGAAAAATCTTGAAATATCATTTCAAAAACAAAAAAATATCCATTTTGGTGAAATAACTGCTGAAACTTTGACTTCGTTTTTGGTAAATAGTTACTTTGGTGTTTAGTGTCAATAAGTTCCATTGTTGTAAACGAGAGAAAAGAATTGTGCCTTAGATCTAGATAGTTGCAAATCTAGCATAAGGTCACTCAACTCATTTTCGTTTATTGAATGTGGCTTTTTATCATCTTCGATTAAGAAAACTTCACCATTTTCATCCTCTATAAACAGATCGTCACTATCTTGGCAATTCGCACTTGACATACCTGTACATTCAGTTTGTGTCAGAGTTTTCCAATGTGATATCGGTTTTAAAACTGATGGAATGTCAGGATATTGAATTTTATCTTTTTTTTTTAATTAAAGCCTGAAGATTTTGTCAAGCAACTGTAAGTTTTTTTCGTCATTTGAAGGTTCTCTCCAAAGCGAATACAAATCGTCCGCAAACGCAATAAAAATGATCAGAATTTAAATTACACACTGTTTTAGAGATTTTATCAAAAACAAAATCACTTTAATACATAAAAACAGAAGAAAATGGAATATAGAATCCAAGTTGAGAATGCGGGCAAGTTGAAGAAAGTTATTCTCATACTAAAATAGTATCTTGTGGCCATCTTTCTTCTACATAAATCTACCATGATGAGTTGAGTAAAATGCTGCAAAATCATCTGCTCATTAAGAGGATAAAAGATTTCGACTTTTAAATAATTTAGATCTATTAGTTTTCCTTTTTTCAATTTAATATTTACGCAAAAGGAAGGTTTCCAATACGATCATGCTCCAAAAAGTCTGGAAAAATTACAGAATGTTTTTCTCATGAGGATATATGGGTGATTCTCAAAATAGGGGACAATTTATGTCTTTCAGCATACAAAAAAAATTGAGAGGTTTTCTGTCATGTTTTTATACTTAGATATGTTTGTCTTAATATTATTCATTATTTGCACTCAAGAATTACTCACTTTTTAGTTAAAAAACACCTTAAAATAACAGAGTAAATGTTCAAAATGTCATTAGCATGGATGTCCACAGCAGCTGTGCCTTGTATATACTAGCTTTTTCAAAAGTTAATATCATGTTTATAAAATAAAACAAATGTTATTCTTTCTTTAAATTAATCAAAGAGAGGATTTATCCAATAAATTTCTTTTTAAAAATAAAATTGTAGTATATAAAAAGAGAATTAAAGTTTGTCCTCCATATTCTGTTTTCAAAACAAGGTCATACTATAACAGCTGTTTATTAATCAAAATTTCACTTTCACATATGACAATACTTTGAAAATATAAAGTTTCTCCATGGCAACATGTAGCCATTTTATTCCAGCCTGAAAATAGAAGCATGTATTGTATTTTAAGAATAGAAGTTGAATATTAGGCGAGTACATCAATTGTATGTCATTAGAATGGATACTAATTTTCATGTTTATTTTATAGTTAAAATTTTTATTTTACTTATTTGCATAGAACTTTTGTGTTTTAAAAAGCCCCAGAAAGGACTATTGCATTGTGATTATATTATGGCTGATAATCTTATTTAAATTAAAATTTGTCATTAGCATGGACAAATATCAGTGTCATTAGCATGGTTTTTCTGTCCATGCTAAAGACTCCTATGTGCATAAATGTAACCAGTACTTATATTGTATCCTTTTTAAAGTTTAATTTTACATATAAATTTAGGTATTACATTTATTATCCCTATAATATGCATTAAATCTGTCAGAAAATCACTAAAACAACTTTTTACACTGTTAGTGTCAGAATGTTGTTCATGTAAACAAAGTTTGCTCTTTGGTAATGTTTTTATTCTCCTTATATGTATATATGTAAAAATGGAAACTATTTGTTGGAAAGGAAGGCTAATAAACGTAGAAAAAAATATTTAAACAGGAAGAAAATAAAAATTTCTTAATATATTTATTCCATGCAATTTGTTTTGTCATTAGCATGGCTCAAAAAATACTAATTATTTTTTTTAAGTTAATTTTTAAATATTTAGCTCTGCTGACTACATGTAAAGTATACCTAATACTATATTAACAACATATATTTTTTTCAGAAATTTTGCTAACAGTAATTTTTTTAAGATTTCATTTTTGAAATTGTCCCCTATTTTGAGAATCACCCATATATATTTATTTTAAAAAAAAATCGGCGGATCCTTGACAGAGCGTCCGTAAAAGAATAATGAAAATTTTGCTATGTGGCGATTTTTCATTTGATGATGGAATACGATTTCAAAAAGTATTTTTTTTAATGCGAAGTACACTTTAAAGAAAAAAAAATTCATGCCGAACTTATTAAATAAATTTAATTTAAATAACTTTAGTTTTGGCAGTTTTAATTTATTTAACAATAATTTTGTCACATCCATATTTATATGTATTTATATTGAAGTTTAACTATAAAAAATTATGAACTTAAAACGAAATTCAAAATTTAAATTAGAATATCCTTCAAGCTCAAAATTAAGTCCAATTGAGCTTTGTCGGTGGAATTTTGTTGTTATAGAAACGACTTCTTTTATATTTTACATACTCTAAAATATATGAAAATATTTTTTCAGTGATAAATTAATTAAATGCAGCAACAAACAATATATATACGTAATACAATATATATATTAAACTCTCTCATTGTTAAAGTTTAAATTCATTAAATATCATTTACACATATTCTAAAAATCCATTAGCAAGTAATTTACAGTTAAATTAAAATTGTTTGCTTTTGGCGAGAAAAAATGCTGCTCACCAAATCGAGTAATATTCGAAAGTATTTCATTTTTTTATATCCATTCTACTATAATTCCACCACTAAATTTGACTCATCCTTTATTACATACATAAATAGTTTAATTAGATTTTTTTTTCAAAATAGTCTGACAATGGCCGGTATAGAGACCTTCCTTGTTAATTCCAAAGATGTTTGCTTTCTTTTCTTTCTTTTTTCATAATATTTTTATAAAATATCTATTTACACAAAAGATAGTAAAAAATGCGATGTGATTGATTTTTTTTTCAAATACCGCCTTTCATTAGTAAAAGGTAGTATAATAGAAATATAGGTATTTCATCAAAAGTATATAAAAATATTTAGCTTTAAATTGAAACGAATATTAATAATAACGAATATTAATAATATTAACAATAAATTAAAACGAATCGCAAAGGACTTTAAATCCATAAACAAAAATTTAACAAAACTCTTTTGCGTTTTCCTGTAAACGAACTATAAACACTACTCATTCAGTTTTCAATAACAAGAACTATATTTTAAATCCGAAGAAAAAATGACAACAACATAGTAATCTGAGTATATTTACTAGAGTTAGAGCACCGCTCGGAAAAATCTTCAGGCAAACTGAAATCATAAACATTTTCAAATATTTTGGAAAGTGTTAAAAAAGTGTTGCCACAAGCATAAAGTTGAAAAATTCATCGCTAAGCCCATGTATAAGAAATTTTAAAGATCCCAGGCAACTGCAGCACTATGTTCAAAACGCTATGGAATCCGAAACTTACGGCAGTGGCTCGGATTCCGAGGAAAATACTATGTTTGAGGAGTATGTGCCTGGTTGAATTAATTTTTTTTTTATTGGTCTTTATTTTAGTTATATTTTGGGTTTTCTGTGGTACTTTTCAATTTGGTTTTCGTGTCATTATCTTATTGTTTTAGAATTTTAACTAGTTTTAGAATTTAATCTTTTTACACTTTTAAATACACTGCTCAAAACAATTAAAGTATATTTGAAGTTTTATATAAAATAAAGATATAAACGAAATTTTTTTTGCTGAAAATAGAAGAAGAGAATCACAAATACAAATTTTTCTGGTTTTCAAACTGTGGAGTATGCAAATTTTGAGTTCGACGCCAAAAACGTCGCTTCAGCGGCAGCGAATGAAATTTGATTTTCACCTGGATAAAAGAGAATGAAGACAAGGATGATCGGCATTCAGTGATTGCTTTGTTTCGATGAGTACGATGTCTCAGCGAAGTCATTTGACAGATTCAGAAGCTTGGAGAATTGTTGGTAGGTTAGAAGGGGGCCAAACTCAAGCCAAAGTAGTGCAAGCCATTGGAGTGTCACAAAGTGTCATTTCTAGGATCTGGAGCCGTTTTTTGGAGAGTGGATGTGCAGGTCGAAGACCAGGGCAAGGTCGTAGACGGGCAAAAACGCCCAATGAAGATCGTTATTTAGCGTTAACAGCTCGGAGACACCGAAACATGAAAGCTACTCTTCTCCAACAACACCTTCGCTCGGCTACAGGCACCACAATTTCAACTCAGACTGTCCGAAACCGGATCCATGCTGTAGGTCTGTATGCTCTCCGACCAATGGTATGTATTAGATTAACATCAAGGCATCGTCGCGACTGCAGGAAGTGGGCAACCGAGCATGTCAACTGGAGGAGAAATGAATGGAGCAATATTCTGTTTTCTGACGAGTCCCATTTTTCTGTGCATCCGGATAATAGGCGTATTTTCATCTGGAGGGACCGTGGCAGTAGGAATAATCCTGCGTTCGTGCACGAAAGTGTCAGATTTGGCGGTGGAGGAGTGTTGGTGTATGGTGGCATCTCCATTGACGGGCGCACTGACCTCTACATCATTCGAGATGGAGCTCTGACTGGTCGCCGATATAGGAATGAGATCCTCAGACCTATTGTAGTCCCTTACGCTGCAGCAATCAGAGATAACTTCATTTTAATGGACGATAACTGCAGGCTACATCGTGCAAACCTGGTGGAGGATTTCCTTTTCGAGGAAGGAATCGTTCGAATGGAATGGCCAGCGTGTTCTCCAGACATGAATCCAATCGAACACGTTTGGGACGCTCTAGGAAGACGAGTTTCTGGCCGCCAACAACCCCCACAAATTCTCCAAGAACTGGAAGAGTCGGGCAGAATACCCCAACTCGTCATTAATAGCCTCATTGAGTCCATGCCTCAAAGCTGTTCAACGTTGCTGGCCGCCCGTGGAAACCATACCTCCTACTGAAAATGATTTTCTTTGAAGAAAACACCTTTTCTTATTCTTTTTTCTCATATGCACAAATTGTGTTTTTTCCTTTTGTACACAAATGCGCAATAAAATGCTTTGTTCTCATAAAACATCATATTCATCATAAAAATAATTTATTCTCATATAACCTACTATGTCTGTCTACCATGTATCAATCAGCTAAAAATTTTCCCAGATACAAAATCCACCTAAAACTGCAATATCCTTTAATTGTTTTGAGCAGTGTATCTTTGTCTGGTTTTACTTGGTTTTAATTTCATGTATCACCGCATTTCCTTTATCCATTTAATTCATCTCTACGACAAGTTTTTAATGGAACTTTCACTTTTTACATTTTATATTAAATTTTAACTTTATTTTATTCTTACCTTGTTCTTGGCGCAGCATGTCCCACGGGGGACCTTGCGCCATAAAACCCAATTCAACCAACCAACCAAGCATAAAGGTAACAAAGAATCCCTAATGGCCCCCTAGGGCAAATTTTACATACGTTTTTAAAAAGTACACTTTATTTTCAATCATTTGTTGCCACTAACTTTCGTCTATTATAGTTTTCAGCAGAATTAGTTAGGGGTGTGTTTCTTTTAACATGATTGTGCATATGTTGATATTCTCTGAGGCATTGAATAGGGATAGTTCTGTATAACTTCCATTAAATCAGATCTAACATTTAAACTCATTTTTTTTATTTAAAGAAAATACTTGAAGTTTCTTGAGTACTTGAATACTTGAGGATTTAGTTTTTTTAGGAGCTTCTTGTTTTAAATCCCTTTGTGTTTTCAGTGAAAACAAGTATATAAAATAACAGTTTATGGAGAAAAAACTAATCACAATATCTATATACCGAATTCTTTCGCGGACTTAATAGAAAAAGGTAGACATTCAGTAAATGGACATTACTTTTTTATGACAATACGTGCCGCATTTTGAGGACTTTATATTTAATGAACGATGAAATCAAGTATCGATTCCATCATAATCGTGCTGAGGACCCATAAATAAATTTTAAAGACATAAAATCATAGATACATATCACGTCAATGAATTTTTATTAACCTAATCCATATCTGCCATTGTAAAGGAACATTTTTAGTTACAGATCGATTCTCCTATACTATGATATTCAGAAATGGTTATAACCTTAAATTTCTTCGAATGATATGGTAGGAATAATCTGCCATGCAATTTAATATTAGTATAGATAAGTATAAAAAGTCATGTTCAATCCGTGTGAAGAATTACTATTATGTTGAATATATAAAATTTTTGTTTTCAGTCAATTTCCTCATTTCATAATATTTTATACTTTCGTGCCATCATTGTTAAAAATGCATACTTAAAAATCAAACTATTTATGTTTTCTTGTATTATAACAGTTCTGAATATTTTAGCCTGACTATCTCTTTTCTTTTATATTTTCATATAATATGAAAAACAAGAGGTCAGAATAAAGATTTTTTTTTGGTATATTTCAAACATGTTGATTCTAAAGTGAATCAAAAATTTTTTAATGAAATTAAACATTACCATTTTTAATTAATGATCAATCTTGCATTTACAGTTTAATCAAAAATACGCAGGCACGTTATGCTTACTGTTTTACAAAGTATTGTATAAAACAAAAATTGATGAAATTGATAAAAATTGTTTAATTGTATGTTTTGCTACCAAATTATGTACTAAATTTATAAAAAAAAAATCGGTATTTTCGTGAGAGAGAATATATTTGTTATAATGGGTGGGTCGCATGGTTTGCAGACCTTAATTTCACTGAATCTGTTTGGGAACACCCAATCATTGTATGTGGATTTTAAAAGTAGTACACTGACTTATTCCGGAGATTCTACAGAACTTACAATCCGTCCTTTTACTTGAATGAAATTTGTTGACACAAGCTGTCTCAAAAAATCTACTAAAAGTATGAAGATTCGTTTTATGACTTGTATAGTTGTACAAAGTGGACACAATACATATTAGCCTGCCTGGTATAAAGCTACAATATAAGTTATGACAGTGAATTTCCAACTGGATGAATTAAGTTCGTTCCAGTATTCAGAACAGGATTGTTGTGGTTGAAGCAGCCAATTCGCTATTAATACAGTGTGATAAGTGAATTTACATTTACCTAAAATACAGTATCTTCAGAAATTTGGAACTACAGGCTTGGAATGATAAATGCGATATTGAACATATTATTAACGATTTGAATGAAGATACTTGTACAGACAGCATAAAATAATGAAACAAGAATTATTCAATTTTGTATAGGATATGTCTTTAAGGAACTGTTTAATGAACTGGAACAAATTCTGGTTTATTCGTTCAACTACAAACACGTCTTCAGCATAAACGTTTGCATTTATGCTGTACAATTACCTTCCAATTATTAATATTTCTTCAGTTTTTTAACTTAAAGTTAGTTAAGCTTACAATGAGAAAAAAATACTCTAATTCTGTTTCATTCTTAACAAGAATTATTTTCGAAATAGGGCAGAAACTATCGAAAAACTGTGGTAGTTTGAACATTTTTCGGAGTATTAATATAAACGTGTTTCAGTAGTCATCTATCTTTGACATATTTAAAATTCAATGGATTCAAATTTAAATACTACAATCGCCCTCTTCTTGTAAGGAAATTACTAAAATTTTACTTTCTTACATCTTGTTATAACAAGTCATAGTGTGAGATACTTCTGAAAAAATGTCTTGTTAAGGTTTCGTTCATCTGACGAAACCCTATTCGTCTCTATCCTTTGTATGTCCGTCAGTCACAGAGTCCGTACACAAAAAATGTATGTCAGAGACTCCAAATTTTGTATATTTAGAGTTGAATACCTCATGTAACATGACAAATCATAAAACGGGGAATCAAAATTTTGTTCATGTTAACAGTAATTCATGTTATCAGTATCAAATCTTTCTATTCGTTTTTATAAAGGACTGTGAAAACAGTTCATGTTAAAATTAATTCACGTTAAGCGTGTTCATGTTAACGAGGTTTACCTGTATTATAATTAAATCAATTTTACCAATGTCATCCACTCATTTTTGCGATTTAAATTTTAAAACTGAACCTTAATTTAAACATTTTTCGTGTAGACATTATAGCTTGGAGGTAAAGCCACTTGCTAGTAAATAGAAGGTTCTTGGTTCGAATCCCGATGAAATTGAATGATCCCCTTGAAATTTTCATACTAAAATACGATGGATTTAATTAAAAGAAATTTTGTATTTTTTGCAAACTTAAGGGTTTATATACATACATATACTAGCTTTTGCCCGCGGCTTCGCTCGCGTTAAATACAATAAACTATGTAATCGACCTTTTAATAACTCATAGAATTACCGAGGGATAAGTGGAAAATGAATTTTACTTATTATTTTTATATACAGTTACTTTGAAACAAAAACAACAAAACCAATTCACAAAGCAAAACTAAATCAAAAACCAAAGTGATTGTCTCATTCCCTAAAAGTCCAGGAATATTATAAATCTAAACTAAACGAATTAATCCAATCCGAAAAACAAAAACAGTAAAACCGAATCCGAAACCGAGTTTGTTTTCGGAAATCGGAAAGCCAAACCAAGACAACAATACCAAATCGCAAGCTAAACACGAATAGCCAAAAATAGAAAGCAGTTAAATCAATGTGAATCAACCGTGAAATAACAGAGTGTAGGTACCGTTTGTACTACAGTATGAAGTGCGAGCCAATGCCCACACTTAACTACAGATAGAGAGCACACAATGTTATCTTGTTTCAGAAACCTATCAGCGCCATGTATCGGAATCCATGAGTACCACTTTAGCTTTCTACCTTGCAGTTATGCAATGCTCCATACAAACTTCCACCCCCTCATTTTAAGGAAGTGTTGGAGGGGGGGTTAGAAAGACACAAAAAGTAGCCTATGTCACTCTCTATCCATTCAAATATCTCCACTTAAAAAATCACTTCAATTCGTCGCTCCGTTTTGCCGTAAAAGACGGACAAACAAACAGGCACACACATACATTTTCCCATTTATAATATTAGTATGGATATATTATCACTGACATTCATAATATTTATTTTAATTCAATTTTCATTCAATTTTAAATTTTTTTGCGATTTATTAATGATTTAACATTTTAAATTTCTTTTAAACAATTTTATTTCTTCAAAAAATTTGGATTTTGTGTTTTATTAAAATAAATTGATTTGAACTTTTTTATTTGATTAAAATCAATAACTTCCTTTTTATAATTATTTTAAAATTAAATTTATTGGTGCTACAGTCTATGTAAAAATTTAATAATTATAAAATAACAACTCGTATTTATTAATTAAAAGATAATTTTTTTAAAAGAAATATTAAATGAAACCCTCTGTGGGATCTGCGATCACACATACCCACTTTTTTGTATTATATATATTTTTATTTATTTCATATAATTTCATATTTTTGTTTTCTGTTTGTTTAAGAGTTAGAAAAATCCTTTTCCATTTAATTTTTGGCGGACAGTGCATAATTCGATCGATTTGTAACAAGAAACATATTTGAAAAATATTATAAGGACAAATTTGCTTTCAAATATTTCGGTTGACATTTAGTTAAAATCAATGTTTTCTTCGTGCAAACTTAAAAATAAAAGTTTATATTCAAATGATATTGCTTTTATCTAAAATATTTGTCGTGCAATATTACACTCTACACCATGTTTGTTTATAAAGAAGAGTTAAACCAAAAAACTTCTTCCTGTTTTTAATTTAGTTTGCAATGTTTAGAAATGTTACAAAGCTAAAATCAATACTGTAAATATTTTGCTATGAATTGCATTATTTGAAAAAAAATCTGTAACTTGAGTATTGCGTGTTTTATTTCTAAGTGTATTTGGTATACACTTAGGAATAAAAATGTACAACCGTAAATAAGCTGGGGAATAAGAATATTTGAAAGGGAAATTATAAAGGCTAACTAAGAGAATGTGCTTTTTTTTTACCAAATAAATTTTGTTCAGCATCATTAAAGGAAAATGGAAAGCAGCAGAATTTATCGATTTCATATTTATTTCGCGTATGAATATTATTGATTGCTGTGTTTAAAAGCACTTTAGAAGTTTCAATAGATTTTGTCATAAGTACTGCAAAAGGCTCAATTTTTTTTTCTACAAGTGGTTTTGTTTCAGTTTATTTGTGTAATTAAACAACTGTTTAAATATTTATATATTAAATATTTATTAAATATGGATTTACTTATTTCGCATTCATTATTTTACTTTGAATTAAATGCATCGATATTTTTTTAATCTACTGCGCTTCTTTTATAGCAGTACTTTATAACATAGGAATAATGTAAACCAATATATCTGCTAATTATATTAACAGATCATCGTCAAAGTAATCATCATATGTTTTATCATCAAAGAAATAATAGTAGAATTTTAATAAAAAATTTTGATACAAGTCGTAAATAAAATTAATTAAGGTTAAATGTAAACAACTGTTTAAATATTTATAAATTAAATATTTATTAGATATGGATTTACTTAATTCGTATTCATTATTTTACTTTGAATTAATTGCATCGATATTTCTTAACTCAATTGCGCTTCTTTTACAGCAGTACTTTATAACATAGGAATAATGTAAACCTATATATCTGCTAATTATATTAACAGATCATCATCAAAGTAATCATCATATGTTTTATCATCAAAGTAATAATAGTAGAATTTTAATAAAAAAATTTGATACAAATCGTAAATAAAATTAATTAATGTTAAATGTACCCCATTTCCTTTCAAGGGGTTGTACATGTACACGTGAAACATTTTTAATGAATTTTCTATGAAACATTATATTATTGGGGGAGTTTACAATCACTAGGCATTGAAATTTTATTGCCAATTGATAAGTCATTTTTTGCTATAAGGTTTTATTTCATGGAGCTCTATAGTTATTAGCCATTGACTTTTTACTGTTTGCCATAAAAATATTTTGAGTAGTCTGTCGAAATTTGCTGCTAGTATTATCATGAGCCAAATCCTCTTCTTTCTTAATACAAATTCGACATAATTATTTTATTAAACATAGTTATAACAGATGTAAATTTTCCAAGTTGGGTGAAGAAAGTCCGGGCCAGGATTCGAATCAGGGATGTATTGGCTGAAACCGCCAATGCTCATATCAACTGAGCCATCCTGGACAAACACTGGATGACTATTCCACCCAAATGACCTCAACGATGACAGAATCTGGGCTGATACTTTGGATCAGCTCTAAAGGATAAATCGGAGATCAATATTTGGAACTGCAGAAAACGCTGCATACGAAATCATATTAGATCAATTTTAAACACGATTATCCAATCAGTAAATTAATTATAACAGATGCAAATTTTCCCAAGTGGGTAATTTACATGTGTCATAATTAATTTAACGTTTGAATAATCGTGTTTAAAACTAATCTAAACGTAGTTAAGACGTGTCCCTGTCATCTTCAACTATCGCAGAATATTGATGAATTATTTAAGAAGTCAGTGCTGTCAATTAGGGTAACTTTGACCCAAATTAAGGTAACATTGCTCCACCTTTACAAAACTTTGATCCATGCTGCCATGGTGTAAACTTAGCGAATGATTTCCAATGAGCTGTCAAACTTTATATTTTGAGACCAAAACTTTGCCGTTAACTCAAGTGATGTAGCAGATTTAATTTTTTTAAATCTTTTGAGACAAAGTTGTCCTGATTGACTGTATCTGGTACTAAGTTCATCAGAACACCATTCAACATTTGTAACGAGTAAAAGCCGAATCGTATACAGGCTTTTTTTTAAATAATGCTATTGAGAGCCGCCTTTAGCTCGTCCTAATAGCTGGAATGACACAAAATTTTATAAATTGATTTAGAAAACTATGGAAAAAAGTTTGTTTTTAAAAAAGTTAGTTCTAATTACCGCCGATAGGCGAAAATTTGGCACTGTACGTTGAAAAAAATCAGAAACAGACAAAATTAATAATTTGCATAAAATGCTATGTTTTATTCATCATATTCCCTTTCCCGATGATGAATCTGACCATAATCAATGTGAGCACCGTTCTCTTGCACCACACATTGCATTCTTTGTCGAAGGCCAAGCGTAACATGTCACATGGAATAGCCCTTACTTTATGTATTATGTTGTCTTTTAAGCTTCTAAGATTTGTTACTCCCCAATACAGACTTTCGATTTCAAATAAACCCAGAGTAAAAAATCGCATAGAGACTGGGGGGGGGGGGGGCAGACTTATTGAAAACAGCACCATCACTTTACTGATCAAAGAGTTATCAGTAGTGATAACTCTTTGGTCAATGAATCGACGACGCCTTAAGGCGCAACATTATTCACAGAAAAAAGAACCTGATGATAATGTTAAGTCTATGGGGGGCGTTCTTTTCAAATATCTCGCTAAAATTTTAATATTTTTACATGGTTTTTTTGCATAGGATACCAAAGGACAATTTACAACCGAGCTAGTTTTTACTTTTTCGATTTTGATTATATATTTTTTATTACAATAGTTTGAATTTCAGAGCCGGTTTAAACCGGTTTTGAAAATTAAAGTAATTTAAAAAAATTATCTGAAATTAAAATTTAAAAAATAAAAACTAGCCCGGTTGTGGATCGTCTTAAGCTATCCTATGCAAAAAAATCATGTAAAAATATTAAAATTTGAGCGAGATGTGTGAAAAGAATGCCCCCATAGGCTTAACATTCTCATCCGGGTGTATTTCTGTGACTAGTGTTACGTTTTAAGTAATATCCTATAAATAGAATATTGTGTTAAAAAGTTATATTTGAACTTTAGAATTTTCTAATATGAAATGTACATTATCATAAGTAAAATTTAACTTGTGAGTATATTTACACTTATATGTACTTAAAACAATAAGATTTAATGCAATTCGCAAAGTTTTAACTATAACTAAATATTATATGTCTGAAGAAAAAAATATTCATGATAAAACGTTTTTAAATAATTGGAAATTTTCCAACATGACTAATATACGTAGTGTATCAACTAATATTTCCAAAGTACCTCATAAATCATATCAGTATTAATCACTCTGATGAAGTTTCTATGATAAAATCACATGATACAACAAAAGAACAGCAAGTTCCGTGTCACGACATTATATTGCTATCCAGTAAATCATTTTTGGGAAAAATTCTTATCTCCTAGACAACATAATCGGACAAATTGCATCATTCATAATTTAAACTGCTTCAGAATTCATTTAATTATACAGATCAATAAAAAAACTAACACTATGTATGCATATTTAAATTTCATTTTATAATAAAATGTGTTAAAACATTTAAATGTTTTTTATATATTATGAAAATATCCGAATTTTAAAATTCGTCATCCAAAAACTTACAAAGTATTAAAAGTTTTATTATTTAGTTTAGTAAATTCAGGAAATTAAGCCACATGAATTATGTTGTTTCATCCCTGTTCAGGGAAATTAAGAGTATGAAGTTTTGTAATGAATGTTTACTCGATAAACGTGCAATATTTCGTGCACTCGCCCAAAACACACGAGAACTATAAAGATGAAATAGATAGCAATAAATATTATGTTTAAAATACTCCACTCTGTATAAAATTAAAATTATCTATGAAGCGGCCGGCTGTCTAAATAGATGACATAAGCAAAGTTTTATAGTACGCTGAATTAATGTAATAGTTTTATATACAGAGCACATCTTATTTGTCTGTTCAAATTCTCACACGCAACAAATTGTAAACAGAAGCTTTTTTTTTTTTGACTTATTCGGAATTATCATATATTTCGAGTTAAGGCTTTATTCGATCAATGTGTTCAAAGAAGTGCATTGAACGCAGGTTTTCAACTTCGAATTCATTCCCGCGAAAACATTTAGCTATTTTTTAAAATAAATGTCATATAAAATCTACAAATTAGAGTTTCATGAAAATGGAAAATTTAAGGAATTCAATTTATTCGCTTCCAGGTCGTTTTGACTTCCGCACTAAACCGGGTGTTGAACGGCTGTATTCTAGGTGATGAATTTAAAGATTTAATCTCTGTTAGTAATTAAACTATTCTGAAATGCATCCTTTTATAATTTTTTAAATTCAAAATA
Organism: Maratus speculifer; assembly: GCA_964019185.1. Taxonomy (NCBI): domain Eukaryota; kingdom Metazoa; phylum Arthropoda; class Arachnida; order Araneae; family Salticidae; genus Maratus; species Maratus speculifer. Next base: position 157,236,094 of record OZ025299.1, read on the forward strand.
TGTATTCAGCGAATGCGAAAATAAAGAGTGGATTAGTTTGGCAAAAGAGGCGTATAATGCGCAATTATACAGTCAAAGATGAAAATACCAGTAATTATAAGATAGAAAAACTCACAAAGTATATATTTTTCTAAAATTTCTGAAGTGGCTCAGTTACAATACTCTGCAAATTTTCGTTTTTTGCAAATACTGGGGCTGTCCATGAAGTAATAAGACTGCCTTTTGTGTGCCAAGCAGAAGGCCAAGATCGTTTGCATCGTTTGCATATCGAATGTATCTTTTGCAAGCGATACATGCGATATCTCAGCTACAAAGACTGGTCTAAGTCAGTTGCAATTGAGCCTTTGCAGTGCACGGATCACTCGTGAAAAGGATGCACATTTGAAAGTGATGTTATTTTTTTTTAAAGTAGCGAAGTGTCAAAAGTAGCAATACATCGTAAACAATTTGCGTAAAACTAAACAAATCGGCAATTGAAACGCTTGTCATGTTACAAAAAGCTTACAGCGAGAACTCTACGTCCAATACTTAAGCGTTTAGATGGCTCAAAGCCTTCAAAGAGTGACGTAAAGAGAAGTCGATGACGAACAACGTGCTAGGCGTCCATCAGGTTTTTGAAACTCAGACAATGTGTCTAAAACAAAAGCGATTCTAGACTTTGATCGTGAGATGAGTGCTCTAATTATTGCGTAGACTTTGGGACTTACAAAATCGATTGTGCGCCGAATAGTTACAAAAGAGTTTGAAATAAGAAAAAAATCTAATAAACTGGTTTCAACACATCCTTCAAAGTGACTCAGTTCCTGGCAAAACACCGCGGCTCAATGTCCCAGTCACTATGTAGTACTTATCTATTACCATCAAACTTTTTTCTATTGCTTCGGATAAAAAGGTTACCATATTGAAAATCTAGATAACTTACAGAAAAATGTAATGCGCGTTATGACCAGCATTCCAGTTGAAGATTTGCATAGTCGAGCATAAAGGGATGGCAGAGTTAGTGGCAACGGTGTGTCAAAGAAGGAGAAGGTTATTTTGATTATTACGTGTATGTAAAATTATCTTGAAATAAACGAATTTTAAGGAATCATTTTCATTATTTTATGGAATTATCGCGTAAGTTTTTTTGCTTGTGAGCATATCACGCTCATAGGAAGTAGACTTATGATATCAATTCAAGAATGCTGTTTTGAAATAGCCACTGCAAACATGAGCTTTAATAACACCATACACTGAAATATTGGGTTTAAAGGACTGGTGAACATGACAGTCAAGTAATAAATCATCTACCAATATAAGATAAAATTTCAAAATTGAGATAAGAAGTATATCTGGAAACTTACAACAGACTACTAGTAATCTGCATTGAATTCAACCGCCGCAATTAATATTTCTTAAATTATTCAATTACCAAATAATCGACCAATTTATGTACATTTTACTGCATGAAATTTGACATTGCTAACTAAGCATATAGACAGAAACACATAACAGACGAAGCATATAACAGAATGAAAAAGTATCCAAACCGGGTATAGAACATGGGTCATTGATACAGCCAATTTGTCACAGTCGAGTCCAGGCTAGGATACTCTTTCACACTGCTAGATGTAGGGTAATTTGAGTTCAGATACCCAGTTGTATAAGACACCGTATCACGTAGTTTTCATATGCTCATTTTCATTTCATGTCACATAGTTTTCATAGGCGCAGGTGCTGTTGGTGAACTCCGTGCAGCTCAGTTGTAAGCAACAGGGTTCAAAATTGATACTTTAATTTCCGTTTGTGCTCTTTTTAAAAATTTTATAGTAATGCGCTTTTACTGTTATTTCGTCTTAACCCTTCTAGTAAGTGAGAAAAATCTAAGTTGTAAAATCTCTGACTTCTCTATCTGCCTATATAAGTCTTAGTTTAAAAATCAGAGGAATAAATCTGATGTTTTTAGAGAATACTAGTACCTGCTCTTTCTGCAAAGCATAAACGTCTGCCCGATCCCACTTCTCCACACAGTAAAAATTGAAGACCCAAATTGGGTTGAAATATTTCTGGGTATAGTAATTTTACTGAAATGGTACAGTAAGGATTCCAAAATGGTAGAGTATTTTTCCCAAAATAGATAACTCAAAATGGTTCAAAACAGAGCAGATCTTTATTAACATTAAATTAATCAAAATTTCTGAGGTATAATGTATATACTATCTAAGATATTTTAATTGTTTTAATGTCATTAAAAATCAGACTTATTTAAAACGATTTTGTGCTACAAACTGAACTTTCCAAATTGGAACAATGCTGTACCCAAAAATCTTTCAACCCAATTTGGGTATTTTGTTTTTACAGTTCATCATGTTGCTGTAATTGAAAGAGAGACCCTTCGCATTGCCGTTGAACATGGTATAATAACATAGGAGCATGTGCTTGACACAAATAGAATGTGCATTAAGTGTATGCCGTGAATAAAAGAAATGCGTTTTCAGTTTGAGATATTTGGTCTTCATGTGTCTTACATTCACTTGATGGTCAAAATTTGAACTATGATTTTTATTCCAAATTTCTTTTCCTCCTTAGTCCATATAACTAACGTTCCAAGTTTCATCGATATCGGTCATACAGAGCGAAATCTACGCAGGTTTAAATAGGGTAACTTTAGTTATAACCACCCTGTATATGGTATTCTGAGTCAAAGTAGATCAAGTCCGTAGATTATTATGCGAAGATATTTAGAGATAAGTTAATAAAATTTTCTAGATTTCATTCGGAATTAAATAATACTAGCACCATTTGGTCCTCGAATTTTCAACTTAAAAATTAGTTTGTTACTGCACGAATATATTTATTATGTTCTAGCAGATAGCCCGTCAAAATGACGTGTTTGCATTTTTAAAGGATGATAAAAAATTACAACTGTGGTCAGTCATAGCCACTTTAAGCTGAAACAATTTTGATAAATACAGCGATTAAACTCGGAGAAGAAAAAATCTAACCAAAAAAAAAAAAAAATCAACAGAAATCTGCATTTAAAACTATAGCAAAACTATCTGGTAGATGGGGGTGGGGATTATAATGAAATTTAAAACGCACCCGCGGTTTGCTTAAATAAAAAGTTCTAATTAAATATTGTTTTTGAAATCGTGGAAAGATTTCAAAGCGAAGTAAAATGTAGTGACGTCATTTACAGCTCCCACTGTAAATTTGACCAATGAGAACGCTCCATTACGACTATGGAACGGTTTCATTGGTCAGAAAATAGATTGCCTTTAAAATCGGAGGTAACTTTTCACAATGTTTTTTATAGATTTGAAATTCTCAAAAGTCATTCACGGCTGTAAAAAAAAAAAAAAAAAAAAAAAAAAAAGCAACCCGTATATAAAAATTTTAACATTATTGCATTTAAAACGCACCTTCGCTTTCCTTGAATAAAAAGTTTTAATTAAATATATTTTTTGAAATCGTGGAAAGATTTCAAAGCGAAGTAAAATGTAGTGACGTCGTTCACAGCTCCCAGTGTAAATCTGACCAATGAGAACGCTCCATTACGACTATGAAACATTTTCATTGGTGAATGAGTTTCTTTTTCTCGTGGATAGGTTGACCCCGGAATGGTTATGCACGGAGGGGTTTTATATATATAGTATAGTATATATATAAAACCTATAGTTATACTATAGATATATATATAGTATATATATATAGATCTATATAGATATATAGATATATCTATATAGCTTATAGTATACAGATAGTAGCCATCTCAAATTCGGTTGAACGTAAAATCGTATTTGATACACTTTGGTCCTGGATACCTCGTGTGATGATAAACTATAAATTTTGTTTTAAATCCCTACCTTAACCTTTTTATTCTTAATTCTTTTGTAGTAGTTTATTTCAGGTGTAGTAGTAGGATAATTAAAGTATTAAAAGTGCCAACACATTTTGAGTACATTATTATTAAGGATGATTTAAAAAAAGGTCACTTTCAATTAATGAATCTTTCTTATGTAATCATAATGTTTTAAGTTGTGACAGTTATTAAGCAAAAACTATCAAGTACAATTACTTGTGGCAATAAATGCCACTGAAAGACCACTTGTCGTTTACGGAAAGAAAAATCTTCAAATATATCCAGAAATCTGACAGAAATTCACGCGGGAGTCGTCGTACGTTTTATTTTCTTTCAACATGATTTAGCATTCTGTCCATTTCAATTCAGCTAAAAAATGACCCAACCATAAAAGAAGTAACAAACTTTCTTTGTCCGGAAATCGTTGGATTTATATCTAGAAAAAAAAAATTAGAAGGAAATAATAGAAGTTTAGTTGTAGAAATTTCTGCCAAACGATAAAAATGATGTTTTTGCGCGATAGAATAGATTTATTCATGTTCAGGAGAACACAGAGAAACACAAAAAACATTGTTATTTTCTTACACTTGATATATCTAACTGTGTAAATGTTGTTTGAACTGTAAAAGTGTAACTAATCATTTTTTAAATGCGAAAATTTCATACGATACTTAGGAAACTAACCAATAGTTTAAAAATGCAAGGTTCGAACCCTAATTCAAATATAATCGTTTGATGAGGTTGGAAATTTATTTTAATCACAGGCACTTGTATAAGTAACCTATATGGACTTAAATTTGACGTAGCGCCATAAGATGAACAATAAAACCCTCTTGTGATGGGTCAAATCCTTAAATATAAAAAGCTCAGTCCTAATACATTATACAAATTACTTGATTATTACAAATAAGTAGTATGCGGATAATAAATACTATTAAAAAATCAGTTTCGATGCTCATGGTTTCAATTCTATGTGAGGCGAACGATATTGCTGTGTGAGTTTTTTTTTTTTTTTCAATTAGAATGTGGTTAATTTCTCATTTCAAAGCACTCCAAAAAATTATTTCTCATTATAGATATCAATAAAAAGTGACTTTTACATAGCATCATAAATCCTTCCTATTACATGCTCAGTTATAGCGTTTCCACGTGTAGCACATAAAAAATATTAAAAATTTTTTGTATTTAATCAAAATTGTATAAGTTTTATATATTTCAGAATTTATGAACAAAACGATGAAAATTTTACGTGATTTTTTTCGGACTGCGGAATCAATAACTTTTCAAACTCGAAACCCAAGAATTATGTTTTAATCAACTAGGGTAAACCCTGCAGTTGTTGATATCCTTCCAGTAGTTGATGAAATTTTTAAATATTATGCACTTTCAGACGTAAAAGTGTTTTACACTTGTGGCACTAGACATAATATTTTTGTTTGAATGTTGAAGCACCTTTTGTCACACTGTTGTCAGCTGCCTGCTGTAAGAGAAGTTGATTTATGATACTTTTGTTAAAAGCGAAAAAAATGAGTTTTTGATAAGTTGGAAAGAGTTATGGTAAGTTGCAATAACCCACTTCCATCTTGCTTAATTCTAATAATAGCTTTATATGAATTATTGTTAATCACGGGTAAGAGATAATATTTTAAAAATTACTTAATTTTCGACTGATTTCTTCGATTGATCTACTACTGGGGAAATAACAATTAAAGGAGCCATTTATTTAGAATTTTGTTACAATCTGATATTAGTATATTTAATTATTGCCCATTATAGGACATTTATTGAAACAGGGGTGTCAAACTTTGGTCAGACGGATATCACTAATTTTTAAAAGAAATAATCGACTTCTTGAATTTCGTAGATTCAATGATTAAATAAGGCAGCTATTTTTCTAAAATTTTAATGGTATTCGGCGGACCATACGTTAACACCCTTGCATTAAGGGTTATAGTAATCATGCTTGTTTATTTCTAAAATTTAAAAGGAAGGAAGTATAGTAAAAACCCAGTAACACAGACCTTACTTGATCTACTATTGGCTGGATTATCCTAGTTGCCTAAGCACTATATGGCCAAAGGCCATCCATTACTTGCAAGTTTAGACTTTTTGTTAAATATCTAGAAAATAAGATGATGAATCATTGTGAAACTCCAGGGATGTAAATAGAATAGTGCCGGTCATATATTTCTGTGTAGAGTTTTTCACGAAACCCCATATGACATCGTCAACAAATTGAAAGAAACGAATATTTTTTGAATAACCATGCTAATGTAGGGCAAACCAAAACTAATTTAGCAAAAGCGTTCAAAATGTAGGTTATGATTAGATACCATATTGTAACAAACTGTGTTCATTTTTCTGACGGTAGCATGTATACTCGTAGAGAAATTAAAGTTTTCATAAAAATAGCCCCAAATTTTGCCAAGTTCTTTGCTTATGACTTGCATAATACTTAATGTAAAAAAAATCTTTTAGAAAATATGATAAACAGCATAGTAGACAATATCCCGTTCAAAATTAAAAAAAAAATAAAAATTGTGTGAAAAATAAGCATTTTCCAGCTCCCAGAGTAACTCAAGTTTCAAAACTGATGACTTGTAAGAAAGTATGTGAAAATATACTTGGTTAAATATGGTAATGTATCAAACAGGTATTATGCACCATCTAAATGGGCTATCTCTTTTTATTTCAAAATGGATTTGGTCTATTATGGTTAAGAGCCCCTCACTCTTACACACACATACATATATATATTTGTATATATATATATATATATATATATATATATATATATATATATATATATATATATATATATATATATATATTGGTAGTATTGAACAAATTGAAAGTAACATTTTTTTTTTACCTTCTTTTTCGTCCTATTTAAAAAATAGGATGAAAATAATCATAATGTAATATATAAATAATAATAGGATTTTAAATGGATGAAAATAATCATAGTTTAAATACAAAAATATCTATTTTTCTTTCATTGTATATACACTGGTGTCCAAAAGTTAAGCATAATTGGTAATTAAGTAATTATTTTTAAGTAATGAAAGAAATATGAATCGGAATGTGCTGAAACTCCAGGTGTGTAAACAAAATAGTACGCGTCACATATTTTCGCGAAGAGTTTTCCCCGAAATCGAACAGGGGTCCGTCAACAAACTGAAAAAGAACGAAGATCTTTTGTATAACCCTGTCAAAACTAATGTAGCAAAAGCGTTCAAACTGCACATTATGATTAATTGGCTTATTGTAATGTACTGTGTTAATTTTTACAAGGATAGCATGTATACCAGTATGGAAATTAAGGTTTTTATAAAAACAGTCCTAAATTTTTCCAAGTTTTTTGCTTATAATTTGCAGAGTTCTTATTATAAAATAATGTTCTTTTCTGAAAATATGACAAACATCATTGTACACAATACCCTGTCATCAGAATTTAAAAATAATAAAAATTGTATGAAAAATGAGTATGTTTAGTAAATAATTTTTCATTGCGCATGCGTCAACGATATCAAAATGTCATTTGCATATTGTGTTAGCTAAATGTATAGAGCAACTTCTGTAAAAGTTTCAAAAACATAGCTTGAAAATTCTGAAAATGGGAGCCTATAGAATCAACTCAAAATCCTTTATTCCCTAAATAAAGCAAAAAGATGAGGGGCTGTATCCATATTCCATTGTTTAGTGCCTACACAATATTGCACGTACAACTATATTTAGGTAAAACCCCTGATTTTTTTGCTTCCTTTAGGAATAACGGATTTTGAGTTGATTCTATAGGCTCCCATTTTCAGAATTTTCAAGCTATGTTTTTGAAACTTTTACAGAAGTTGCTCTATACATTTAGCTAACACAATATGCAAATGACATTTTGATATCGTTGACGCATGCGCAATGAAAAATTATTTACTAAACATACTCATTTTTCATACAATTTTTATTATTTTTAAATTCTGATGATAGGGTATTGTGTACAATGATGTTTGTCATATTTTCAGAAAAGAACATTATTTTATAATAAGAACTCTGCAAATTATAAGCAAAAAGCTTGGAAAAATTTAGGACTGTTTTTATAAAAAACTTAATTTCTCTACGAGTATACATGCTATCCTTGTAAAAATTAACACAGTATATTACAATAAGCCAATTAATCATAATGTGCAGTTTGAACGCTTTTGCTACATTAGTTTTGACAGGGTTATCCAAAAGATCTTTGTTCTTTTTCACTTTGTTGACGGTCCCCTGTTCGATTTCGGGGAAAACTCTTCGCGAAAATATATGACGCGTACTATTTTGTTTACACACCTGGAGTTTCAGCACATTCCGATTCATATTTCTTTCATTACTTAAAAATAATTACTTAATTACCAATTATGCTTAACTTTTGGACACCAGTGTATATATACAATGTTTAAATACAAAAATATCTATTTTTCTTTCATTGTATATATATATACAATGAAAGAAAAATAGGTATTTTTGTATTTAAACTATGATTATTTTCATCCATTTAAAATCCTATTATTATTTATATATTACATTATGATTATTTTCATCCTATTTTTTAAATAGGACAAAAAAGAAGGTAAAAGAATGTTACTTTCAATGAGCACAGCGAAATTACTATACTTTGTGATTTTTTTTTAAATATGAGTTTTATTCCAACTAATTTTTGTTCTACCAGATTTTTGGCTGAAAAATTAAGGCAACCGAAAACTGTAATCAAGAAGCAGAACATGAAACGCAGTGACCGGAAGTTTAATATGCAACATCTCTACAATTGGATGTTAAGAACCTCAAAGACATTATCGGTAACGCAAAGTAGATTTTTTAAAATGGCATACACTGTAACGTGCACCACAAATTGCTTTGTATTTTTTGACCAAATTAGAAAAAAAAGACTGATAATGGCAAAATCGCGTGATATGTCTATTTAAATGCTCTAGCATTAGCATAAAATGAAAACTGATATGCACAAATGCTTTTGCGATTTTAAAGGAAATATCTATACTTCAGTTGTTTTCTTTAGTTTAAAATAACATGATAAAATTTTTTTTTTTTTGGAATTTACAATATTGTCAAATATATACTCTGTTTTTGAATGCGCATTTATTTAACCTTTCATTTATAGGAAGATTAGTTGAAATATAATTTTTTTTCACTACTTAAAGAATACAATAGCATTTTATCAAAAGTATTAGAATATGAATTTACATATATTTACATAAATTAGTATCATGTGTTTGGAATTAAAATAACCTATTAGAAGATTTCTGGAATTAATAACAAACACGTTACAATTTGAATGGCTAATAAAGTACACTGTACTGAAGTTCATTAATTTTTTTAACTTCGCATATAAAGAAATGCAGATATGTAAAATATTAATATTTTTGAGTTCTGAAGGTTATCTACTGTAATTTCTTAAAAAGAAAGAAAAATCTTTACTAATAACATAAAGGTAATTCATATAAATTTACATTGAGCTTTTGTTGAGGGAGGGCTTTAGAGTAAAATAATAGTTTGAAACTTTTCTTTGCTTAGTGATGAACAAAATACTGTTTGGCTCTTTATTTTATTTAGAAAGACTCATTATTTTAAATCTCTGTTTGTTATTGCCATTTACAAGAAAATAAGGCGCAGTATAATGAGATTTCAATAAGTTAAAAATAATCATACTAATTATCGAAAAAATATGTATGTATACACATTTTGAGTTTATTTACTGAAATTTGTACTGTAGCTATACATAGACGCATATACGGAAAGACAGTCATTTTGTAAAAAATATGTTTTACGGGATGTCCCAATCCTAAAACGTATAAAACAGCGAAATTGGAAAACATTTCAATTACAATAATTTCTTCTGTTATTGAAAATTACTAATTATAATTGTGACTAAAAAAGTAGTCATGTAACTTTATTTGTTAACTACTACCAAAAAAAGTAAAAAAAAAAAAAAAAAAAAATTTCTTAACTCCGCAAAAGTTTCTGCGATTTAAAAAGAAAATGTATTTAGTTGGTTTTATTTTAAAAATATGTTTTTTAAATCAGTAATGTATATTACGCTTCCTTTTAAAGAAAAACGAATGATAACTATATTATGAGCATATTATGAAGATGATGATATTAAATTTATGTGACAAACTTTAATTTATATCTCCCATCCCTTTTAACATGTCTCTTTTATAATGAGATGTATTGAATTCAACCAAATATAATCTAAGAAATATTTTAACCTAAAACATTTTTATGATTATAAAAATCATTTTTACGAAGTATTATAAAATTATTACAATGTTAATTCATATTTTATTTTGTAAATTATAAAAGCATATTTACATACGTAATTTCCGCTACGTCCGTTTGTTGCCTCAATAAAACGCACGATTACCTCTTGTTGTCTTTCATCTCTCCGTGTAGCGTATGATATTTAATCTTTTATTTAAATTTATGCTACATGTATCTAAGGTCTTATAAAGTAAGGAAAATAACACCATACCATGTGTTAGAAATTTCCGTAAAGGGATGCAAGCAGTCTCAATCAACTGGAAATCGTGTTTACTTTTTGAATATGAATTTTGGATATGCAAATTTTAAAGCAGGAATCGTCTATGTTTAAAATTGAATTTTAAGGTTATAATACTTACTTTTGTCACCATATCTGAAATCTTTGCATCAAGGTAGCTTTGAAAAACGTACTGTTTATATAACTTTTTGTGAAATCTTTAGAGCGTTAGAAGAGTTAGTCTCGTGAGAAGTCTCGTGATACTAATGATAAATCCATGTGACTAATTTATATTTTCCACAAATTAAATTTAGTTTTCTTATGAGATACAACAAATAGATTCAAATTATTCCAGAAATGTTTTCTATTCAAAAAAATATATTTTTTATTGTGAAAATTATTAATGATATCTAAGAAATTTAAATATCAAATTGGTGTTGTTGAATGAAAGTCATTGCAGTTTTTAATAAGTAGAAGACTTTTTACAACAAAATGAACCATATACGACCATTACAAACCATTATTGAACCATTACAAACAACTGCATATGAATGAAAATATTATTTATTTCATCATTAATCAGGAATAATGTTTTAACCATCATTCGTTTTTAAGAAAAAAATGTGTATAAGATATAATTTGGATAGTTAAAAATGCGCTTTGCTTCACGGCTCATTTATCTAATTTCTAATTTATTCTGAGACAAGTGGAAATATAACGATTTTCCAATACATATGGTTATCTACAAATATTAGACTAGAAATTTATAGAAATTTTATGTGAATTCATTTACTTTAAAATAATATATTAAAACATTTCTTCGATTAGTCATGGCAAGATACTATTTGGATCCTTATCAAATATCCTGTTTTAAAGTTCATTAATGTAGCTTCCAGTTTATACAGAGATAAATAATGCTATATGAATTTATTAATGCTTAAAAGGTTACAAACCTTAATTTATCAGAAAATGCTAAGAATTTACTGATATTTTACATTAATTTGTTTAGTTTAAAACAATAATTACATCATTTCTTTCGGTTATTCATGAGCTGGATATTATTTTGTTTATTAATGAGATAGTTTTATTTAATTTTTCTCGTTTATAAATTAATATATATACATTTGAATAACTTAAGTTTATTAACCGAAATTTCAAAAACACTTATATTAATTATGGGCTTTTTACATAAATTTATTTAAATTTTAACGATAAATTACATAAAATAATTCTGAATTTTATATAAAAAATTTACTCATACAACACGAAGTATTCATTGTCAACTTACAAAAATAGGGTACGACAGTAAATTCCTAAAAAGGGAATCTATATGTTATACCAAAGTTAAAATTTAAAAGAATTATATTGCTATCAATAAAGATTAATACATAATTATTTTTTTAATATTCTTTTAAATTAACATTCGATTTATAGAAAGATAAATAAAAACGTTATGATTTTCTAATACTTCAATGATGCCAAACTTGATTTCTGAAAAAAAATTAAGAATTTAAAAACGTAATTTAAATTATAAATTATTAAAAAAATCGTGAAAAATATGTCATACATTTTGAAGTATTTTTTTAATATTTATGCAAATGTAAAGAATACATATTCTTTAATGCAATAAAATTATGTAATTTTTATTCTTTTTATTAAAGTTTCAAAGCATTAAAATTCTAACAGATCATAAATTTTAAACAAAATATAAAACAGACTTAAAAATATTTTTTCCTACATTCGTGTTTTTGTGGCAACACTGCGTTGTTTTCCACATTACTTACTGTCTTATTTGACGTGTAATTACCGAATATACAGATATGTGCGACTGCGATGTATTTCAAATAGAAACTAATACGAAATTAAAGATAATAAAATCATAATTGCAATATTTAAATGAAATACTTATATTTCCAATATAAATTCAATTTATACTGGAGAATAATAAGTGAATATGTGTACAGGACGATTAATTTTTTTTATAGATGTATGAGACCATAGCGACTGTACTGTTCAAAGTAACAGTATGTCATTTAGGATTAAGTTATTTTATAACATGAGCTCAAGAATGAGATAAAACACAGCAATCGGAGTCTTACATTTTAGGTTACAGTGACGAAATTTCAAACTTTTCAAATAGAAATACCCAATTTGTTTCATTACAAAATCATGTTCACTTCGAAAACCATAACTAGTGTTTAAATTAATAATTTCCACTATAGAAACGGTGACATAAAAAAATGCAAAGAACAACAACGAAAAGTAGATATGCGTCCACACAGGCGACACAGACAAAAAATTTTGCTTGTATTAGAATGTTTTTAAGTGTAACATATTATGTAATATCGCATGCAAGAGACTATGAACAGCAATAAATCAACTGCATGAAGATATTGGAGAGTCTCACGTTTAATGGTGCTTTTATGTCAATCTCACTTAGTGGTTGTATGCCTAGAATTTTAAATACTCCTATAAAAAATCAAATGAGATGTCTGTGTGATCTTATCAACCACGGGATTTCAAAATGGTGGTAGATGACAACGACACCATTTTTTTTTCTGCAACACAGTTGGAGCAAGAAAGAAACTTCTTTTCTTTTCGTTCGTTTTTAAGTTTATGTAGACATTTCTTCATCTGAAATTAGATTTTTACTTTCATCTGTCTTTACAAGAAGAAAATATTGGATTCGTGAAAAATCTCGACATCCAATTTTTGATGGATCTATACGTTTCAGAAAGTCCTGAGCACGATTTCTGGTTTTTGGAAAATGTCTGTCTGTCTGTCACTCTGTGAGTCTGAATGTGAGAAAAATTTTGTGGGCGCTCTATATCAAGAACTAAAGCACGGACTTTCACAAAATTTTATATTCTGTTGCACCTTGATATAAACTGAAGCTGGTTAGTTTTTGGTGCATATCTCTTAACAGGTGCGCTACTATGCTGCATTATTCATAATTTCCCAACAAATCTATCTCAAGAAATATTGAATATATTTTTATAAAACTTCAGTTTGAGTTAGTCATTTATACAACACGGTGCGGACTATGTTTTGGTGTAAATCGCCCAACAGTTGGCGTTGTAAGCTGCATTATTCATGATTATCTCAATAACTAATGCACGAATTTTTCCAAAACTTCAGATTCAAATAGTCCCTGATTTAGGTCAGTGTTATTTAATTTTTGGTGTAAATCTCCCTACAGATGACGCTGCTTTGCTGAATTTTTCACGATTTCGCAGAAGCTGTATTTCAAGAACTAATACATCGATTTTCATGAAAAAACTTTATTTTAGTAGTACCTGATAAAAGTATTTCGTGAGCAGTTTCTAGTGTACATCAACCAAATGTGGCACTGTTATGCAAAAATTTCAAAAAGATTTTGCAATAGCTCTTAGTAACTAATGCACGGATTTCCATCAAACTTCAGACGCAGTTCTAAGTTGACATAAGTTGTTGCTGCTAGATTTTCGTGTAAACCACTTAACCGGTGACGCTGCTATGTTTAATTTTTCAGGAATTATTATCATGTATAAAATAGAAGTAAGTTTTTGGGATTGCCACATCTGAAAAGTTAATATTTATACTGGTTTTTCACCATGATCAACATTTGACGATTAAAAAAGAGTGTCTTCATGTAAAAATTTTAAAATAGTGCCATTAAACTCATAAATGTAAAATCTCAATTGTTGGTTTTTACTTAATTTTAGAGTCTATATAAAACAACTAGGCACCAAATATCACCTCGATTCATTGAATAATGCGGTTTCTAGGGGCTCATGTAACGACAAATTCCTTTTTATAATCACCCAGTATATGTATATTAATTTTATTCAAATAAATGTATATATATATATTTTCAATCTTATACAGTATTATGGAATACTTTAGATAAAACGGGTCACCCAAAATCTGATGCAACACTGTAATCCACTTTCAATTTAAAATTAATTGTTGTCAATATCGTCTATTTTTTTTACAAGTAAATACACAGTTATACTATGATACAAGCGGGGATGACACAGCTATACTCGATCAAAATTAACTTCATCTGCAATTGGAAATAATATTTTCTCTGTATCTTACTCTCTGTATTCAAGTTATAAAGAATTGTTATTTATAATAGCATTATTTAATGAATTAAACAGCATGAAAACTATGTATGTGCATACTTGTTTATAAATTTTACAATTCTTACATACTTACAACTAAAAGATATAAATCCAAATCACATTTCTAGCTCGATTGTGGTTTAACCCCCCATCTCGATTCCTATTGAGAATGTCTAAAAATTTCTTCACATTCTTAATGCTATTTTTTTTTTTTTTTTTTTTTTTTTTTTTTTTTTACCAAAAATAGTCAAATTTGGCGTCATTCTTTCATTTAGATACAAGTATGTGTTTTTGTATTCTTAATTTTTAGAGTGCATTTTTCGGCCAAATGTAGCCAAAATTTTGTGAAATAGCTCATTCTTGTCTGTTGCCAACTTCTTGGTTTCGTGACACTGACTCGAAGTTACCCAAAATGAACCACTTATCAAATTTGTTCGAATATGTGACTTAGTTCAAAGGTCTTTTGTTAATCAAAAACGATAGATTAAAAAATTTAGATTAAAAAAGTCTTTTCTAAGATAAGATTAGCTTGATCCACAGTGACCCCCAAAATGTCCCGCTAATAAAATTTTCTACTCTTAAAACACATATCTTCTGAAATAGTATGTGAATATTAAAGAAAAGGTGGATACATTCGGTTTCAAATTGAGTCACGTTTCATGACGATGAGTTTTAATACAAAACTCAATTACAAACTACAAACTGAAAGTGTTAAAAATTTTGTTATCTTTATAAATATTTCTCTTACCTTAATAATTATTTGGCATTTATTAAAACTGATGAGTTAAATGTCAGCGTGCAAAAGGAACATTTTATTACTTCATATTGTATTCAAAATTAATAAAAATTTCAAACATTTGTGTACATCTTGATTTTTATTATGTAACAGTATCTTCAAATAAACCTGAAATAAGTCGAAAAATATCCCATATTCCATGATTTTTTAAACCTGTTGGGGCGCATGAAGCTGATGTTGAACGGATTTGAAACTTTTTACATATGATAAGGGGACATAATAGCATTGTATCCAGAATGCGCCAGTTACAGAATAATTTTTTTATTTTCTATTAAAATTCTGAGAAATTAACATAATTTAGCTAAAACTCAAGGATTTCGCGCACTTTGGGCGCATTAAGATCTCGATTCCAAAGCAGAAATTTTGGTTACTTAAGGGTGTTCTCAACTGCTCCTCTTAACAAGCGCAAAACGATTTGACACATTTACAAATTCATTTTTTTAACGGAAAGATATAAAATTAAAATGCCTGACTATGGAAGCGATTTCAAATCGAGCTTAATTTTCCATTTTATGATAGTTAAATTACCTATCCAGTTCTAAGCTATTTCGATCACGTGATCACCCGTTTTCTCCTGCTTTTCGACTGGTTTTTCTGCTTTCGTTGGGAAATGTGTTCAAAAACGTCAACTTTGAAGGCTTGTTATGAAAACTCTATTGGGTTTTCAAATAAATAAATAAATAAATAAATAAATAAATAAAAACAGAAAATTGAATGCAATTAGACAGTTTCTGAATAACAACACCTGCCATTTTCATGCATTTCCCAACAAAAATAAATTAATGCATGTGTCACAAAGTGGCCCTTTTAGATTTAAGAGCACCCTTAATAAGTAATACAATACACAACTTTCGCACAGCGGGGTGATTTCAATTAAAAAAAAAAATTCTACGCTCCACCCTAATAAACACTTTCGTTGAAATCGATTAAAAAGGAAGTTATATTTCTTTTAACATTATTAAATCGAAGTCATTTAATTTTATTAAACTTATTTCTATTACTTTCTTCAATTTTAAACAACATATTAAAACATTTTTTCAAACCGTATTAAAAAGATACTAACAGAAATCGTGAATTAAATACTACGCTTTAAGGCTCATTTATTTTACTTCCCATTTAATCGAAGGTAAGTTGAAATATAATGATTTTTCAGTACTTTAAGGGTACTAACTGCAATTTCGAAAAATTTCATCCTATGAATTCATAGACATTTTATGTAAATTAATGCTGTTTTAAATTATTTTAATAACATTTAAAGGCAGTTGTTTGATAAGTAATGTGTAATATGGTGTTTGGATTGATAATACAATTTTGTGCTCTAAGGCCTTTTTTTGTCCCCTTTTTACGAAAATAAATAGAAATATATTCATTTTTCAATATTTAAACAGTTCCAACCATTTTTTTGTAACATTATGCTGCGAATTTTACATAATAATAATGTACATTTTATATATATTTATTTTAAACATAAATCCTAAAAATAATTATGAATAGACAAGAAAAAAAATCATGCCATTATAAGTATTTTTCTGGTATTTACGTAAATATGAGAAGAACGTAATCTTTAACAACAACAGCAAGAAAATAAAATATTTAATTTGCTATAATGTTTAAAAAAACAAATCATTCAATTCTGAAGCTAGAATATATGTCTCGTTAAGTGATTAAATTTTGACATTTTAATTTTATTAAGCGTATTTTATGTAGTTTCTTTCTTAAGTTTAAAATAACATGCTAAAATATTTCTTCGATAAGTCGCTGAAAAGATAGTACATGGATCTTTAATGAAACGTTTTAAGGCTCATTTATTTAACTTTCCATTTAAACGAAGATAAGTGGAAAAATAATGATTTTTCAATACTTTAAGGATACTAACTGCAATTTCTGAGAACTTTATGCTAAGAATTTCTAGATAATTTACATAAATTTAGTTTTCTTTCGTTTAAAATAACATGTTTAAACATTTCTTCGATAAGTAATGTACAGATCGTTAAAAAAGGCTATAGTTACATTTCTAAGGAATGAAAGGAAAAATTAAAGAGCCGTTTTTATTCGCAGAAACTTCTTTTTAATGATATGAAATTTTAGTCATAACGGATCATTTATATATTAGTATTGAGCCTAACTAAGATCAATAGAAACACTGTAGGCTATTTCCATGAAACCTTATCATGTCTGTTACACAGCTGAAAATCATCGCCATGCTTATTAGCCACTGTTATTATCGAAAAGTTTGCTTCGACTTATATAAGTGATGAGATATCTCCGTCGAAATAAGTCACATTTTTTTCGTTTTAAAATACTAGCAGCCAAAAATTGTAGTATGTGACAGACATGTCAATTTTTCATGGAAATAGCCTATAATGATTTTGAATATTTAAGTTCCTCATAACAAAAAATGTGGAAATAGAAATTACAAATATTTTTGAATGATACGGTTAGTGAGATATAAAACATAAAAATAGAACTAATCGAAGTTAACAGTAAATGCTCGTTATTTAGCTGTAACTCGAACAATAATATATGTACTTCATTACTGTTTTTCATGTAATACATTGTATTGTAAATAAAAGCTCTGAATGTCCGAAATTTGAACATTGAGCTCAAACAAGAAAGGAATCTTTCGAAAGAAGGCATACACGTTATATATCACATTTCAATGTATTTATGTTTGGTTTATAGTATTTAAATTACACGAAAAATTATCGCATTACGATTGTAATTTCAGGAGATATTAATAACACTACGAAAATTTAATTTAGCGTTAGAAGCTCTAAATTTTGAATGCTTATAATTTAATGCGAATTTGAATGCGAATGCTTTATCACAGATGCATTAGTATTATATAATGTTTTTAAATATACTCAAACATATAAGTTTGTATTTTTAAAAATATGATCAAGATACATGAAGATATTCTAAACTTTAAAAATTTTTATTACACTTTACATATATATACATAAGTAACTTATATTTTATCAGTATCACGTTTTTATCTTAAATTGCTATATCTTCATCAGTAAATGAGAAAGATTACCTTGCATTCTCATCGATATTTTAATTTTGAAAATTCAACTTATTTCTGTTTCTGACTGAAAATCATTATTTACGGTGTCTCTTATTCTTCAGTAATATAAGTGTGTACATTTCTTAACTATGTCACATTTAATTTTTCTCTTGGCATGTGAATCCATCTTCTAACTTTAACAGTCCTTATCGTAAAATCTATATCGAAATGTTCGAAACGTGATTTTACACTAAAAATGCTTAACATATTACAAAGAGCAAAGATAAAAAAAAAAGGTTGTAGCATAGGATACTATTAAATAATAAAATATTTTCTCAACTAAAAAATCTTGTCGCATAGTCTTTTGAAAAATATTGATTTTTCTATATTTAACTTGCCTTGAACAATTACGATTAAAATATATTACACCAATGACTGTTAATAAAGAAATATGAAAAGCAATGTTTATATTGATTTTAAAATATAATTATATTTTGTCTACCTGCTATGTATGTAATGAGGTTTGAATAAATCGCATGTCTTCGAAACTTATTTGTACTAAGAATAAATGTAAAGCCTAACTTGATATAAGATTTTAAATAAAATATTGACTTTTCGATTTTAGTAAAAAAAATTCTTCATCTGTTTGAAACTTTCTTTTATTTCAGTAAATTTATTCAAAATGTTGAAACGTAGGAAAACATTACATAATAAACTATTTTTCTAACTAAAATGCAACACCCAGTTGCATGGGGATTTGAGAACTGTCGATTTTTCTATATTTAATTTTTTCGTGACAGTTAAGATTTGTATGTTGTTGCTTATGACGTACAATTATCAACATGAGGCATAAGAAGTATAAATGACTATAAAAAAAACATGAAAATCAATTTTTGTTTGCTTTAAGAATTGTAATTACAGTATACCTACTGACTATTTAAACAAATAGCTTTTAAAAAACTTCAAGTTTTCGAAACTGATTTACGTTATAGTAAATGTAAATCAAGACTTCATACAAACCCCTTCCATTAAAATTTTAATTTAAAAAATGAAAATAGGTTTTCACTTGTGCTGGTAAAAATCTGTAGCAATCAGTGCAATCATTAACCCGTTTCTAATATAAAATAAAACAAGAAAGAAGAAAAAAACCATGCATCAATCATTCACTATGAAACATTTTCCAACACATTCAAAATAATGTAACTATACTGCAGAATTTAATAAGTTAAAATATTATGTGTAATTCAACTACATAGAAACACATAACGCATTTGAAAAACCTAATCTGAGCTGTTCCCATCTACAGTCGGAAAACTGCAAATTTTTCGAACAATCCTGTATATGATATATAGATTTTTATCTATTAGCTAATGCATGCGAAAATTTTCTTCTGCTTAAAAATATATACACCTCAGTTGAAAGTTCCCCTTCAGCAATTTCCGTTAATAAAGATAATAGGATGTGAATTCTTTTTGCAGCGCTGTATATGAGGTATAGAATTTATATACAACGAGTAACAAAAAATGAATAAATTTACACATAAATTTGCACATACTGAATTTTAAAACGTACTTCCTGCAATTATTACTCATTATTTTTAAGCGTAAAATTTCTCGAAATGTAGTGTCATCTGATAGATTAAAAAAAGAATATGAAGAGAAAAGCTACAGAAAATATTAAATAATAACATATTTTCTTAACTAAAAAGTACCTGTCGCATCATCATTTCAAAAATATTGATTTTTCTATATTTAACTAAACTTGATGATGTTTTGTAACGACGGATTATCTGCGCGAGGAATATAGGAACGTGAGGGGGAGGAGTGTCTTTTTGTGAGAATCTAAGTTGCATTTATGATAAGATTTGAAGAAAATCACGCAAAACTCCAAATGTTTAACGATGCCAGTGCAACATATGTTCGAACCTAAACCACAAGTCCACCATCTTTAAAAGTAGACCCTCTAAACCGCTTTTGGACTTTATTTTGTCTCAAACAATTAATATTAAAATATACACTAACGACTATTATTAAATAAATATGTAAAGAAATTTTTATATTGCGTAACGAAGTAGAATTCCAGTAAACCTGCGAGTTATGCATGTTGATAGATTTTTTTAAAGATATAGTTTTCCAGTTTAATTTGAATTTATAATAACTATGAAACATTACTAGATATAAGGATTCATTCATTAAATATTAACTTTTCAATATAAGTAAAAATTAGGCTTTCATCTACATGAAAATTTCTTTCATTTCAGGATGACTCTTCGAAATATTATGCTATTCATCTAATTTATTTTATTCAGTTTTCGGATTATTAAGTGTTATTTAGAAATACGCATATTAAATGCATTTGCTTTTGAAACATTTAATTTTATTTGAAAATAAAAAATATGTTTTGTTTAATTTAAAAAAAGTTAGAAGTGTAATTTTGCTCTTAAATTAGACACACTAGTAAAATTCAAACTAATTTATATATTTTAATATTTAATGTAAATAATGAAATCGGATAAATTATAGAACTACTGCACAGTACACTTCTAAAACTCATCGTCACATTAATGAACATAACGATAACAAATACTGAATAGACGAAAGATAACTTCCAATGAAATGTTTACCCATTTATTTCAATTGGCACTTTAAATGTTCATTCTTTGTCTGTTTAATTAATTGAAATTATAAGTATTAACTTTGCAAGAGAGAGAATTGGTGGCTATATGTGCAAATAAAAACTTCTCCTCGATTTTGGAAAATTTAGGGAAGGAGGGGGGGGGGGGGGTGAATAAAATTTTGTTAAATTAATTCTTTTCCGTTAAGTTATGTGATTCATTTTTCCGTTTAGGAAATGTTTGTGAAAATTTGAATTATTGGAAATACGTTCTCTTAAACGCTGCTTGTTTTATTTGATAAATAGATGTTAAAGCTTGTAAAAGATGTAAGATAAGTGACAGTTGTTAAAGTTTGTTTGTTTAAATGTTGCAGTAAATTTTAACATCCACAGCTGCAACTTTTAAAGCTAAACGTTTTATTTTATTTACATTTTATAGTTACTAGAGGGGAACACCGAGCTATGCTCGGTTAAAGTAAACTCTGTATTAAATTTTATATAAAATGAAATTCTCGCTCTATTATTGTTTTAAAATTGGTTTGACCCATAATGACCCAATAAAGAAACACTTATCTGAATTTTTCAAACATGTGACCCAGCCCAATAGTTTTATCGTGCCCAAAAAAAAAAAGCTGCACACAAAATTTCGTTAAAATCGATCCTACCGTTTTTAAATATAAATAGCTTGACCCAGACCCTTTATGAACCAAAATGACCCAGTAATCGAAATTTCTCGATCATGAGACCAAACCCAATAGTTTTCTCGTGCCAAAAAAATGTTGTATACAAAATTTCGTTAAAATCGATCCACATGTTCTTTAGATATAACTGGACAATGACCCATTGTGACCCATCATGACCCGAAAATGATTCTTATAATCGAAATCTCTCGATCATGTGACTTAGACCATTAGCTTTCTCGTGTCAAAAAACTGTTACAGGCAAAATTTCGATGAAATTGTTTCTGCCGTTCTTTAAATAATTTAAATAGCTTGACCCAGACCCTTAATGACCCAATATGACCAATTAAATTTTTTTCTCGAACATGTAATCTAGCCCAATATTTGTCTCGTTCCCGAAAACCATAGAATGCAATTTTTAGTCAAAATTGCGTGAGAAAATCTCTAGAGAAAAATAGCATGACCCACAATGACTCCAAAAATGACCCACTAACCGAATTTTCTCGAACATGTTACCTAACCCAATGGTCTTGTAATGCAAAACGATGAAATATAAAATTTGGTCAAAATCGTTAGAGCCCTTTTTTAGGTAAAAATAGCTTGACCCATAATGACCCAAAATGACCCACTAATTGAAATTTTTCGAACATGTGACCCATCCCAATAGTTTTCTCGTACTAAAAAACGATTGGATGCAAAATTTCCTTAAAATCGAATCAGCCGTTCTCTAGATATAAATAGCTTGATACTGACCCATTATGACCCAATAATCGAATTTTCTCGAACATGTGACCTAGCCCAATGGTCTTCTCGTGCCCGAAAAAGGTAAAATCCAAATTTTTGCGAAAATCGTTAGAGCCGTTTTTGAGATAAAATTTACACACACAGACACGATTTTTGCTCGCATTATTGTATAAGATAAAGAAAGAAAATATCAATTTAACAACATTTATATTAAATGAATTTATACATCAGTAGTATATTCTAATGACAGACCGTAAAATTATATAATTAAAAACATGCGAAAAAGACATTTACTTATCCATTTCAAATTTAATAATTCAATGCTCCTTTTTTTTATTTTATTTTCCTCACTCCCTCGGCTGTTTCGTAGCCGTGGATTGGTGAAAAGCTGCAAATATCCTCTTATCCAGCAAGTTTTAATTTAAAAAAATATAAATTGAAATTTAAAAGTCCAGTTGCGAAATAAACTTTCCGGTGTAAGCATCCACACATAGCAAAAATTTCAGAGACCTAGGTATTATAATTTCCGCGTTATCCGCAGTCAGACAGACAGACATCTCTTATTTTATATATGTAGATAAATCATTTGTTTGCAGTAGATGTCCATTTGTCAAAAGTCAAACAAGAATTTTTTTCCTGAATTTTTAACCTTCCTACCCTGAATGGGTCTAATCAACCCATATCTACAATTTGTTTTATACGATTCGAACCAGAAATTTTTTCATAAAGAAAGTTAATTAACAGATTCAGGGAAATAATTCAAATATATTAAAATGTTTCAAATAACAATTCTGGTGTAATATGTTTTTATCCAGATTAAGTAAAATTTGAACAGGGTAGGAAGGTTGAAAGTTGTATTTGTCTTGTAATTAACTCCTTTATTATGGAACTACAGTTCACTACACGATTTCGAACTGATACTGCAGATTTTGGCAAAACATTATAACATATTCAGTAAACTTCTTAAATCACTTTAACTGATGAAAACGTTAAATGAGAAGCCTCTTTAGCTATCATTTGCGATAAAATTAAATCCACTGATTGCTTTGCAAATATTAGTTGTGGAAGGAAGTTAGGTTGTATAAAATTCTGTCTGAACTTTAGTACCATGTTTGTAGATAAATGTGTATGCCGCCTTTTAATTGATCCACCTAATGTTTTAAGACTGCATTACATCTTTTTCTCCTTTAATGCATTTTCCATCTTTTGACGTCAAATAGTAGTAACATACAGAAGATGAATCATTATCTTTCGTATATGCTACAAAATGATTTTCATTGGAGTGTTTAAAGCAAAATAAGGATAAGTGCACAAAAATCAAAGAAGTTAACACATAATGATGACTATGATACACAAATTTGAGACTTATTAATAAATTCTTATTCAAAAATATTGAAGTTAAAGATATCTTTTTCCAACTGAGTGAAATCGAAAAAAAAAAAGATTTCATTTTTATTGAATAATAGCTGCACAGGTTACATTTGCTAGAAAGTCAAAAGATTTCCACGTTAAAAGATTTAATGGTTTAGAAATATATGTAAAAAGTACTTAGATATTCATTTTTTTCAACAATACGTTAATTTTATAAAAATTATGTGATTGTTTTTCAAAAGCAAAAATGTATAATTTTTTTTTTCAACTGAATACTATTTCATTAAAACTAAAGACAATCCCGAAAATTAAAGGATTTGGCAGAAAAAATGGTAGATTATCGGGATTAAAAATAAAACAGGATCCCGGGATTGCAATCCCTAATTACGTGTTTTACATATAAAATGTCTTACATTTTAACAAATATGCCTATATGTGTGTTATAGATAACCAATTCTTTCTCACAAAAGCTTACCAATATTTTCTGAATGAAAAACACATAGGTCGTACCAAATTTTGCAACTTAAACTTTCTGATTCGTATTTTTTGCCTTATTTACAATAAAAATTCTGCGTTTTTATAAGCAATTCAAAAGTAAGGGTAGAAATTTCCTCCTGCAGCAATTCTTACCACTTTTGATAAAACTAAGGATTCAGGATATCTCTTACTCTGTAAGATTTAGGTTCATGACCACTAGTTTATTAACCGGTCAACAAGGTCTTAAATGTTTGGTAGTTGTTTGTACTACCAAACTGTGTACGCAGCTATAAAAACAAATCTGATGAACTTTTATGATTGTTTATATATAGTTAAATAAACATTTTATTTATCTATAGTATTAGTGACTTTTATATGCAAATTGATTTAGTTAGTATACAAATATTAGTAAATGGCCTCTTTATATTAAATAAATTGTAAAAATATTGAAAATATTTCCTGTGTGTATAAAATAAAAAATGTTGTCACAAAATATGTATTTGAAAACTTTTCGACGCTAGCTAAAGTCATTTATCTATCTCATCAAAGTCCTCCTAACAAACAAGTGCCATTTTTTATCCATTAATAAAATTATCCATGAATGATTACTCTCCCAGTGATCATTCAAAGAACATTTGCAAAATAAGGTTTGAAGAATGTTACGTTGGGCTTAAATTTACAATGATTAACTGCAGGTATTACAAAGCTATACTTTCACTCAAAAGAAAAAAAGCCTACACCATGTCGTAATAGAAAAAAGTATATATATATAAACAGAAAGGGAACAACAGATTCGGATGCATTAACGCTGTGTTTTTTTCTTTTCTTTTTTTCCCTTTTCCATTCTTTTTTTCGCACTTTTCATTCATTTTAACACTTCATATATTTTTCAAGTTTTGTATTGATTTCCTGAGAGACTTTTCTCAAGTTTGTACTTTTTATTTTAATTTTGAGACCTTAAGTTTGAATCACTACTCCTGTACTGCTAAATTTTGTTACGACTCATTCACTACAAACAATAGCTTTTTACTTAATTTTTTAAAAAAGTCTCATTTTAAATATGAATTAAATACGTTAGGATCATAAGGGAAAAGAAACCTTTTCTGAAGATGGATCAAAATGCAAAAGAAATGAAAAGGCATGCTTACAATAATGTATTTTTACTGTTGAATTAGCATATGATTAAAAGAGATAAGAGAAATTATACTCGTTAAATATTTTGGCACAAAGATTATTGTTGAATATTTAAAAAAAATGATAGAACATGTAGCTTTTTTAGTTTGGGAAGTATATGAAAATTACATTTCAGATTTATATCATTTTTGCATAACTTGTAAAAAGGAAAGAAATTTCACGATTTTACTTTTCTTCTTATTATTTGTTTCTATTTGAAATTTAATTTATTGTGTTTCTTCTTAGAGGCATAAATGTTGCAAATTCAGTTCTTCAGAGACAATAAACGTTTTAAATTGATGTAATTTAATTATCTGAATAACATATTTGTACAAAGAGAATTTGGGATTATTGAGAATAACACAAAAGTTAAGAAAAAAATTAAAGTAAAAAATAAATAAAGCACGATTTTATTAGAGTATTTGAAATGGAAAAATATTTATTTTATCAAAACTCTGGAGCAACCACAAATCGTAAAATCATGATGTGTTTGAAATAATATAGTAAGAACAAAAGAACTATAATGAAAATCATTAAAACAAAGTTATAAACATTCATTAAAATTTTAAGTTATTAAGAATCCATTCGATTTTATGTTATCTCTATTTCTTTTTTCTAATGAAGAAATGGGTGTATGGAATTGTTAAAATAAACACAGTCATTGTTATATGTCACAGTTTTTTCTTTATTTTATTCTTTTTTCAATGTTAAATTCCATATAATCGGTAGAAATAATGAAATTTTAATTGAAGCTTATCAAATAATTGATAAATAAGTAGGTAAAATATAATAATGTATCCTCGTCGGGAACACAAAACAGTATATAACGATAGAATTCAAACACAACAAGTGAAAAATCAACTACAAATTTTCAACTATATAGTGATAAATTTATTAAAAGAAATAAATAAAATTATGCGAGATATTTTAGAAAAATAGGGAAGAAATAAGAAGGAAAACCTGAAAAAATCTAGAATCGTAAATGTAAAAACATACCTGCCAAATTTTACACTTTTATGTTATCACCGTTTTTTAATAGTAATCTGTTTATTATTAAAACGTCAAAATTTTATCATTAAATAAGGCAAATATTGCCATTAAAAATATTGTTTAAAAAAGGTAATTTTGGAATCTATGTATAATTAGAACACAATTCATTAGTAGAAACGAAGGAGGGAGGATGTGCTGGAGGATAGTTGCTACCAAGTTAGTGACCAATTTTTTGATTCTCGGCTAATTTTATGGCTATTTTTTTATTATGCTAGTACATAACACATCGAAATTACTGAAATATTCGCTGTGAAATACATTAAAACGCTGTTATTCTGTAGATCATTATTCTGGTGATATTCGTCTCGTCTCTTGTTAATAATGATTGTTCTCATAGAACTTCTTGCTTTTAAATCGTTTTTGAACAGACAAAAAAGCGATTGATACAACAGTTTTTGGTGTATTAAAAATGTCTGTGACATACGCCTAATTACACAAAATCTACAAAAAGCTTCAGACTATGTTTTCAAAAAGCGTTTAAAATTACTTTTGTAACTTATAATATTTTCCCTTTTTTTATGTTTAAGCAGAATTTCTTAAAAATTTTGGGTATATGTTTGATTATTATTTGGAGGCATATATTTCGTTATATGCTGATATTTATTTAACACAAATTTATAAAGTTTACATTTTGTGCCGTTTTTAAGTCTAGACGAAGGCCTTTCTTGTGATATCTGTCACATAATTCTAGGATCAAATGTGATTTTTTTTTTTTTTTTATATTTAAAATGCCATTTCTTGGTAAAAAAAAAGGCATATTTTATTTTAATTTTCTAAAAAGCTACCGATCATATAACTTTGAAATTTTGACAGCTGATAATCTGAACTTTCCGGTATTTTTTTTTTTAAATATGTTAACAAAATATCTTATGTCGTGCTCGATGACACCGAAAGCAGAATAAATACCTTTAACCCAGGAGAATGCGCGCCGGGCCTTTTAGACCCGGAAAGCGTATGATTTTTGAAATTGTAACCACTTATTTTTTTAAAGTAATCTTCTACTTATTTTATCGCAGAATTTGTAAAGTTTGTCTCCGTCTTAATAAAATGACGGTTATAATTTTATTTTATTGCTGACAAAGTTAAAACCATTTCTATCCTGGGTAAGCGCGCGTTCTCCCGGGTTAAAATCTCTTTTGAAATTGAAAAATTTCTATGGTCAGTTTCTTTGTTACTAACTTCTATGCGGTAGGAATTTTTCAAGAAGATTTCAATGACTCTAACCGAGGGCGAAAAGATCCCGATATTGTTGTGGTAGCATTTAAGAACTTAAATGGTGGGAGGGGGAGAAAGAGAAATCCCATTTTATCCTATGGGGAAAGTACTTATCCCTCTTGTTTACTCAAATTTGGAAATTTTAAAAAGATTTTTCCAGCATGTACATGGGAAAGTTTTTTATCCCTCTGTAAGCTCCAAATTTTTGTTTATTTTTCTTTTCGTAAGTTACTAGCGAGTTAAGACTACTTTTTATACTTTTTGGAATTTTTTGAAACTTTAAGAAATTTTAAATTACTTACAGTTATCTTTAAAATATTGTAAGATTTCAGATGGGTAAGAATATTCCTATCTATGGTCTAAAAAAATTGTTGAAATTTCAAAATATTAAGAAGAATAAGTATTTTCGCCACTGGATAACATAAGATTTCTTATTTTTTTATTCTTCATTAGATAAGTGACCTTAAGCTACGATCAAACTGTTTTAATGCAGTGGTTATTTGTGTTTTTTATTTATTTATTTATTTATTTATTTATTTTTTTTTTTTTGATGTGGTTAATCTTTTGAAGCACTGCAAGAGAAGAGTGTTCCACGCAAGAGACTCGCAGACTTTCTTATCACATATCCTTAATTTTGTTGTGATACCCTTTCTTTTATTGATGACAAATGAACCTTAGAATAATAAAGACCACAGAAATAATTTGAGTTTTTGAAGCTGATTTTTGAAAATGTGATCTGAACCTAGCTTTATCCTAGGTTTCTCTATTTGCGATTCACAGGGGGAAAAATTCAGAAATTTTCCGAGAATGAGGAATTTGTGATAAGTTTATTTGTACGGTCCCTGGATTAAGATATACCATCTCTACGTTACAAAGAAATAATATGTTACGTTTATTAAGGTGTATTTGGATGAGTGTATTTTTCTAATCTGCGACTGAATTTTGTATGTTTTTACTCGACAGCAACGCTCAGAATAGCATTGCGGTGGCTCTTGCATTTGTTTGCATTTATAAACTAAAAGTCTATAATGCCAGATTTCATTGCAGAGCCACACAGTAAAAAATCCACAAAAAAACTAAACGCAAAATAGCACAAGTTTAATTCCTCGGAATACGGCATGTGTGTGTGTGTGTGTAAGAGAGGGCGGGGGGGGGGGTGATGTTATCAAACATCACGCATACAGGGCGATGATCTTCAGTAATTTTTAGTTATTGACACAGTCTTTCTATCTTAATACTTCGAATGGAAATTGAAATTAGCTAAAAAATATGTTTCATATTTTAGTAATTAATAGATTTACTATAATAAAATATATATCATCATTTCAGAATATATATTTTAATATAATTTCCATAACAATTTAAATTTTTGCTTAGAATACATGTTAGAATTTGAAGGTATTTTCCAAGCAATAAAATTGAAACGTTCGCAAAAAAAAAAAAAAAAATATATAAATATATATATATATATATATATATATATAAAACATTTGGGTATTTATCAGCTAAATTTACTTAACTGTGATCATTTTGCATTCTTCTGAACTTTGAAAATGTTTCTCGTTTTTATTGTAACTATGCTTGAATTTTGTACTAGTGTTTATTTGAAGGCCAAAGATTGTAAGTTGTTTACACTTTAAAAGGAAAAATACAAAAACATGTCCATATCCAGGCCTCATGTTTCAATCGACCAGTTTAGATAAAACCAATAAAATATATTTATTTGAATAGAATTCAGCTGTAGAACTAAATTACCGATATTTGAATGAGAAAGCTCCCCAGATATATTTTCTGCTTTTTTGTTCGAATTCTGTTGGTCTACAGACCAACAGAATGTATGGACATACTTGGAGATACTCGTCTAGATAATTCGCGCAGAAGAGTTGGATAAATAAACGAACATTATTTTCCTTTCAGTGTTGACGATTGGTAATTTTTTTATTATGCGTGTAAAGTTAGGACCATTTTTGAATTATGGGAGCTTTTTGTTTTGCCTTATTTAACCGTTTTATCCTGACTAGGGATGTAATGGAACGTATATGAAGGTATAGGCCGTATACCTTCTGGATTTTTTAAAATATCACTCTATACCGCTCGTTTCTCAAATAAAGCTGAAGTGTATATTCTAGCCGTGAACGATCATGACCTTTTGCGTATGTATGAAAATATCATAGGGCTTGAATTTGTTTCAACGACAACAATGATCCTGGTGGTTTTTTAAGTACTTCAGAAGAAAATTCAATGTAGCATTTATTTAATTTGTTTACTAATAAAAGTATATTGCACTTTACATGGAGAATAATTTGCTTAAACATGTTTAAGAAAGCAAAGTGAAATACTCGAAGCTAAATATTTTTAATGTGTTTAATTTTTTTCAAACATTTACCTAGGTGTATCTTTTATCCTATTAAAAATGTTATATGAAAAAAAAAAATGCAATTAAAAAAAAAATCTCTGTTAAAGATAAGATCACAATATATTGATTTACATTGTTCTTATATGAAATATCCCTTACAGTATTTTTTCTTAATTAATCTAATTATTCTTGTTGATATTTTGCAAAAATAATTCTATTTACTGATTTATCAAATAAGTTTTAATCTATCAAAAAATATCTAAAAATCAAACTATTACTAAGCATGTTGTTCTGAATATCTTTGACGTTAAAATAAATAATTGTTCAGGGGAAGCAATTTTTTAAAATAAAAAATTCAGGATATCAAATGTTAAAAATAGGTTAAATAAACTAAATATTTCTATTAAGGTAAGTAGTCAATTTATTGATAAAGAATAACACAATTAGTAATTTTGTTTTCTTTAGTGAAAAGTCGAAGATAATGCCATGGCGCAGCATGTCTTTTAAGAGATTTTGTACCATAAAACCCCATTTAACCAACCAACGAAGATAATGACAAGTTCGGCAAATTTTGCTCGAATTCCTATAGACTCTCTCTTTAAAAAGCGCTGCAATTATGTAACAATCCTTTAATATAATAACTTTTTAAGTATGAAGTTTTCTATAGACTGCATTCAAAATCCAATCAGATGGATGCATAAGGCGCTGTATAAATTTACTCTATTAGTAAATGTATTCAATAGTTGCTATATAAATTAACTCTATTGTACTTGTGCTATAATACTTGGTATATTAGTGCATCCACTGTTACGGGCTCTTGTGTTGTAAAGTTACATGCTACATTAGCAGATATTATCGTGTTTAGCGATTATACATCTTTATTTAAATTTCAGTCATTCAACCAATTGGAATATAATTCATTGCAATTGCGGCAACCATTTTTGAGATTTATTGATGATTATTTAAAAATATTTACTTAATACGATTTTGGTAATTTACAAAGAGATAACGATTTCTTAAAACATTTCTTTCTAATTATAGTATTTGTTCAACCAAGTATTGCACAAAACTTTTTAAACAATTTTTAAAGCTAGAATTATTTGTAAAATGATTATTTGGAGTTCAATAATCTACTCAAATTCCCATTATTGATTTTTGTAAAAGTTTTCTTTTGAAAAGAACAATCATGCTAAAAGACAAATAAAAAATTCTGAATATCTTAATACTTTTGAAAAATTATCTTCTAAGCTCGTTTTGAATGTTCTAATAAATTGATTTATACTCCATTACAATAAAACATTAAGGGGTTGCAATTCCGAGAAGTTTCTAGTTGCATGGTTTTCCGCAAATGTTTTTTTCTTCAAAATTTATTTGTAAAAGTATATTTTGAAATTTCTGCAAATTAAACAGAAAAACAGGAAAAGGTAACTAATATTAACGAAAACCATTTTCAAAAATTAAAAATTTCTTAAACCAACATATTTTTGAGTCAATGTTTCTGTAGCTCTCAAATATAGTTTGTATTGAAGCTTACTTTTGAGCCCCAGAAATTTTGTAAAGTAATTTTTATCTCATTTAATTACAATTTTTTGCTGTTACACACAGAGAACTTTCCTTTATAGAGATAATGGTGTTTCTTCCCCCTTCCCCTTAAAAAAATTTGGAAAAGTAAACATTTTAAATTTTAATAATGAATTTAATTTATGTCATCGCACATAATTTGAGAAACACAACCGTTTTATTGCACTTGTTTCTCATAATGTTATTTGATTTTCTGTCCATTCTTGAAAAGTCGATATTTGATACTTTTTCTTTTTCTATTTTTAATTTTTCGATTTTCATCCATTGATTATTTAGTTTGCAAAATATTTAGATATTTTCTGTACTGAAATTTCTCCAACTTCCTGATTTGTAATATGTGTTGTCTTTTTAAATACATGTTTCATAAATTTCTTCAGGGTAGCCTGGGGCAATTTTCAGACAAAAACGGAACTTTTGCAATTACTCAGGAATCAACGATTATTGCTTTTAACTTTTTCTTGGTAAAATCATCATATGCCTGGTGATTATTTTGAAGCATTTTCATATTATTAGCATTAATAACAAAAAATAGAATAAATAAAATCCTGTCTGAAAATTACCCATGATTTGGGATAATTTCCAATCGCCAAAAAGGGTTATTTCCCGACAGCTATTTCTGAGGCTATTTAAGGTTCAGATATAAACCAAGGACTGAATTTAAAAAAGAACGAAAAATTCATGCGTCCAGCATAGATTATAAAACTTTTTCCAACATATTCAAAATGATGTAACAAAACTACACCGTTTAATAAGTTAAAAGATGATATCTAATTGAAAACTATGGAAACGCATTTTCTATTATACAGGAGGTAACATATAGTAAACTTAACCAACGTATATTAGTTTTAATATATGTGAAATAGTTTAACATAAATAAAATATGCAGAAATAATATTCCCTTTATACCATTATGTAACGGAACTCTTTTGTGGTGCCTTGTAAATAAATAATAAATATTCTTTGTGCAGAATATTCAACAAACTGTTTATTTTAGTGCTCGTCATAAATGCATGTCAATTTCAATATGTTTCGACGGGTATAACATCATTAAAAACACTTTAAATTATTTTATCTCATTGACCGCAATGTTACGGAATACTTTTGACTGTCCCTGTATTTGAACTATACATCCGATTTTACTAAAATTTGAAGTGACTCAACAAAACTCTGCTTTAAATATATATTTAAATTTTCAAACGACTCGGTGTGGCGGTTTTTGTACTGTTATATACAGTCAGACAGACGAACAGACAACCAGAGAGACAGACGAATTAGACGACGAATATAGGTTCTACGTATTTATATAACTGCGTACGCACCTAAAAAACAGTTAAATTTAAAAGCGCATGCCGAAAGTATAAACGCATTTCTAGCAATTATTACACAAAGACAGCATTGTAACCATTTTTTTGTGTGTGTAATTCTAAATGGATTAAAATGCTGTAAATGCTCTGTTTTAGCGTAAACGTTGGAAAACTCACTATTTTATATTCAGTTTTTAGTGTTATGTATGAAATTTAGTGTTTAAATACAGTTACAAAGCGTAATGCAATTTAAATAATCTGCAATCAGTTTAAAATACTATTTCTTCATTGCGGTTTATATATTTTTTCTAATGATCCAGTTATATTAGAATGTAATATTTTGCTAGTTCGCTTCCAATATTTTAACGATAAATCCAATATGACTGCAATATTAGCATTTCATTTAAATATTTTCATTGTAAAGATAATATTTAGCTAATATTAGTATTTAATTAGCGTATACCTCAGCCATATAATATTAATGAATTGTTAAACTACAATATAAAGTATACAACTAATATTGTTTTGCTACTAAGATTAACTTTAAATTCAAAAATCAATATGACAATAAATAAAATGTGGCCTAAGTTTAAAATGACAAAAATAACACTAGTTAATTGCATTTTATTATTTTATTTTACTGCAGGCATTTTGATATTTTTTTTACAGCGACAAATCCCTTAAGAGAATTTTAATATAATACCCGAGAAATTAAATTATTTATGTTTTCAGTATTCGGATTTAAATAAATTTTCTTCCCCAATAGAAACTCTTTCTGGAATGAGGAATTTAAATACGCATTATTCAACTTTTGTGACAATACCAGCCTCAAAGATTCGAATTATTCAAAAACCTCTGATTAGGAAAATTTGTGTTATATTTCCTGTTTTTTGCTTTATTTTAAAATAAAAAAATGCATAATTTTATATTTAAAAGGAATCATAATCAAACTAATTAAATAAAAGTAAAAATTCATTCATTCTCATTTTGATAATTAACATCATTTAGTTAGTAAATGTGAGACTTTTTCTGAAGATTATGGTAAGAATTTTGAATATAATTATTATTTTTTAACGTCAGAGAAATGTGTGTTTCTATTTTGAAAATAATTAAAAATAACTTTTTACGTGATAAAAATAAAAATTTACTGAATCTTTGTTCTAAATCTTCGCCAACACTTGTATAAATTACTGTTTCTGCATTGCGGTGTTTGTTTTTCTAATGATCCAATTATATTAGAATTTAATATTTCGCTATTTCATTCCCAATATTTTGAAGGTAAATCCAATATGACTGCAATATTGGCATTTCATTTTAAATAGGTACAATATAAAAATAATATTTCGCTAATGTTAATATTTAATTGGCGTATTTCTGAGGCACATAATATTAATAATTGTTGCACTACATTATAAATTGTACAACCAATACTGTTTTGCTATTAAGTTTAACGTTCAATCAAAAAATGAATACGACAATAAATCAAATGTGGCCATAAACTAAAATGACAAAAATATCACTTTAAAAAACTCCATTTTATTATTTTATTTTACTGCAAACTTTTTTTTTTTTACAGCGACGAATTCCTTAAGAGAATTTTAATATAATACCTGAGAAATTAAATTATTTATGTTTTCAATATTCGGAATTAAATAAATTTTCTTCCCCAATAGAAACTCTTTCGGGAATGATCAATTTAAATACGCATTATTCATCTTTTGTGAGAATACCAGCTTCAAAGCTTCAAATAATTCAAAAGCTTCTGATTAGGAAAATTCGTGTTAAATTTCCTGTTTTTAACTTTATTTTAAAATAAAAAATGCATAATTTTATATTTAAGGGAATCCTAATCAAACAAATTAAATAAAAGTAAAATTTCTTTCATTCTCAGTTAGATTGTTAACATCATTTAGTTAGTAATTGTGAGACATTTTCCCGAAGATTATGTTAACAATTGTGGATAATTATTATTTTACTAAATCTCTGTTCTAAGTCTTGGCCAACACTGGGATAAAATACTATTTCTGCAATGCGGTGTTTGTTTTTCTAATGATCCAGTTATATTAGAATTTAATATTTTGCTATTTCAATCCCAATATTTTAAAGATAAATCCAACATGACTGCAATATTGGCATTTCATTTAAAATATGTTCAATGTAAAGATAATTTTTCGCTAATGATAATATTTAAATGGCGTATTTCTGAGGCATATAATATTAATAATTGTTACACTACAATAAAAATTGTACAACCAATACTGTTTTGCTACAAAGTTTAACGTTCAGTTCAAAAATGAATACAACAATAAATCAAATGTGACCATAAACTAAAATGACAAAAATATCACTTTAGGAATTTCCATTTTATTATTTTATTTTACAGCACACATTTTGATATTTTTTTACAGCGATAAATCATTAAATAGATTTTTAATATTATACCTGCGAAATTTAATTTCTTATGTTTTGAATATTCGGATTTAAATAAATTTTCTCCCTTAATAGAAACTCTTTCTGGAGAGAAGAATTTAAAAATACATTATTCATCTTTTGTGAGTATACCAACCACAAAGCTTCGAATTATTCAAAAGCCTCTGATTAGGAAAATTCCTTTTTTTAGTTTTATTTTAAAATAACAAAATATATAATTTTATATTTAAAGAGAATAATAATCAGAACTTATAAATAAAATTTCGTTTATTCTTAAATTGATATGTAACATTATTTAGTCGGTAAAAGTGAGACATTATTTCTAAAATTATATGAACAATTTCGGATCTAATTATTACTTTTTAACTTTAGGAATATTAGTTTCTAGTTTGAAAATAATTAAAAATAACTTTCCAAATGGTAAAAATAAAAATTTACTGAAATTTAACAAATGTTTTTTATTAACAGTTATTTTGCCTTTTCAGTAGTTATTAGTAGTTATATTATTAATATGATAATAGGTTATGGAAGGATTTCTGAAAATACTTGAAAAATGTTTTATTACAGCAATATTAAATAGGTATAATGGTTTACGCTATTTCTTCATTTTTAATAAAAAATTATTGGTTCAGACAAGCTCTCCCTATTTTTAAATTTACAAAAGGAAGCATATGTTTCAAGTAAAATTCTCAGCAAGAATGTACCGAATTTTACTCCAATTCTTCTTTGTTCTGTTAATAAATGCTGAAACATGAATAAAGTGATAATAACAAATTTAAAGTCACATACAATCGATTCTTCATTCAGGCAAAAACAAATTTGAAAATACAAAAGTCCTTCCGGCAATGCCGGGAGGAAGATGTAGCTTTCATATACTTTTTTATTTATTTTATATTAAGTTATATAAATCAAATATACGAAGCTCAAAATAGTGGAACACGATTATGTAAGATTGAATACTAGTTTTTTTCAATACTGAATATTAATAGGAATTTTTAGAAATTAGTCATCTTTTATTCAACCTGGTTTTATTTTAAGCGATTTATAGGGTCGCCAAATTCCACGATATCCATTTTAAAGCAGCATGATGTATAAAAAAAACCAATGAGGTTGATCGAAATCTTAATTCATGTGAACATGCACACTCACATCGAAATCGATTAATATATACGAGTGCTCTCGCGGGCAAATTGACTTTTTTTTAAAAATGTCACCCACATTAGAAATTCAAACTGCTATATTCCAGGCGTTTTTCAAGGTAAAGGCAAAGTAAAAAATACTCCGGAATTCATTATTAAGATAAATAGTATAAAAAGAACCTTTTTTCAATTTCTAATTTTTTGTTTATACATCATTATACATTTAAAAGATTTTTGACAAATTTAAGTGGCCGCCATTTTGAAACAAGATGACGGATAAAGTGGGTCCTTGAAGTCGGTCAAGACATTGGTATATACCATGAACACACGGAGTTATATCGAAATCAGTTTATAAATATGCGTATTAACGCGTGACAAATTTCAGACGGTTTCAAAATGTCAATCTCACTGGAAATTATAAGTGCTAAAACTCAGCCATTTTTCAAGATATAGATGAAAAAAATGCTCTGAAATCTTTGTATCAAGGTCAAAACACAAAACAAAAATCTTTTTCCATTTCTTACTTTTTTGCACCTAATTTTAAAATTTAAATTATAAAAAAATAATATTCCGCCATTTTGAAACAAGATGGTGGTTGGAACTGGCCAACGAACTCGGTCCAGGCATAAGTATGTCCTATCTACGCACCAAGTTCCATCCAAATCGGTGTATAAATACGCCTGTTATCACGTGACAAAAACCAGATGTGATTGATGACCAGATTTCATAATGTGAGCACCACTAAAAATTAAAAGTACTATAACTCAGACATTTTTTAAGATACAGACGAAAAAAAAGTGCTTTGGAATCTTTGTATCAAGATCAAATAAAAGAAAATTCTTTTTCAATTTCTCACTTTCTTGTACCTAATTTCAAATTTTAAATTTCTTTTAAAAAATTTAAATAGCCGCAATTTTTAAACAAGATGGCTGATGGAACTAGTTAACGAACTCGGTCTAAGCTTTATTAAGTACTATGTACACACCAAGTTACATCCTAATCGATTTATAAAAATACGAATGTTATCACGTGACAAAAATCAGATCGTTTCAAAATGTCAGCCATAAGAAAAATTCAAAGTGCTATAACTCAATCATTTTTTAAGATATAGACAAAGTAAAAAGTGTTCTAGAATCGGTCTTTTAGGATCTAACATATAAAATAAAAATATTTTTCAACTTTTAATTTTTTCGCATTTATTTTTAAATTTAAATTTTTTTTAAGTTTATTAAATGACCGCCATTTTGAAACAAAATGGCGGATGATGCTGGCCAACGAACTCGGTCGATATATTTGCATTTACTATGTACATACTAAGTTTCATTCAAATCGGTTCATAAATACGTCAGTTACAGCATGACAAAAATCAGATAGTTTCAAAATGTCAGCCATAAGAAAAATTCAAAGTGCTATAACTCAATCATTTTTTAAGATATAGACAAAGTAAAAAATGTTCTGGATATGGTGTTTTAAGATCTAACACATAAAAATAAAATATTTTTCAACTTTTAATTTTTTTGCATTTAATTTAAAATTTAATTTATTTTAAATGGCCACCATTTTGAAACAAGATGGCGGATGATACTCGCCAGCGAACTCGCTCGAGATATTTGTATGTGCTATGTACGTACCAAGTTTCATTCAAATCGATTCATAAATAGTTATAGCATGACAAAAATTAGATCGTTTCAAAATGTCAGCCAAAAGAAAAATTCAAAGTGCTATAACTCAATCATTTTTTAAGATATAGACAAAATAAAAACTGTTCTGGAATTGGTAATCTAAGGTCTAACACATAAAATAAAAATATTTTTCAACTTTTAATTTTTTCGCATTTAATTTTAAATTTTAAATATTTTTAAATGGTCGCCATTTTGAAACAAGATGGCGGATGATGCTGGCCAACGAACTCGGTCGAGATATTTGTATGTACTATGTACATACCAAGTTTCATTCAAATCGGTTCATAAATACGTTAGTTATCGTATGACAAAAATCATATATATATATATATATATATATATATGGTTATATATATATATATATATATGTCAACATTTGAACGGAGGGTGGTTTTGGGGTCTGGGGGTCATGATCGGTGAAAATATACCAAAATTTTCTGGAAGTGCTTACCTCCGGACGGCTGCAATAGGTAGCTTTTTACTTTTTGTAATGAAAGCTACCTAAAACAATGGTAATTGTATAGACATATATTCTACTAATTTGACGTCAAGTTATGTATACGGTTTAAATATTGTCATACTTGCCAATTTCCCGCTTTTTTCCCATAAGATATGAGTTAACTTTTTCCTGACATATTTCGAACAAGACATTTTTAAGGTATAAAATAAAATATTTTTATCGTAAGAATATGAAATTAAATAACGACATATCATATAACGTTTCTTGTTCCAAAAGTATTTAACCTGTATCATCCTAGTCTACGTTTTAAGTAAGAATAGCTGAAAGTTAGAAACTATGATATTGTGCATAAGATAAAATTGACATATTCAATAACGGTTTCATTATAGTTAGATAAAAATAGAATACTAAATTAAACGGATTTAATTTTATAACTATGTGACAATCAAACTTTTTTTTAAATATGTAAGCTCATATATAGCCAAATATATAAGCTCATATATAACTACAAAGAACGGAGGACTATGACGAAATTTTATTTTTCAAAATCTTTATAATCAATATATTTTTATGATTTCCGGAATAATAAATAAAGAATTTCTATCATGTACTTTTTAAACAGAAATAGATAGCATTTGTTCGGATAGTAAATTATAAATTTATTTCTAAAGGTATAAGAGATTTTAATTAATACAAGTAAAATTTAATTATAAAGGTTTTAGACAGTAATAAATATGATAGCAGGCTATCGCTGTGTACTGCATAGGACGTGGTCTTAAGAAAGAAAAAAAAGGCTAGAAGTTCAAAAGAATGGGAAGAGAAATGACATCTTTATATAGATGGAAAATTCGAAGAAAGATTTTTCACTTTCTGACAGCTATGACAATCGTATCAAAATAGTAAAATGTAAGATAAAAAATTTAAATATATTTATTCTATAAAACTGTAATAATCTACAGTTTTACAGTTACTAATTTAAAGTTTGGTTTGCCCAATACTCTTCACTGTGTGCTAAATTCAGACGTATAATTAGGATACGAGATTATTGTTAATTGTTCATACAAAACGGATAAATGTTTCTTAGAATAGGAAAATATGATATAACCACGAACGAAACTATGCAATAATACCTTGCGGATAACCTATGATTCTGAAAAACGTCTTTATGTTTAGAAACCCCAGAAATCAATATATTTTAAAGCTTTAAAGAAACATGATTAAAAACAAGGTTTCTTATGCTGCGATTGATTTTCAGAAATGTTTCAGAGAAGTTTTTATTATGTATTAATTAGAAATTTCGGTGGTACAGTTCGCTCAATGCATACAAAGTTTAAAAAAAGAATTCTAACTTGTTCCTATAACACTGTTCAATATATTTAGGCGATTTTAGCAAATCTGTGATCAAATATTTCCGTCTTTCCAATAACAGGCCAACAGGCATGTTTCATAATTTACATAGATGAAAACTGCTATAATATTTTTGTTACCGCTATTTGCGAATAACAATTTACACTTAGAAATTTTTTAGAAAAAAAATTATTAAAAATAATGATGACAACAACAAAAAAAAACCAACAACTGCCAATTATGAAGTAGCCAAATAATTTTTGCGTTTATGTTTTTTTAAATAAATATGCATATTATTGTTATTTTCTAATCCATTTTTTTTCGATCCATAGTTCAATGTTTGCATAATTATGATCACTGCATATAATTTTAAAAAATAATTTAACATTAGAATGGAAAGTTAATGTCTTTGCGTGGAGTTACAAATACAAATAAATAAATAAATAAATAAATAAATAAATAATAAAATCAGACCAGCGATCGTAAATTTGTTGATATATCTTTTAACAAATAACTACTATTACCAAAAAAGAATACTTAATAGCAAGAATCTGAGAAAGTGTCACACTTAGCATTATGGGGTGATTCATGCCATCTCAGATTTTCTCAAAAAAATTACCAGTTGTTACTTATCTTGTTAAAAGACCAAATCCATAATTTTTTGCTCCAAAGTTGAGCTGTTCATTTTTTATGCCCCCCCCCCCCCAAAGGTCATCATGTCGTGAAAAAAAATACGCGTTTTTTTAAGACATGGATGTTGCTATGACTAACAGCTCTTTGCGCATACAACTTGCCACCAATTTAGTTTTATATCTGGAATGTAAAAGGGTTGAACTTTATATAATAGATGAAAAACCCGTGGCAACTTTGTGCCGCAAGGTCAGAGAAGGTCACAAAAAGATTCATTTTTGCTGTTTTTTTTCATTTTTAAGACCCTATAACAGCTTGCGCGTTCCACTTGCCATGAAAAAAGAGGTGGCATTTGAAAGCCATGCATTAGCACTTTTTAAAAATGTATATATAATTGAGGCAAGTTGGATGCGCTTTTAGTTACAGAGTGCCAAAGTCTGAAAAATGTCAATTTTGACCAATATTCAAACTGTCATAATTTCTTGCGGCAACAACATTTTGAAACAATTCTTTTGCCATTGTTTTATTCTATTATTGTCCTTTTCAAAAAAGTAAACTCCATTGAGGCAAGTTGCTTTAAAAAAATTAAATGTTTTTTTTTTTTTTTAAATACGGCCTTTTTTCAATAGTCAGGGCTATTTTATTATTTGAAACAACTTGACTGAATAACAATATTTTATGCATTTGTTTGTCTATATAAATTGATGTTCTAATATATTGTGAGATATATATAATATTGATGGCATTTATTTAATTTTAACCCTTTCGAGATCGATTTTTTTTTTCAATTTTAGAAAAAACTACTTTTACTTTAATAAATATTGACACTAGCTATCCTAATAGATTAATTAGAGTTTAACGAATATTTCATTGTCTAAAACATAACGAATGTTGTTGTTTTCTGCATTATTAAATTCATATTCATGCAACAATAGGCTAAGGAAGAGTTTTCAGAGAGGGTTTAAAGATATTATATTGCAACAAGTTAGTGACATTACAATTTTCTAATACTTTTAGTGCCTTATTACACATAATTCTTTCAGGAAAGTAACTTTTATTTTAAATTAAGAGGGAAATAAATTTAAAATAAAATAATCGCAAACAATACAAAGAAAATTAAGCAAATATTTATTATTATTACTAAATGCCTTAACATTCATGAAGTTATATAATAAATGCACAGACACATACTAACATTGCTACATGTAATTAGTAACAAAAGTATTTCTTAAAAATAATAATACTCAAAAGACATGTATTATTAATAGCATACCAGCTCTGAAAGGGTTAAAATGAAGACATTTGACATTTACAAATTACAACTTGTAATTAAAATGCAAATATAAATACAATCAGCCAACACTGTTTATATTTTTACATTTATTTATCAGTACGGGAAAAGAAAATCAAAAATATAACCATTTCTTTTAAGATATCAAGACGTCTTTTAACCTTTATAGTTTTTTTTTTTCCACTTATGCGAAAAATAAATTTTCTTTAACATTAATAGCTATCCAAATATATTAACTGAAATACATGAATAGATTACTAATGAATATGACCTCCTCTGAAAACTATTATTAAAAGTAGTTATTTTACCTACTGTTCATATTCATATGAAAATAGACTAGGATGAGTTTTTGAGCATTTGTAAAACATCATATTTCAACTTAATATATATATTTATTTTGTTTATCATACATGACTTGCTCAGAAAAGAAACTTACATTTTAAATTAAAAAATGAAAAACAAGTTAAACATTTTTAAAAATTGCCAACAAAGAAAAAAAAATAATTTTTTAAAAATTATTATTACTTATTACTAAATTCCAAAACAAATTCATTATAAAAAAATACGTAGAAATGTACTACTTTTACTGCATGCAGATAATAAGAAAAGTAATAGTTGAGATAAAATAATACTCAATAAAAACAACGTATTATTCATAGTACAGCAGCCACGAACGCGTTAAGCATATAACTGTAAAATGATTGGCACCAGACAATTGTATAAAGTTGAAAAAAGAATCCTATAACTGTTAAAAAACAACTTCAGATATGTTACAAGAAACAGTTATGTTTTTGATTTTCTTTTCTCTGATAAATCAATGTAAAAATATTAACAGTGTTGGCTGATTGTATTTATATTTGCATTTTAATTACAAGTTGTAATTTGTAAATATCAAATGTTTTTGTTTTAACCCTTTCAGAGCTGGTGTACTTTAGAGTATTATTATTTTTAAGAAGTACTTTTGTTATTAATTACATGTAGCAATGTGTCTGTGCATTTATTATATGACTTCATTAATGTTAAGGCATTTAGTAATAATAATAAATATTTGCTTAATTTTTCTTTGTATTGTTTGCGATTATTTTATTTTAAATGTATTTCTCTC
Organism: Maratus speculifer; assembly: GCA_964019185.1. Taxonomy (NCBI): domain Eukaryota; kingdom Metazoa; phylum Arthropoda; class Arachnida; order Araneae; family Salticidae; genus Maratus; species Maratus speculifer. Next base: position 157,279,018 of record OZ025299.1, read on the forward strand.
TAAATTTAAAATAAAAGTTACTTTCCTGAAAGAATTATGTGTAATAAGGCACTACAAGTATTAGAAAATTGTAATGTCACTAACTTGTTGCAATATAATATTTTTAAACCCTCTCCGAAAACTCTTCCTTAGCCTATTGTTGCATGAATATGAATTTAATAATGCAGAAAACAACAACATTCGTTATGTTTCAGACAATGAAATATTCGTTAAACTAATTAATCTATTAGGATAGCTAGTGTCAATATTTATTAAAGTAAAAGTAATTTTTTCTAAAATTGAAAAAAAAAATCGGTCTCGAAAGGGTTAAAATTAAATAAATGCCATCAATATTATATATATCTCACAATATATTAGAACATCAATTTATATAGACAAACAAATAAAAAAAAAGCCCTGGCTATTGAAAAAAGGCTGTATTTAAAAAAAAAAAAAACATTTAATTTTTTTAAAGCAACTTGCCTCAATGGAGTTTACTTTTTTGAAAAGGACAATAATAGAATAAAACAATGGCAAAAAAATTGTTTCAAAATGTTGTTGCCGCAAGAAATTATGACAGTTTGAATATTGGTCAAAAATGACATTTTTCAGACTTTGGCACTCTGTAACTAAAAGCTTATCCAACTTGCCTCAATTATATATACATTTTTAAAAAGTGCTAATGCATGGCTTTCAAATGCCACCTCTTTTTTTCATGGCAAGTGGAACGCACAAGCTGTTATAGGGTCTTAAAAATGGAAAAAAACAGCAAAAATGAATCTTTTTGTGACCTTCTGTGACCTTGCGGCACAAGTTGCCACGGGTTTTTCATCTATTATATAAAGTTCAACCCTCTTACATTCCAGATATAAAAAGAAATTGGTGGCAAGTTGTATGCGCAAAAAGCTGTGAGTCATAGCAATATCCATGTCTTAAAAAAAACGCTTATTTTTTTTTCACGACATGATGAACTTTGGGGGACCATAAAAAATGAACAACTCAACTTTGGAGCAAAAAATTCTGGATTTGGTCTTTTAACAAGATAAGTAACAACTGGTAATTTTTTGGAGAAAATCTGAGATGTCATGAATCACGGGTGTAACACTCTCTCAGATTCTTGCTCTTAATGTACTTCCCGATCAATAATAATATTATTATTGCAATTATTGTTTTCGAGTAATGAAATTACCTCTAGAAAAATTTTATTAATGAGCATTGAAAACGAACAGATAAATAAATCTTTTTGCAGAAAAAATGTTTTGTAATTTACTGAAATGCACGAAGTCAAACTTTTAATTATATTTTTACTTATACTATTCGGAAATACAGTTAAATGACATTTACCTGAAAGAGGTTTCCCAATTTTGCTGCACATTTTGAAGCCATAACAAAAAAAAAAAAAAATAAATCTGTTCTATTCGAACATGCTAGAGATGTTTGGTAGTATTTGGAAATCGGTTCAGTTTTGGAAAAATTCCAAAATAACTGAAACAAATTCGTGAAACAGCTAAAGTTTTATTTGACAGCTACTATATGGTGAAAATTTACTGTCCAAATTATTGATCACATTACTTTTTGAGTTTTTAGATTCCTCTAAATAACTCCTGCAAACATTTGTGTTGTTATTTGAAATTATGTAAAAGCCACTAATGGGATGCACTATATTTTGTGTTAGTGGACTAACAATGAGTTATCTTTATCTTTTTAAACGCGTTATTTATTATCTAACAAGACATATTTACTTTTTAAACCGCTTTAAACTATTTACACTGGCCTCCAAAAGTTAAGGTACAACCATTTTTTTGCGTTTAATTTTCAAATGAAGGAATATAGAAACAACAAATTTGGGGGAATTGTGCGCTAAACTGTTATTTATTAAATGCGACATAAAAATTTACTTAAGTTAAATGTATAAATGAAATTACAACAAAAAAGCACTCATGGTAGAAAATTTCATTCTTGGAGAAATCAGTACATCGCAATATTATGCAGTAAAATGTGACAGAAACATTAAAAAACTGGTTCTGTTCTAATATGGAATATGTCCACCCCGGACTTGAATGCATTGGCGGCATCGATTTTCCATGCTCTCAATTAAATTATCGGACAACGAAATAGATAGCGCTGACCAGATATGGAGTAAGCCTTTTACCAGCTCATTTAATAAACTTGGAGGAGGACTTAAAGTTGCAACCTGTCTTTCAAGATAGTCCTAAAGATGTTCTATAGGATTCAAGTCTAGAGAGTGAGCTGGCCGTTTCATTCTCTCCAAACTGTGATCCTCAAGATAATCCTCAACAACCACAGCTCGGTCTGGTCTCGCATTATCATCCATTAGAATGAAACCATTGCCAATAGCACCGGCATATGGGCGCACATATGGATCAAGGATCTCATTCCGATATCTCGCACCAGTCAGAGTTCCTCCATGGAACACATGCAAGTCAGTATGGCCTACAAATGAGATCCCTGCCCAAACCATGATTCCACAGTTTCTGTACCTGTGTGTTTCGACAGTGTTTGATTGATGGTATCAAGTGCATTGTTCTCTCCTGATCAGAAGACGTCCTGAATTGCTCTGCAGTATGAATCTGTACTCGTCTGTGAAGAGTGCAGAAACCCACTGTTGTCTAATCCAGGAAAGATGTTCTCTTGCCCAATATCAGCAGGCCCTTCTCTATCGTCTGTTGAGGGGGGACACACAAAACTAGTCGCCTTGCACAGAGAACTGCACTGTGACGAGTCTTCAAACCGTAGTAGCGGAGATTCTTCTCCCTGATGCTGCAAAAAAAGTCTGCAATGAGTTTCGGAACAGTAGTGGGTCTTTTCCTTCGGGCCAAAATAGCTAGAAACCGGTCTTCTGCAGGTGTTGTAACACGTAAGTGGCCTGGAACATATCTTCTGGACACAGAATCTTTGGATTCATCCTGATCTCAGAGTCATTGGACTACACTACGTGACACATTGTGACACATTGAGCCGTCTAGCATTATAGATCTGTGCGAACCCCTTTTCCATCCATCCTATCGCCCTCCACCTTAATGAATCAGGAAAATGTCTTCTTCTAAACATTTTTAGACTCTACTGATTGTTGTAAACAAAAATGACTACAATAGTTCAAATACGACAAAACTTACACGCTAAATTACGAAAGCTTCGTAATTGCATATTTTTTCCCTTATTCACAAATACCTATTCTTTTCTATAAAATAAAAGTGGTAGCTGTAATTTTTGTGCAAGTTTTTTAAGCTTTTTGGTGTCATTCATATAGAGTATGAAGTTTAATCTGACTGCCATTTTTTTTTCTGGCGAGCTTCAAAAAACATGTTGTACCTTAACTTTGAAGGCCAGTGTATACACAAGGTGTTCGAGGGAAATAACGCCACGTTAAAGTTAATCAATTTTCATGTCTTAGTTTTAGATTTTTATTTAAAAAAATACAGGATTTTATACAGTAATTTTATTATGTATATAAGAAAGAATATTTTAGCAGATATATAATCATGAAATGTAATGGCTTGATTTCTTGACCAATGCTATCTGGCGTTATTACCCACGTATGTGTGTAATAACGTCATGCAAACAAAATTAAAAAATAAGGTGGAGTAATGACATGTAAATTGTCCAATTTTAAAGATATAAACTCTACAGCCTTAAAATCTACAAATTTCTCTTACTTGCTGTTATTTGCAATATAAGGATACAGTAATAATCTTTTGATTATCTAAAATTCTACTGACATGAAAAAGTTAGCAGCAATTAGGACACATAAATTTCTCTTTATCCTTTTTTTGGTTTTCGTAAATATCTCTTTAATGCACAAAATAAAAAATAAACCTTCTTCGGATGCTTTTCTAGCGCTGAAAAGAATCATCTGATGACGTTATTACCCAGGTATGCATATTACGCAATATATTTTAAACTACAATCTACCTCCTCGCGAATACACCCAAAATCTCCCACATCATTTTGAAAGTACATGGAATACTTTACAAATTTATGTAATAAACAAAATATCTCCTAATAAAGATATAGTCTTCAGAACACAGAACTTGCCTCTAAAATTTAAGATGGGCCGTTAACTTATATGTGCTTCTTCGTGCGATAAGATATGTTAATCAGGTTTGTTTGTTAATCAGATGATTTAGAGCCATTTTGCGCAAATCCCTATTCGCCATCTCCCGGATTCCTTCATTATTACGCGTAAATTAGCACTTGGCGTTCTTACCCCTTAGGCCTTACACATATTAACATTTGATTTAATTAATTTTGTTATAAGGAATTTTTTTGAGGACGGTGAATAAAGTATGCATTATTCAGCTGTTGCAAACAGTGTCGTCTTTCATAGTTGCTAAATCTTCCAATGTTTGGGCATCACTACTTTTTAATTGGTATGTTTGCTTTTTTAAATGATAAAACTTTGCGATTAAATAAGAATGAATTTATTACTCTCAAGGAAAACTACACAAAAATTGGATGGTTTGGTAACTCAAACTTTTAGAGGGGATCTAGCGGGAACCAGCTGGAGAGGATCATTTTATTATGAAGTTCCAAATTACCAAAATCAGTAGTTTCACTAATCTTAACGTTTTGAACACACACAGATACAAAAAGAAATATCTGATCAGTTTTAGTACTATTAAACTTACTGTCTTCAGTGAAAAATTTGTAGATGAATTATTATTTTATACATACATTAGAGAAACAGACAAGAGACATAGTTATACAAAGTAATGAAATTCTAAGAAAGAACAAAAATTTCCCATAAGTATTATAGGGAGTTTGCAGGAAATCAGTTTGTATTAATATGGTTTTAACGCATAACGGCAGTTAGAGTCAAGGCCTGGGAATTTCAAGGTAGTCTCGGTGAACAAATAAACGTCTAATTTTAAAATAATTCTTATTAGTATACACTGTAAAAAAAAATTCAAGAGGTTACTAAAAAATTTTTAGTAAATTTGTATTCCACAGAATTTTTTAGAAACCATTACAAACTTTTTTTGCAAGTGAAACAAACATTTTTTTTTAAACTGAACAAGAGAATTTTTTTGTATAACTAACTCAAAATTTTTTATTATGAGCCACCAAGCAAATTTTAGTAATAGCTCCCAAATTATTTTTAGTAACCATTACGTGTGCCCGAAGGGCAGTAGCTTCCTTCGAGCTGCATCCAGTGGGTAAAAAGACGGAAGATTTTCGGTAAAGCCGCAATAGATGGCAGCACCAAACATTGCTACCTGCTCTATTTTGACATGCTTCTAAAGGGGAGGGAAAGTGCAGAGATAATTACACTGCTACGACAGGATTTTCATAATCCCTTTATTTAACGAGTACTTACATTGCATGCATTCGGTGTGTATTTGGTGGCGTCCAGCATCCAACCCAGGTACTTTCAGCCTCGAGTTCGGTGCTATGACCACTAGGCTATCACAGCCACGCCAAGTGAGTTTTAGTAATAGCTATTAAAAATGTAAAATTTAACTCTATTCGTTGCTAGCTTTTTTCTACTAATTCTTACAGATTCCTTGTAACCGAGTAAGATTACTAAAAATTTTTTAGTAATTACAAGGATCACTAAAATTTTTTTAGCAGATCAACCCTTTTTTTTACAGTGTACCTAAGAAATGTAGACCTTTGACAAAGGAAAGTAAGGAAACAAAAGAAAAATAAAACAGCAAAACAGGTCAAAATTAACTCGTTCGTTTATCCGAATTGCCGATGGAATATCGAAAATCATTCGGTGACATATTATTACGATATCATTAGATAAGGAATGGTCTGTCCGATATAATTTGGAATTACTATAAAATATTTACTCCTCATTTCACTTTTTAAAAATTTATGCATTCATTTATTTTAATATTTGTTTATATAATAATGCAAAAATGAAGGCATTTTTATTTGGGATTGTCTTATCAGGTTGGCCTACGGGGTCAGGAGACAGGGATTTCATACTATTAAAGTCATGCTTAAAAAATAAGCTTTTGATTTTCAAAGCACGTAAACCCATAATACATATAAAACATTTTACTTTTTATAGGTGCCAACAAAATAAGTGTATTACTTTTTTTTAAAAAAATTAATTTTTATTTGCTTCACAAAAGCTGTAAATTACTGAATATATTTTAAAAAGCGACGTCCTTTCACTAGATATTTGGTAGTTGTGATACTGCAAAAGAAAAAGTAAAATACAATATTTATCAACATCTGGCCGAGTTAACCAATATTCAATTGTGTAAGTGCGATATTCATGTACACTGAAAAAAATGATGGGGGATCAAAATTGAGTAAAAGATACTCAATTTTAAGTACTTCACATTCTCAAAATACCTCCGATCCAAAAATTCTCAAAACTGAGAAACACGTGTACTCATTTTTGATTCCATGGTTGGGTTCAAATATAAATCACTATTATCTGCCCGCTGAATTTACAATCTAAAGTGAAAACATGCTGGTATTTATTTCTTGCTCAAAATTATGAACAATAAACATTTAATTGTTTATTTCTTAAGAAAAATAGCAAAATTATAAGTAAAATACCCAAATCGAACATTTTTATGACAAGAGCACTATTTGCAAGTATAATTTAAAATTATTTTAAAATACTGCGCATAAATTAATATTTACATTAATAAGCATCTTTTATGACGTCATGAATGAAATAAACAAATACCGGGTACAAAATTATCGTTTGTTTGAATTTGATGACATATGATGGTTCAAAATTGAGAAAGCAATGTGTTCGTTTTTGATCCAAACATACTCAATTCGATATGAATACATCGACGGACTCATTTTTGAATACTTCATTTTTTTTTCAGTGTACTACAAATATGCTTTACTAATGCCATGAAAATCTTGTATTTATAATCTTGTAATGTTAAATATAATTAAGAAAAACGAACAAATAAAATGCCGCATTCAAATATTAGTCATAGATTGAAATTAAATCTGCACCTAAAATTAATCACTGCTCAGCTTTAAATTAACTTCATTTTTTTTCTACGTTTCATTAAAAAATAATTAAATAGTTAAAAAAATAAAATGAAATTCAGAAAAAAAATAGGGTGTTTTGGTGACATTAATAACTATTATTTTATGTTACTTATTCTACTCCTAATAATCATCAAGCAACCGATAATATTCTATCATAAAACATGAGGTAAACATTTTTTTTTCTTTTTTAAATTTCAGCAACATTTTCCTATAATTTATTTTCTAGTTTAATCTCCAAATGAAAACTGTTACAGATATGTTGGAAATAATTTGGGTCAACTTTAGCATTTCTATCGGAAAGCGCATAATTTATCACAGTGAAAATTGCAACATGGCAATTGTCGTTTGTAAATGACTAACATTAAATTAACTTATGTTTCGCAAATAGGGGCTTTCAACAGTTTAATATCTATAGACGACTGCAATTTGATACTTTATAGCATTTGCAGGCAATTTAGAAATCATAGATTTAGAAATTTCTGATATAAATGCCAGACACACTAATTGCCCTTGAAGTTGAAGTACGTTAATAATAATTAACATTTGAATTCTAAAAGTAATTTATAGTTTATTTATTGAAGCATATGGTCATTTAGTGCAGAAAGAAGTTCAATTGCTTAAAGCGTGTCTATAGAATAAACTATTTAAATATATAATTGGAAGTGTTTTTATTTTTGAGATTCTGTTTTGGAATTTAAGTTATTATTTACTTATAATCTTATTTTGTAAAAGATGTAAACGGGTGACATAGAGTTTTTCCCGGAAAGGTTTGAATGAGCTTTTGAATTTTCACCGGTTAGAAATGAATAAGCAATTAAGGTATCCGGCAACGTTCGGAGACATTTTTTAACTCTACTTTTGACACATTTTTTTTTGGTAATTTTCAGTGTAGTCTAAAACAGAATAACGAAAATTATAAAGAAATATTTAATATCTATGTTACTTTTAAAAATTTTGAAGAATTTTTGTCATTTTTTTAACATTTTAAAAAATTAAAAACCGCTTAAAAATGCATATAACCTAAATCTTTTTGAACATATTCATATTAGACACACTTGAGTGCAATGAACTATAAATTAGTCAATATACAGAAATCTAAAAGAGATACAGCTGATTACGTAAAATTACATAGAAAATTTCAGTAATTTTACATGCAATTCTTCATGAAAATAGTTATGTACCAGCAAATAAATCACTTAGAGCTAATTCTTTTGTTCATCACACTTTAGTCATTATCGAAAAGCTACACAAAAATTTGCATGGTTATAGGATAATAAAATTTTGAGTTAGAGTAATATCTGTTTCCCTTTTCCGATGAAAATCAAACTTTTAAGAAAACGCATTTAAAGCCTTCAAATTCGGTTTAAATTAACGTCGTCGTCTGCTGTTTCTTAAATAGCTCTTATTTCACTTCTAATAGGCGTTCAAGAAAAAAAAAACAGTTTTAGAAACAAAAATGTTATTCTACAGGAAAATAAAATAAAAAAATTGCAAATTTTCATAGAAATTGACGCGTCAAATGTAGACGGATACCTTAAATTGTGAAAGTATTAAAAAAAAGGAGGGGAGATGATATGAAGGATAGGACAACCATCTGTTTTCAAAATGCTACGCTTTTTTAATTTTATATGACTACTCTAGACAGAATTGATCAATTATAACTTTTCCTTTAACTGCAGAAAAGATGATTACAAAATGCTAAAAAAACACTTCATATCCACATTCTTTGAATATTTTGATGAATTATGTGATGGAGTGACCGCATATCAAATTAGAAATGTACTTTTTGCGATATTTCAAGAAAAACAGAAATAAAGACGTATGAAGTTGACTTCGTATCGAAGATTATCCATGATTCGGACAAATTTTAGTCTCTTGTTAGTCATGAAAGACGTATTTTAGCCTCTATGAGACAGCCTAATATTCATAGGAAGAAAAGAAAATAATCTCACAATCATATTTACATTTTTAAATTATGGTGAGAATTTTTTTTTTTTTTGCAATTTTTCGGCTTGAATACATCTAATTGATTTTTTTTCCGATATGCTAGATATGAATACGATTCAATCTCAGCATTTTCATTTTCAAAGGAAAAATTTAAAGTCAGAATTTCAATACAGCAATTGTCTTTTGTAAATGTTTATATTTAAATGGATCATTCCTGAGTAAGACTTTCGTAGATTGATATATATATATATATATATATATATATATATATATACCGGGTGTACCAAAAATGACTGATGGATTTTAAAATTCAATAACTTGCAAACGGTGACAGCTATTTAAAATTTTTGCAGGAGGATTATGTATAATGTCAGGAGTTTTTTTACCGTAACTTTTTATTTTGGTTCGCATCTCAAATAATAGGCGACGCTGACAGCAATTGAAGTCCAGGTGATCAGTGCTGAGTGAAGCTTCGACCTGGCCTTCAATCGCCGTCAGCGCCACCTATTGTTTGAGATGCGAACTAAAATAAAAAATTACGGTAAAAAAACTCCTGACATTATACATAACCCTACTGCAAAATTTTTTAAATAGCTGTCACCGTTTGCAAGTTATTGAATTTTAAAATCCATCAGGCATTTTTGGGACACCCGGTATATATATGTATATATACAGGGTGGTTATAAAATAAGTATCCCTATTTGGAGCTGTCTGTAGCTTGAAGGAATAACCCGAATGAAACCAAAATCGGTACACATACTATTCAAGAAGGGGGAAGAAGAATGGAACAATAAAAAAAAGATAGTTACAATAATCGGCAATAGATGGCGCTACGGGTCCTGTCGGTGCAAACGCCGTTGTAATCATTAGTAAAATCAAATGTGGTCATTTCTGCCATTAATGTTGTACGACACGGCTCTCAGTTTACCAGATCGCGCTTTAATTTTAAAACTGTTCTACGTTAACAGTTCAAACAGTGCAGTTGCTTTACGTGAATTTAGGCGTATGAAAGGAATGCGTAAAGGAAAAGGTCCTTTGACACCGTGTGCAGTGAGAAGAATGGTAAAAAAATTCGAGGAGACTGGATCGTTTACTGTAAAATGTGGAAGAGTGAGGAAACCATTACCTCTCCGCACTCAAGAAGAAATTACTACTGCAACTGTAGCGTCATCATGGAGTCTGGAATCCGGTCCTAGTGCACGTGGAGTTGCCCGAAATTTGGATATTCCATATGCTACTGTTCGAAAAGTACTACGAAAGGTAATCCAATTTTATCCGTATAAAATTAGTTGTCATCAACTATTGTTACCAGGAGACGCGCAGCAGAGATTGGATTTTGCTTTAACGTTTTTAGCACGAATGGAGGTGGATGATGCCTTCCCATGGAAGATTTTATGGGGGAATGAAGCCCATTTTCATATGAATGGGACAGTCAATACGCAGAACTGTAGCATATGGGCTTCGGAGCCACGGACTGTTCTTCACGAAATACCCCTCCAGTCTCCAAAAGTCACTGTGTGGTGTGGCTTTACTGCAAGTTTTATTCTTGGTCCTTATTTTTTTAGGAGTTACGATCAACTGGCCCTGTAATGTGTTCGGTTACTGCACAAAGATACCTGCGCATGTTACAAACTTTTGTAGTTCCTCAACTGCAGCAAAGACAGTGCCTGTCTGAAAAAGTTTTTATGCAAGATGGAGCCCCACTCCATATTAAGCGAGCAGTACAACAGTTCGTACGGCAACATTTCACAGATGATAGAGTAATAAGCCGGTATTTTCGTATGACGTGGCCTTCTCGATCCCCTGATCTGTCGCCATGTGATTTTTAGCTTTGCGGGCACTTAAAGTCTATTGTGCCCCGTGGAGGAGTCGTAACCTCAATGACTTAAAAGATCGCATATCACAACATGTGGGAAACATCACTCCTGATGCGTTGCATTCCGCGGTTGAGCACGTCGTCTACCGACTGGATTGTGTCTTGCAGTACAATGGTCATGTGGAACTTGAACTTGATCGGCACCGCCATGCGAAATCTTAACCTCATTCACTGTGAAAATTTCCAATAAATTAGGTATGCCATCCGGTTTTGTGCCTTTAATTCTTTGTTCTTCTATTGCGCATTACATTTCAAACACAAAAGCGCCATCTGTCGGCGATTATTGCAATTATTTTTTTATTGTCTTTTTATGTGTCTTTATAAAATATGTATTTTTATGTTATGTATTTTTATATGTCTTTTTCCCCCTTCTCAAATAGTATGTGTACAAATTTTGTCTTCATTCGGGTTATTTCTTCAAGCTATAGACAGCTCGAAATAGAGATACTTATTTTATAACCACCCGGTATATATATGTATATATATAGAGAGAGAGAGAAAGAGAGATAAATAAGTTTATAGCTATGATTCTTTATTATTACTAGGAAGCGTTTAGAAATTGTAGATTCGAATCTTTTGATGTACAGTCATGGGAAAAAAAGTAAACACCACCTACTAACACTTCAATAAACTAGTGTAGAAGAACGTGACTGGAACTGAACGATTGGTTATAATGTCTGCTTTTAATTGATGTATATAAAATTTGCTTAGTCATCTACATATTATAATATACCCAATATCTTTTTTCAACAACTATACCCAAGTTTGACAATAAATTTTATACCCTTAAATTAGCCAATATTCGACTTTTCACTGACTTCACATTTTTATTTGAAAAGAAATTATTTTGAAATGAGAATATCCAAATTAATTCCAAAATTCCAAATTTAACTCTATCCAAATTGATGTACGGTACTCTATTGTTGAAATGCTACAGAATAACGACATCCCTTCTATTATGTATTATTTCTTGCTAATATAGCCGTTTCACATGCTTAATATGTTTCGACAATTGCCAGCCCAAACATTTCAATGGAATGAGCAAAATATACTTTTATAAAAATTCAAATTATGCTTTTCTGTAGATCACAGACCGCCACATTAACCATCATTTTAAAGTTTTTTAACTATAATTCGAAAATTACTAGGAAGAAAATTTTGAAACTGATCATTCGCATAAAGCAGGACATAGTAAATATAAATGTATCAAAACAAAATAGTAGGTTGTGATTCATTTTTTTTTCTCAAATATTAATTTCATAATTCATATTATATATTTTTTAAATTTTAATAAAAAATATATATATATATATATTAGTTTTAAACACCATAAAGAAATATCATATTAGGATTGTAATTTCAGGAAATCTTAATAAAAATGTAAAAATGTAAATTAACATTAGAAGCTCTAAATTTTCAATATTTATAACTGAAAAACTTATCCTCCAAATGGCTTAAAATTTCGCTTTTAAGCATAGTTTGAACCGAAGATATATAAAATATCTTGTCAAAACTGCCATTTTTATAACAAAGTTTTATATGGTTTCAATTTGTAGATTTTGAGGCCATAATTTTAAAGGCCATTTAAGCAGATTATATACACATAATTTAGAAGTAGACTTCATTTCCAATCGTTTCGTACAAGTAACTTTCTTCTCTTATAATTGGTTGCAGGATTAGTAGGAAGTGTTTTCTCTTTTTTTTCCGCGACCGTACATTTCAAACACCCTTATTACCTTTGATATTGAAATAGTACCCTGCGTTTAACCGATTTTGAAACTATTCCATATTTTTAATTAATGTGTCGGATTTAGTCCTCCAAAAACTGAACTTTTTAGAATTACAGAAATAATTTTTAAAAATCCACAACATATTTCTTTTATGAAGACTCTCATTGGACCTTGGTTATTTCTTATACCCTTACTGACGAGCGTTTCCAGCACTATTTATAATTTTTGGGCTATACGTTTTCATTACAGTAATTTGTCTTTATTTAATCAGTGAAAATCTGTAATTTGTGAATGCATTTTTTTCTGTTAAAATTAAAAATTACTTATGAAAAATCCAAATATTTCAAGCACTCTAAACGTCACGGAATACTCTTCATTTATCATTAAGTACTAATTCCACGTTAGTTGCATGCGCATCTCGGTCATACAAGCCGTCATTTTGTAAAAATTGAATGCATTAGCAAGTTCCAAAAGCAACTGCTGCGTTAAAAAAAGTGATGCAAGTGAGAGGAAGGTAGAGGGTGCTTTAAGTTCGAAATATACTTAGTTCAATCTTACTAGGGGAAAATGTAGGAGTATGTCACATAGGTACACATACGTGTAACGTATGGTTAAGGGGTAACATCAATTATATCACTTAACAATTCTGAATTTTGTTATCATCTAAAACACTCTATATACACATACAATCGCATTTTATATATATATATATTTAATTCAAGCCTTTTTTTTTGTTTTATTGTAGTAGATAATGTTACCCGTTTACCTCTTGATCCTGATTTTTAGAAGGGATCTTTCCCATGTGTTACCAAGCCGTTATTTTTGAATATATCAGTTAAAAAAATGCAATTTGTTACTTTAATTTATGCATAATAAATTTAGTGTAAAGAAAATCCTGAAAAATCTTTTAAGTTTAGGGCATTAAAGTGGTGTTTCCAATTATTGAATCTTATTTGTCATTGACATGGATGACAAACACACTTTTGTTTTAATATATCAATCTATCTATTTTGTTTTAATGTATTAATCTATATATCAATCTACCTATTTTGCTATATCAATCTATTTAATATCTCATTTTACAATAAAAATCTTGCTTTAATAATCTTAAAATGAGAGCTGCTTCAACTATGTTAGTTATGAATCTCAACCATCAGAGGAGGATTGAGCTAAATATAAATTAACAATTTGGAAATAGCACGTGAAGCGTAGCAAATGAGATGCGTTCGTACAATAACGAAGTTTTAAAAATATCACTCTCATACATCAATCTCATAAAATTGTAAATAGTTAATTACAATTGAAATGCGCACCAAACAATGTTCTGTGTATACCATTATGTAATGGAATGCTTTTGTGTGGCCTTGTAAATCAATAACCAATGTTCTTTTCACAAAAGATTATGCAAAATGTATATAATAATATGTACTTCATAGATGCATATCATTTTTATTGTGTTCTAATGAGTGTAACACCATTAAAATGCATTTAAAACTTTTTACTTCTCATTGACCGTAATGTAACGGAATACTTTTGATTGTCCCTGTAATTGAACTATGCATCCGATTTTGATAACATTTTAAATGACTCAACAAAATTATGCAATAATTATGTATTTTAAATTTCAATCGATTCGGTTGGGTAGTTTTTGCGTTGTTATATGCGGACAGACGGACAGATGGACGGGCGGACGAACGGATGGACTGAACGACAACTATAGGTGCTATATTTACATAATTACGAAAGCACTTAAAAAAACCCACATATCTCAATGCTCTTTTGCTGAATTATCATAATACGCTTACAATTTAGTTTTTCAAAGTAATATACTACTTTATTTACCGAGGCAGATTATCATTTAGTTTCGAAAGAAATTATTTTTAAAATCTAATTATAGAAAAATTATTAAAACTATATAAAAATAAGTATAATGTTTAAAGATTAATTTCGAAAAGCACATTATTACTGACTTTTATTTCTAAGTTTCAGCGAGATTTTCCAATAATTGTCTAGTTGCTTTACTCCAAATTTAAATTACTTCAGATATGTTAGGAATGAATGATGTTCAGATTTAGCATTTCTCCCTTGAAGCAGCCAATTTATCATAGTAGAAATTGCTATACGGCGATTTACGCTTGTAAATGGCGAACTTTGAAATTTATATCGGTTCCGTAAAAAGACCTTTACAATATGTCTTTTAACACGAAATTTAAAATTTCGTTCAAGATTTCACTTAGCTAAAAAAATCAGGAATTTTAACCACAATCTTAAAGGCAGCCATGAAAAGTTAACTGGAAAAGCACAAATATTTTAAAATAATCTAATATCCAGAAATTAAGTTTTATCACTCGTTGCCCATTAAAAACATGGAATCATGGTTGCCAGTTTGGCCACCATTTTTATTCAGAAATTTGGCGTTCATACCAGAATAAACGAATAAAATGTTTTGTACTTTATTTGATGACAAATATTTAGTGATCAAATGAAAAGAAAATTTTCCTTTTGCATTTTTCTCAGCAAATTTGAAATTTTGCATTAAAATGGCAGACTAAAAGGGCAACCCTGACAGAAATTATATCGATTTTTATGAAAATAAGATCATTTTGTAAAACATACTTGTGCTATTTTGCAAAAATGATTAGTTTCTAGGATAAAAATTACTATAACGGAATTAAAAGGAAACATTTGTATTAATTTGAACATTGGATCTCGTGAATTCTTGTCATTTATTTAAATTATTAAAAAAATGAATGTATTATGAATTATTTATTTATTATTCTATTTAGTTCACCTTGAAAGAGTTTAAGAAGATATTAATGAAATTTTCTAGTCCCCAGGAAAAAATAGACGGGCATATGTAGCTTGATTTCAAACCTGCGTTAGTCTCGTGTGAATGTGATACAAGCCAAAATTTTCTCATGTAAATTTTAAAACAAGTAAATTCTGAATATATGGCTCCCTCTACCTTACTCCCTGCCATTTAATTTTACACCAGTGGCAGTTAGTTTTGAACCGGCTAAAGCATAACTAAGAAAAGAGACTTCCTTTAAAAAGGGTACAAAAAAAAAGAGTTAACAATATTAATTTCCTGAGGAGAAATTTTTAAATATACGAATGCATCAAACGGTCTTTTACTTAACATTACAGAGGGTAATTTGGAAGCTGAGTGACCAGCACCCTTAAGACTTAGAACAGGAAAATGATGACATGTATCACATAGATACACTTCTGACTAATGTGGATTCATAGTACACTCATATCTTGTGAGAAAAAAGCAACATTGTTTTACTTATCTAATATCCAAATTAAAACTGTTTCAGATATTCCAGAAATATACAGGAATCTCATGCGCTGTTTTAAACTCCATGGGATCTTTTGTTTCTTTTATAGGTAAAATTAATGTTATTCTAATGTATATTTAGAGAATATTTATAATGTTAATTTTCTTAAATAATAAGTATCGAGTATAAACCATGCTGAGATTGTAGGTTAAAATTTGTCAAAACTAAATTGTTTATTTTTAATGACTCCCATTTGTCAATAATAAATAAGGTGGTATGGGGTAAGAACGCCAAGCGGCGTAATAAAGCCAAGTGCTAATATTATGCATAATTATGAAATAATCTGGTAAATGATACCCATGTGCTCTGCGCAGAAGGGTTTTGAGTCATATAAATCGCAAAAAACAGCTTCAAGTTAATTTGTTTCATTTTTAGGTCTTATTGTTTTTACAAGCAGCTAAAATTAACGCTTGATCTAAAATTTGCGAGATACGTTTTGTGATGTGAAGACTATTTTTTTTTATCCGGAAATACTTTGTTAATTACTTAAATTTGTAGTACATTTCATGGACTTTCAAAATGTTGTTGAAGATTTTGGATATCTTTTCGAGATAATTTGTAATTTAAAATGTACAGCGCAATAACTCTAACGGGGTAATAACGCCAATCCTTGGATTCCCTACAGTGGCCGAGTTACATCCTAAATACTGATTCAAATAAACACAGTTAAAACTGTGCAATGTTTCTAATAATTCTATTTAAGCGGTCCTTTTTAAGCAAAAAGAAGCTCACGGTCTGATTCTTTTGCCTCATCCTCCCCCTCCCCCACACACACCACACCTTTATTTTTCTTACACTTTCACAAAAAATTGAACATTTTCAATAGCTTAGAATGCAATTTGTCAATTTCAAAGTTTGTAGAGTTTGTATTTTTAGAATTGGGCAATCTACATGCAATTATTTTATCTTATTTCATAGTTTTGTTTGCCTGGCGTTATTACTCATGTAGGTGGGTAATAACGCCAAATAGCATTGGTCAAGAAATCACGCCATTACATTTTATGAATACATATCTGTTAAATATTTTTTTTATATAGATAGTCTATGAGTTGCTGTATCAAATCATATGTTTGTTTGAAAAATACAAAGTAAAACTGAGCCGTGAAAATTGGTAGAACCTTAACGTGGCGTTATTACCCCAGGGTACCTTACTTACTTTCAAGATTTTCCTTTAAAACTTTAAGATTAAACTGAATAAATTTATGTTATTTTGACGATCTGAAAATTGACGCCGTAAAGACAATGTTAGACAATTCTTTATTTCAGAATTCAATTATTTCAGATATTTATGAATTATAATATATGTGTAAAAAATATCATTTTCCCACTTTTGTGACAAATTTTAAATGTCGTTTAGGAAATAATCAGTTAAAAAGCTGTGTTTTGTCTTTAAAAGAATTTCTTGAAAATTGGGGCAGCAGTAGTATAATTAAAAGCGAGGAGCGTAAATTCGTTTATATGTAACCTCCATCTCTGGATGTAAAATTAAAAATAATAATAATTATATTAATAGAACAATTTTTAGGTGCCGACCGACAATTTTTTTGTTTTATAGGGGAAAAAAAGAGTTATTGAAGCATGGATATATGTAGCGTTTGTTTTATTTATTAGCATTTCTTTCAAAAATATTATTAAAGCAAGTTTCTTATCACCGTCCATTTAAATAGATTTTTTTCAGCTTTATTAAAAGGGAAATAATTCATTTTAATGCTCTTTTTTTCTTTTTTTTTCACAAAAATAAAGCTATCTCCTTCTATCGTCACAGAAACTCCAATAAAAGTTACAAAAAATATTATTTTGAAAAATAATTCTAAGTCCTCCGGGTTTATATCACATCCTCTGATTCATGAGGATATTTTCTTTAAAATTTCATCACGTTAAGATCCTTGTTTTAAGAAGAATAGTTGAGAAATATAAACAAACGAATTTTACTATAATATATACAATTCACTTGTAGCATTTCCATTTAGACTAAGATAATTTATCATAAGGTATCCTGGGGTAATAACGCAACGTTAAGGTTCTACCAATTTTCACGGCTTAGTTTTAGATTGTATTTTTCAAACAAATATAGGATTTGATACAGCAACTCATTAACTATCTATATAAGAAAATAATTTAACAGATATGTATTCATAAAATATAATCGCGTGATTTCGTGACCAATGCTATTTGGCGTTATTACCCAGCTATATGGGTAAAAACGCCATGCAAACAGAACTATAAAATAAGATGGAATAATGGCATGTAGATTGCCCAATTCTAAAAATGCAAATTCCACAGCTCTCGAAATTGATAAAATGCATTCTAAGCTATTGAAAATGTTCAATTTTTTTTAATGTAAGAAAAAGAAATGTGTGGTAGGGGGGGGGAGAGGAGGCAAAAGAATATCAGATTCTAATCTACTTTTTGCTTAAAAAGGACCATTTAAATAGAATAATTAGAAACGTTGCACGGTTTTAACTGTGTTTATTTGAATCGGTATTTATATTCCTATGTATGCATTCTATGCGATAGAAAATATTCAATTTTTTGTGAAAGTGAAAGAAAAAGGATTGAGGGAGAGCTGCAACAGAATATAACACCCTGTGCCTCTCTTTGCTTAAAAACCCCCACTTACATATAATTATAAGAAATATTGCATCGTTTTAACCATTTATAATGTAATATTTTAACCATGTGAAATTTTATAATAACTAGAGTTATATGTAATAAATATTTTTGTTAATACTATTATAGTAGTGTTTTAAATAGTTTTTAACCCATAACTCCACACTATTGCGAATTTTCCAAACCTAAAGTTAAACTGTCGGCATGCTTTAATATATTTTTAATTAATTAAATAACATTTTTATAAAAAATTATTATGCCAATGAGATCGCTTATTAAATTTTAAACATGATCCATGTAGTTATATATCAATCCCTGTATTAGAAAAAAAAATAACCTTTAACTGCTGTAAGCAATCTTACTAAACGCCCCCCCCCCCCAAAAAAAAAAAGAAAAAATTAGAGTCTAACTAATATTTTCCAGTTAAACTATAGCTACAACTGAAATTCTCTTTCGTTTCAAGTCCTCTTACTATTGTTAGAAATATCTGAATACATTAAATAATGTTAGAATTAATTCTGTACAAAAGAATTGTGGAGGAGCAGTATTCTATGATTTTTAATCATTGATCACCTTTTTACTTCCATCTAATGTTACCGGTCTCACAGACCACTGTTTTTCTTTTATTTTTTATAGTTTAACTTTAAATTTTCAGTTTAACTATAAACACTACCGAAATTTTGTTTCATTTGGAACTCAAGTACTATCACCAGATATTTTTAAATAGGTTAATATTATGTATAACAGTCTTGTATAAAAAGATTAGTACAAAAACACAATCCTATGAGTTATTGCCGCCTTTTATTCATCATTCAATCTTGCGGTCTCACGAACCGCTTCACATTAGTTACGTTACAATTTTTGTCACATCGGTTGAAGGTTAAATTTGTAATTTTTTTAAAAACCGAACGCTGAGAAAGCGAACAATTAAAATTTAGAAATCAATTGAACAATCCAGTGGAAATTTAATAGAAACCTGATTTTGAAAATGTTCGAATTAGAATATCGAAACATTTTGATATAGTTTTATTTATAAGAGTTTAAAATTATTTTTTACTTTAGTATAAAAAAAAATAGAGAGATTAGTTTTGGGTATTGGACCCCCCCCCCCCCCCCCGATTAATCTTACCATTTCGACAATGATAATAATGTTGTCCCATATTAATAAAAAAATCCCCTTCGGGTGTAGTTCGGCAACTATTGGGAATCAACCGAGGTAATAACGCCAATCCGCAGTACATTTTAAACTACAAATTATCTCGAGAAGATATCCAAAATCTTCTACAACATTTTAAAAGTACATGAAATGCACTACAAATTTATGTAATAAACAAAAAATCTCGCAAATTTTAGATCAAGTGTTAATTTTAGTTGCTTGTAAAAACAATAAGACCTACAAATGGAACAAATAAAATTTAAGCTGTTTTTTGTGATGTATATGACTCAGAACCCTTCTGCGCAGAGCACATAGGTGTCACTTACCGAATTATTTCATAATTATGCATAATATTAGCACTTAGCGTTATTACCCCGCCTGGCGTTATTACACCAGAACTCCTTAGTTTAAATTTTAAAGGTAAAATTTACGCTTTTAAATAGACATTATCAAGGGAGTAGCAACATTTGAAAGATCCCATTATAAACAAATGACATCGACGTATTTTTTTCTCGATTTCAATGATTTTTAAATTTGTTTGGATTATAGGTTTCTATTATGGATAAGAGAGAGATTACAGATATTGGATTATTGAAGAATAAATTTTAAACAATTAAATTACATTATCTTAAGAAAAAGATAATGTAAGAGTTGCGTTTAAAAAATCTTTATTTGCTGCTGAACTATGAATTTATAATTTAACTGGAGTCAAAACTTCTTTAACCCGAGAGAACTCGCTAGTGAGAATTTCTCTCACAGTGCTCAATTCTTTTCTTTTACTTTACGTTCATTTTATATCACCTTTTTTTCGCCAAAGTACTTTTATTCACAAAAACAGGTAAAATAACTGAAATAATATTTTGAAATTTTAATTAAAATGAAAAGGGGTTTAAATAAGAGTCTTAAAAAAGGTACGATGGTGAGAGAAAGTATCACGTAGCGAGTTCTCCCGGGTTAAATGTTACTGAAATTGCTTCAGTTATTTCCAAAGAGATGCTCCATAAATATCAACAGTGATTTAAGTGCACGTGATTTAAGAAAAAAAATCCACACATTAAAAAAAATTATCATTATTAAATAGGACTTTAATAATTTAAGACACTAATAAATTTATCGCTGCAATTTGATACTTTATGGCGTTCATTTATAGTTTAGAAATCATCAATTTATAATTTCTCAATAAATTCGAGTCACTTTAGCTACCTTTAAAGTTAAAATACGAAAAGAACCTTTCCACTTAGATTTTGAAAATAATTTACAAAGCTGGTAATTTTTTAGCTGGTGAAATCACTAGAAATTTATTTAATGAGGCATCGCATCATTCAGCTGCGAAAGAAGTTGAAAAATTTAAATGTGATTATAGACTAAGCTTTTATTAATACTTGGTAAAAAAAAAGTGTTCTTATGAGAATTTTAACTATCTTACTTTAATCTTATTTTTAATATAAATGGATTTCCTATAACATAGCTTAGTTCAATATGATTAAGCTAAAATTATTATAGTTAATTATTTATGAAAATAGATTACTTTTCCTACATTTATTCTCTTTAATAAATATTTCATTTGAGTCGAAATTTTCCTATAGAGCGAAAAATACCAGGCTGATTCAAATATAAGACCAGTTGCTATGATCAATAAGGGTAGGTGGGGGAATTATTTTCTCCAGATTCATATGGGATTGTTCATTTTGCAGAACATTGGCAGCTTCAGTCAAGATGTCCTTGGTTTGAATGCTGGCCTGGATATTTTTCTTCTGTGAAAAGTAATGAATATTCATTTTTTGGCGATTTATTTTCAGTTGGCAACACAAGGAGAATTTTTAAAACGGTCACATTTTTATGATAAAAACTGTTTAAGGAGAATAGTTTTCTATTATTCATACTGAGCTAGTTTACGTAAGATTAGCTTAACTAAATACACTTCTATAATTACAATTTTTCCCTTTAAATGATTTAATTTCCCCCCCTTACATAAAGAAATTTAACCATCATATTATACGGCATAAAAAAATTTGAAATTTCTAAATTTTTTTTCAAATTTAAAGTAACGGCCTATTCTGCGCACTATCAATTCGGTTTTGTAATTTTTAGAGTGTTAGACAAAAGAATAGTACTGTTGCCATGGGAAAAATGACTTATCAATATAGAAATTTGCAACGCCAGCATTCTTAAACAGGCAGTTACTTTTAAAATGCTCTTTAAACTTATTCAGTTGGTGAAACCGCTAGAAGTAAATAACTGCTGCACTTTCAGTTTATTGGTAAAATAACAAACTGTTTTATAATTCTTTGAAGCTTGAATTCATTATAATACGCATTTAAACACCCACTTAACAAGTAATTTCTAAATGCATTAAAATCATTGCATTTGGGGAGAAAAAATTGTCGCTAGCCAAATCAGCTAAATTTCACTAACCCTTTATGATGTACATGATTAAATTGAATAGCATTTCTTTCCTAAGTATTTTTTAAGAGTGAACTCTTTAAGTAGATCTTCGTTGTTAGTTTTTAAAATATCAAATACTGTTGACACGTTGATTGACAACTACAATATAATTAATTATTGATAATCTGGTGTTAGACGTTCGCAATGAGTTATTTATTTTTAGCAGAATAAATTTCCGGTGCTTACAGTGAGTTAATGAGTTATAAATGCACAAAAGATTGCGAGCTGGGTGTTTGTTAAAAGTTCATACGGATGAAAAAGACGTTAGAAAAAATATCTATTTACTCTATAGCGTACATTTTTATAAAACAGAATAAAGTTAACGACCATGCTATAAATCGAAACCCTTTAAAAAATAAGTGTACAAATAAAAAATAACGAATTAATGTAAAAATATAAAACAAAGAGGATAAATGCGAGTAGTATTTGCATCCAGAAGGTTCAGAACCGTTACGTTATATCATCGTTACAAATAACTCCGTTATAACGCATTAATTTGGCTTTAGGTCCGATAATGGTAATTCATGAGTTTCTCTCGAAATAAATAATTCGAAAAATGGGGATTTTCGTATTTTTTCTGTAAACGTGGTATAACCTCCTTAGCCCTGATGCCTGGAGGAGACACTAAGCAGTACTTTTATCTCATTAAAAATTTCTATTCCAGATTTTCGAAATTTGGTTCCTATTATTCTTAATAGATGACAGCTTATTGCAGAGTAGTTTTTTGTTACAAAAATTAATTTTTACGATCATTTAGCGGTATGCAAAAAAGGCCTCTTCAAAAAGAAGGAAAATTACTCACTTGCTTTTATAACCGATTTAAATTTTCCATTTAAATTAAACTATCACTTGCTTTTATCTATTAATAATAATTTTGTTAAAATTTATTCGGCCTAGAATTTTATAATATAAAGATCGTTCGTTTTAATATACCATTTGTGCTAAGCTCTATGTGCTTGAAGCGTTAAAAAAAAATCATGGTATCTTTAGTATCTCTTGTAGGAGACATTCGGTCTTGCTTCAATAAAACTACATTTTCTGCTGTTGTTGCTAGAAGTATTTCTTCTGGATTTAAATTCAGTATTTTTATAAAACGGTATTATGATTTCAAACATACCAGCTAATTATTTTCTTTATTTTTCAGTGTGAGAACAATTTTAAATTAAATATGGATCTTTTTTTTTTTTCAAGTAAATTGAATATGTTTTGGGATCTAAAAAAAGTCACAGAGAATGTGGAGTTTAAAATTTTATTATTGCTTTTATGTAAAAAATAATAAGCATTTATCTAAAAATAACTCTATTTTATATCAAATTTTAGTTTTATTGTAAAATTTTATAAAGTTTGTGTTTGTGTGAGTTTAGAAAAATGTTTATAAATGTGTATCTAATTTTATGAGTACTTTTATTTGTGTCTGTATAAATATATGCACAAGCACTACACTGCGCATATCTTTGAAAAAAAATCTAAATAAATAAATAATTAATTAATTTTATAAAAGATAAAAATTAAATCATGGAATTATTCATACTTAAATGTATGCATTTTAGTAACAGCATTTAATTTGTATAAATAGATAAATAAACAAATATGACAAATATATTTTAAGATAATCCTAATTTTCAGAGGCGGTTTGAAGAAATTTGCAATGACAAAATATACTATCTGGATATCTCGGATGACGAAGATTATGCAATAGATCTCTTATTTTGTCCTCTAAATTAACAATATGCATCATCATCTGAAGAAAAAGCTAAGAACTTGTCTACTAAATTGCAAAAACTTAAAAAATCAATTGAGATAATTCCAGTAAACACTCAAAGGAAAAACACCAATCCAAGAAAACTTATTCCAGATACTTCGATCTTTCCTTCAATAGTTCAGGCAATCTCCTCTGCATCTAACGTCTCAGAACGTTCCAGAAGATCTTATTGGAAAAACGTAAATGATGAATTTATTCCTCTGATCCTTGCTTCACCCTATGAAGAGAAAACAATAACAGTGTAGATTTTTTCTTTTCAGAACTATTTTCATAAATATATACCGAATGAGCTAATAAATATTATGACTAAATTTATAAATCGCAGGTATTTAATAGAGACTGGTAAAAGCTTTTTACTTATAGAATCTAAGATGAAATTTTTTTTTGCTATTACAATTATAATGACCTGTCTAATATATCATAGAATACGGATGTAATGGTCGAAAGACACTTACGTTCCAGATAACATGTCGCGTAATAGGTACTTTTCAATTAGAAACAATTTAAAACTAACAAGGAAGGTCTCCATACGAGCATACTCCGAAAAATCTGTAAAATTACAGAATGTTCTTCTCATGTGGATGTATACGTTTATAAAAGTTTTTTCGGCGGAACCGCCGCACCCTGTCCGTGAAAAAATAATGAAAATTTCGTTATTTGGCGATTTATCATCGGTTGGCGAGAAAAGCAATTAAAAAAAATGCTTTTTTTTAATGTAAAATGCATTTTAAAGGAAAATAGATTTATTAGATAAATTAAATATCTTTGTTTTTGTCAGTTTTAATTTGTTTTAAGTATAATTTCGTTATATAAATCCAAAAGTTTTCATTTGCATTAAAATCGTTTGCTTTTGGCGGGGAAAAGTGCTGCTCGCCAAATCGTGTGACACTTTGGTCTTTTTACGCCAAATATTCGAAAATATTTTATTTTTTTACATGTTTTCTAATGCAATTCCGCCGCTAATTTTGGCTGATCATTTATTACATACATGAGTAGTTTAATTAGTATTTTTTCAAGAAAATCTGAGTATGCCCAGTATGGAGACCTTCCTTGTAAGAAATGATCTCACAGTAACCTTTAAAAAAAGACTGAAGATACATTTTGAAAAGCCAGATTATTCTCCAAACTGTTGTATCAGAATGTCTGTTGACTAAAAAATTCTCAGCTGTAGCTATAAACGAACAAATTATTCATTTTATTACCATTCACCAGGAAGACAATTCATCAAAGAAAACCAAATTCCCCTGTGGATTAGAGGTCTTTTTAGCCGCAGCTCCAGATGATTTCTTATTAGAATTTTTTTTTTATAAATGAAAATATGAGAGTCAAAATAAATGCAGGAATAAATAAGAATGATGGAAAATATTTAGATACTGGTGCAAAAGTAGTGCTTAAACTTAGAGAGAATTTACCTCCTGGCTGTACCTTGTATATGGGCAAATATTTTACATCAACACCTTTGTTGGAAATCCTCCATTATAAAGTTTAAAGCCAAGGAACAAGTACATTAGTAAGAGTAATATACCATCAAATATAAATTTTAAATCCTACATTCATATGAAAAAGCTTTTCGGGGTTTCAGTTGGCCAAAATATTCAAAATTATGGACAAATTTGCATTCTGAAATGGTTTGTTAACATGCTTGTTATACTTTCTTCTTCAACTAACGGTAAACATTCTGAAGATATATGCAAGCGATGGTCGAAAAAGGGTAAATAATATTTTTCAGTGAATCGCCCATCCATTATAATGAAGAATAATTAATTTATGGGAAGTGATGATTTCTTTGATCATGTTCTAAGCTATTATAGAATAGAACAAGAACAAAAGGAGACAAGAACAAAAAAACCATTAAGAGTCAACATACATTTTTTTGCCATAGCTGCCAGTTGGATAGAGTATAGGGGTCACCAAACGGTGTTTAACAGAGCAAAGAAAAAAATATTAGACTACCTTGCATTCAAAGTTCATCTACAAGAATATCTTTTCTATGTCACAGAAGAATGCAGTGGCACAAATTGTACTCCTAAGAAGTCGTCAACACCACAGAAAAATAGATACAATCAAAGAATTTCCTTGCTCACCACTTCTTTGCAAAATAGGGGTCACCAAACGGTGTTTAACAGAGCAAAGAAAAAAATATTAGACTATCCTGCATTCAAAGTTCATCTACAAGAAAATCTTTTCTATGGCACAAAAGAATGCAGTGGCACAAAGTATACTCCTAGGAAGCCGTCAATACCACAGAAAAATAGATACAATCAAAGAATTTCCTTGCTCACCCCCTTCTTTGCGAAAAAGAAATGTTTCACATCTGTCTGAAAGTTCCAAACCATATACAAAAGTCGATCTAAGATGCCTGGTTGTAAATCCAATTTTGCATGGATTCGATGCAAGTCATGCAAAGTGCTTTTTAATCTTTACAAAAAGACAGACAATGTTTCAAATTATTTTACGAAAAATAATGTTTTAAAAATTGATTTAAAAATACTTACTGAAGTTTATGAAAGTATCTGCAATAATTGTAAATTTTTTTCAATTTAAATTTCAGTTATTTATAAAAGACTAGAAAATTATCAATTTAATTTTCAAACAATTATATATATTGTTGCTATACAATTAAAATAACTTTTTAATCGTAAAAAATATATTCTATATTTTTATGAATGTAAATTGTAAAAGTAAAACGCTATTTGGTCCTAAAATATTTTAAAATATAATAAATATATCTTTCGTGTTTAACATATTTTATGTCATTGTGACCGGATGTCTCCTGTAGAAGACATTAATCTCTCATTTTCTCATTGTATTT
Source organism: Maratus speculifer (assembly GCA_964019185.1). Lineage (NCBI taxonomy): Eukaryota > Metazoa > Arthropoda > Arachnida > Araneae > Salticidae > Maratus > Maratus speculifer. The sequence goes on from OZ025299.1 coordinate 157,305,672, forward strand.
CAGTCTATTTAAAACCCATTTAACAAGAAATAATAATATAAAAAAATTAATAAATAAGAGTCAAAGTTGGACTGAGGAGGATAAAGCGCTGCTTCATGCCAAATTTCAAGCCTCTTGGTTAACCGAAAGAGTTCCAGAGGTTCTGTTCCCAAAACTAACAGTGTACTTTCGGTTGACCTGGAACTTTGAAATTTGGCACAAAGGAACAACTTATAGCACATGTAAAGGAAAAAAATAAGAAAATAATTAATTTATAAAATTATGAATTCTTTATTATATGTTATCAGTATTCCCGCATATGGAAATTTATAGGTTTGTCACGTAATAAATCGATATAGATTTATAAATTAATGATTTTCTGATTTTGTCTTTTAAATGTACCATTAGACTTTCTTTCGTGCGAAGCTTTAAGGTTCTACGTCAATCGTAAGTACCCTATATGTTTTACCCTCAAATCTATAGGTTAGGTCCTTTAGATCTACTATCTTTCAAATTTAGCACGAAGGAAGATATTATAGCGTGTGTAAAGGAAAGAATACTTAAATCATTAATTACCAACCCTAATAATGTCTATTTATTACGCGATTTGGTATGATCGGGGGAGTTTACAAAATGGTGATAGAGTGCTCAGCAAAAATTTAGACAATGATCGATTACGCTGCTATATTCAGAAGTATATACCGAATTTTTGTAATTCACCTGTCATACATTACTTGCGACTTATCTTTTATTCACAAACAATAAATTTTGAATTTTATGTTTTGCATAATATATAATAATAATAAAAGGAAATTAATATTGTGGCAAAAGTTTAGACAATTTGTATAGTTGCAGAAAAATAACTACTAATACAAATAGAGATGCACCCACATTGTCTGCAGTTAGTGCAAACATGTTATTTTTCATCGAAGAAAGAGATCAGAGCTACACGTCGTCGGCCAGTTGAGATCAGTAGTATTTTCAGAGTTAAACGAAGTTCTTCTTTTGTAAGCAACATGAATAGACGAATTATTTTGTTAAAATTCATACTTTGGGTCAGCTAAAAATTCCCCAAATGACTAAAAATTAATCTCTAACATATGTACGTAATCTTGTGTTCCTTGGCAACTATTGAATAAATCCAGAGATACGCGAGCATTAAAACAAAGTGAGGACCAAATCATTAGAAAGTCACTTCCTTGTTGTCGACTTAAGAAAGTCCCAGGTTCTTTACGCATGTCGTGCCAGTTGTATACTCACCCGTTTGGGCCATTTAAATTCTACATTTTCTTTCGTTACTAAATATCATAGCTTACCATTTGGGTCCATATGATGTATGTTTTCAAGTTCATTGCATTTTCGCCAAGTTGTAGGGTGATTTTAAAGCTGATTGTTTTATCACTTTCATGTAAATTGATTTACCTGTTTCTTTCATTCATGTACGAATCTCTCCGTCGACACAGAAAGTCCTGACATACTTTTAATGTGATTAGAAATCATCATTTGTGTAAATGCCAGTTTATGGATCCTTTTGTCATCTCATTTTCTCGTCACACAAGGTCTCCCAAATTTATGTTTTGTTTTGAAGGAGTTATCCTACAACTGTACTTCAAAGACAGAGCACTTTGGACGATTCAATGCTGCTGAAATTTTTGCAACAGTCTTCCCTTTCCATTTCGGATTTCTAATTCAATTACCTCATCTAACTGAATATTTTAGCTCGCAGCATCTTCAATAACTGATGCTATATCGAGTTATAATTAAATACTTCAGACATGTGACATCATAACGTAGAAATTTGCATTTTTCCATGAACAGTTGGCAAAAAATCGAAAAGGTGTCTAAACTTTTGCAATATGCAAATTTTACTTTTTTCAGTTAAATTAAATATTATCTCATATTATAACCATTAATTTTATCCTACATCGTTTAAAATATATTTTAAAATAAGTATAGCCATTTGTAAAACTCAAGTGTTTATATTTTTTATTTAAAGGTTAAAAAACACCAGTGTTTGAACTTTTGCTGAGAACTGTATAAGGATTCATCATTTTCTTTTTGAAGTACGAATCTTTAAAAATAATATATATTTTTTAATTCGATGACTTGAATAAAACATGTTGATACAAAAAAAATCTGCAAAGTAATCTTGGGAGTTAATGTGTTGAATTCTGTGATAAAAGTTGAAGTCATTGAAAAATAATCTACATCTTAATATTTCGAGAAATTTTCCCAACTTATTCTTTCACTTCGATTATTATAATAAAATTTCCATCATGATTTGGAAAGCGGAAATTTTCCACTTTCTTCAAATGAGTGTTTGAATTAAAAGCTGTTATTAAGATCTCAATTAAAGTATTCACACGAACTAAAATTATGCGTTCATATTTAATGACCTCATTACAGGGAATAAAATGATAAGATAAATTTCATGATCCGTGAAAAATGTTTGAAGTAAAATTTTGTTTAATCATGAGGCTATTTGCTTATCATGTATAATGTTTCTTTTAATTATCCCTTTTGTTTACCATTTAATTATTTAGAGTGTTTATGAAGACTAATAAAGTACTTTTACTTAATTTTTAATTAAAAATCGCTGAATTACAAAAATATATATAATGATTGATTTTTTATAAAATATATTCTATTTAATAGTATAACATTTTGTTACTTTTATTCATCTTATTTTATTTTACATATTATAGAATACTAAAATAAATAGACAGTAGTCTCGCGAAAAAATAATCCCACACCAATAGTGGAAATGTGATGATTTTGTTGTATAAATATGTATAAAAGATTTTTCAAATTAAAAATAAATTGTCTGGGGTAAAAGAAAACGGAATAATTGAGTTCGGTCATAGCCAAGAATTGGATATTGCTATGCTGAATGGTCCACTTCAATGACTGCCGAGCTCTTGTGTATACCACACAATACTATAGAGAATGAGGACTACCTGCATATAAAATGCTCTTAACCCATTAACGCCCAGCGTCCTCGTTTGAGGACGGTTACAAAAACAGCAAGAAAGCGGTTTTCCCACCAGTAAAGAGGAAGAAAAATGTATACCTTATTTCACGAGACAGAATCCTTGATAAATTTAGATAAATGTTAATTTGCTTTTAAAAGTGGTGGGAAATACAAAATTTAAATTTTAGCGAAGAAAATAATTCGGGCGTTAATGGGTTAACCGGTGTTGACCGAATAGATTGTGGCAAAAAAGCAGAAATAAATGATTGAATTCAATGAAAACTTAATATTTCAAAACAGGAAGGTATTTTCGTAAGAGATTTAAATGTAGTTGTTCGCTTGATATAGAAATAGCTCGATAAAACAGCCAATTATCGCGTAGCTTTAATCTTGCGACTAAGATATCAGGTATTTTTTTGGCATACGTTTCCAAATTCTCAACAATACTGAAAACGTGATAGACAGAATTCCGTTATCTCACAAGTTAAATCAAGGTTCCATTTTTGTTATCCTGATGAAGAGTTCGAATAGTTGGAAAATCTCACAAAACAATCAATCTCTAGTTTTAGACAAGAGTTCTGTGTTAGAGATGAGATGAGTTCAATGTAGTCTAGATGCGGACTTGAGCTTTCAAGATCGAGCTCAAAGTGAAAATTTTATTTAGAAACAAATTGAAAAAAAGGAAAAATAAGAGTTATATTAGTTTATTAAAGCTTGAAATTAGTGTGCCAGTCCTTTAAATATAATTTTGAAAGGGAATTTAATTGTTATTGATGGGATTTATGAGATTCCAGTCGGTGTTTGTCACATGAAATAGCTTTGCATAGAATATGCCGTCTCTGTTATAGCTTTGCATTTGAAAGCAAGTCGTTTTGCAGAATTACTGGAAAACTGAACTCTTGTTGTTCTGACATAGTGGTACAGTGATATCTTAAAAGAAAATTAATTGTTGCTTTTAGCAGCGTTTTGTCAATGTTTGGGTATAAAGAACATATTTGCTATTTTTAAAAAAGATTTCAAAGGACATGTAAATTTAGTACTTAATATTAATACATACTTATATCTGAGAATATATTTTTAAATATGAAAACTTATCTTGAAACGATTTCTATTAAAATTGTCTACTTCACAATTTCGGGTTTGGGCTCAGATGACAATATTTTGGGCTCGAGTTTCAAATCGTCGTGATCGGGCATGCACGGCCTCCGAGAAAAGCGCCTGAACTCATCTCACTTCTACATGCAGGCGATTTATGTGAAACAATTTGGGATGAATTTGTATGTCTAACACTAGATCTTCTTTTAACGGTAAATATATCCTTCATAGCTTCAGGCTCTGTCATCTGACTGAGTTATCGTCCAATAACAGAATGTTATTTACGATTCATGGAAGCAATTTTCACTCCTATTTTGTAATCATAAATGTCGTATTCTTTGCCACAATCTATTGGATATCTTGAACTCTTGGATTCTGGCTCAAAATTTCCATGATAACAATATTTTTTGATAGTACAATCATAATAGCTCCGCTACGAGTTTACACAATTGCGATAGATCCACGATAGTACAGTCATTTCAATTGTCTGCCACATCTCTTGGATAATTTTCCAATGTCATTTTAATTAAAATGACGTCTTCATAACGTTCGTTATAACTGACACCTATATGATCATAAATAAAAATTTGTTAGTAACACTGGATAAAATATGGCTTTATTTAAATGGCAGTAACAATAAAAAAGAATTTTCTTTAAACAATTAATGAAAACAAATTCTAAACGAAATGAGTTCTCAAATATAAAGAAAAGCTTTACAAAATATTCATGATCGTTAATGAATTTTTCTATGAAACTCATATATATTTATATGGCAAGGTGAGCTAAATCGAGAATAAAGTCATTTAAAAATAATTTTTCGAAGACGAAATTTCATCTTTTTATGGAAAAGGCATCAATAATTTTGAGTTTCTATTGAACAAAGCCCCAATTCATACTTTTATGTCAACCACCGCATATTTATCGAGGGTATCACAGGCAAGAATAATTTGGATCCACTTTGGAAAAATACATGTAAAATCACCAGACCCTCCCTTCCGCATTGCCTTCTTTAATTTAGCTTGCTATCACGAGCGTGAAAAAAGGCACAATCCATGAACACTGAAAAATCTTTCAAAAGTTTCTCAAAAGATATGATAGAAAAATAACATAACATTACTTTAAAAAAGTCTACTATCATACAAATATTAAGCCAAAGTTACAGCCAAGTTAATCGACAATTCCAGAGGATGTGACATTCATGCGTTAAAAATAATCGTAAACGTCGTTTTCATAAATTATGTACGCCTTTATGTACACACGTTTAAAAACCACTTTTCTCACATTATCATCATCCAAGATGATGCCGCAGCTCTTGATAATCAGATATCAATCTTATTTAGAATTTAAGGGGCCTACTGAGAGAATTCAGTTTTGCTGTTATACCAATTCATGCTCAGTCCAAGCTTTCCAATTCAAGAACCAGTGAACTGTTGAAAATGTTACTACTTCATAAAAAATCTTTATTCAAGTCATACAACGGCTGTTATTCGAATAAAATTGACCTACAGGCAACTAGTTGGGTGTGTATAATGAATGTCCAGTTTAAATATACAGTAATTTTATAATAGGTATATGTACTGGATTTAAATATTGTAGTATTACGTAAAATATGAGCGCATATTATGTGTCCTTAATGATGATTTTATTTTGTCTACATGTGATCTAATAAACATAATACAAATTCGGTAATAAATTTTTAATGTATCATATCTACATGACAATTACTTATATATTTTATTTCTTGTTTCAGGAGGTATTTGAATTGTAAGGATTGTTCATAGTGAAAGTTTATGCAAGACCATTACGTAGCTTCAACCAACATCAGGTACAATTACACGTTATCTATATGAAATTAATGTTATATGTTTATAAAGTTTCTTGTGCTTTTAGATTCTGTCAAAACTTACTCTTTCAGAAGCAAATGCATATTGATAAATAATTATTATTAAAACAAATGTGCTTGTTAATGTAAATATGAAGCTAGTGATTCCTGAGAACAGTTGTATCATAAAGTAAAAAAATATGAGTATTATAAGTGTAATTATAATCTCTTATTACACGATTTTGAAAATTACAGATTTCAAGCGAAATTATTAACTATAATATGTCATTTGCAGTACAAAAATATTTTGTCTGTATAGTTCGAAGAATAAATGATTAGTACTTTAAAAATATAATCTTAGGGTGTATTCATCAAATCATGATTATATGTATCTCATCTTATTTGCAGTTCTTGCCCTATGGTCATTTATAAAAGATATATAAAGTTTACATAAAAGAAAAGTATATTCTAAAATATAAGCATTTGTATTTTAAAGAGAAACAAACACTTGAAGATTTTATAAACAAATTAAATAATTAGAAATGAGTGATTTTTTTTAAAAGTCCGGATACTTAACACTGCGATATGAAAATTTATATCCAGAACTAGGCCATTTAAAACTTTAATCGTTTAAATTAAAATTTCTTACACATATTCGTATGTGATAATTTTCTTCCAGAGGTGCAGTAGCTGCGCATTAAAATGCAGAATGTTTCATTGTAAGAAATGTACACTATTGTTCAATAATCTAGATTGAGTTACACTCTGCCATTTTTTTCTATGCTAAGAAAAAACATAAAAATTCTTATAAATGAGAACAATAGAGATTCAATGAACGGAATTTCATATTAAATGGTGATATTTTGATTTTGTGATTTACACTTTCTGTCTGCAAATCTTTCTCAACGTTCAAATTATTAGAAAATCATATGAGTAAACCAAACAACAAATATTAAAATGGTGCATAAAAAACCCTAAATCCCATTGATGATCATGCTTTCAACTAAATTACATAAGACTGGAAAGGATTACATCATTCTTGTTTAAACGATAGTTAGCGTTCTTTTCGAGTTGATAATATTTAACGCAATTCAACAACAAATATTATTTGGTGCATAACCACCATTAAATGCGATTATTAAACGATTGCACATGCTTTGAACATATCTAAGACTGCATATGTACATCATTAAGAATACAGAAGCTTATACAATCATTGTTTGAATGATACTTAGTATTCTTTTAAAGGTTGTTAATATTCGATGTTTAACAGTGCGTCGTAAGAAATTATCACAAGCATATTGAAACTGATTTAGATCCAGTGATTAAGCAGGCTAACCTGATGATTATGCATGTCAGTTCTGTAATTATGAAAGGCAATTTTGATTATTTTTCTTTAGTTTTACGCTGTTTTTCAACACCCACTGAACGGAAACTTTGAGCATTGTCTGTTAATACAAAAGTACTTTCAGTTGTACTACGGAAATTTCTCACATAAATGATATGTGTGTTGTCGTATTTCAAACCAATTATACACCCTTTTGAAGAAAAAATTCATTACGGCCGTTCATTATTATAACACTTCATGCCATTACTTCAATACAACGGTACTAGTCAATATAAAGAAATAGCTGCTTCCATAGTAAGTTAGTGCAACTTTCATGTCTGGCGATTATTGTCTTCTAACTCATTGAGCAAATATTTATTATGATATAAGAAGCGAGATTAAGCCTATTTCTGATTAATCCAGCTGCAAACTGTTAAAAAACTGTAAAGTTACTAAATTTTTTCTTGAAAGCTAGAATTCTAAGAACTTTTTCTGTAATTGTAACACCACAATTTCAAGTAACAAACTCGGTTACGTGAATTTTTGCTATTACCATTACATAAAGTATTCTATGAAACTCAGTTTCCTAGAAAAAGTTTAGTAACTTTACAGATTTAATTTAGAATGACATATAAAAAAATTATCAATAACACAACACTGTAAGGGAAAAAAAAAAACACTTCCTAAAACGGAAAATTGTTAGTTTGATTCAATTTCCATATTAAGATGGCTACTTATGCATTTTTTTTTAAACATAAACTGAAAGGAGATATAATTTTTACTAAAATAGCTATAGTCGTTTCAAGAAGAAAGTGACTGGAATAATAAGGGGAAAATTGTTATCAATTTGTCATTAAAAAATAAGTGATGTAGACTTTATCAGCTGTTGGGAAATTACTTGATATTTCTTCTAATATCTTTCATTACATATTTTCCCCTTATTTTCTAGAAGGTTTTTTGTACATTCTTTTCGCAAAGATTGCCTTTTTGTCTTGTTTTGAAATGCAATTTTTTACCATATAAACTGGCTTACCTTTACGCTTCATTTTAATCTATGATTACGCATTTTCATCCAGATTGGTATCTCGTTATATTTCCGTTTCCGTGCAAAGTTTCTTATGATCTTCTATATGTCTTCTTGGAAAACTTGTTCTGTCAAAATCAAAGAACATTTTAAAAGAAACTTTTCAAAACATTTTAGTTCTGCCTTTTTACGTCGATCATCGGATATTTTTGTATTTTTTATTGTGGTGTAGCCCGGTTTATTGCCATATCCGGCAGATTGTCCACATGCTAAATCCCTTTAACCTCTCTTTCAAGAATTCTTAGATGTCCGCTTGTATTTTGCAGCCGCTTTACATTTCATTTTATATCCTTTCGAAAGATTAAATAAAAGCATTGTATCGAATCGTTTCCGGCTTTGTACACTCATTGTAATAATCATGAATAATAACATCTATATTACAACTTATCGGTAAAAGAAATACAACACTGAAAATAAGAGCATTGATTAAGGATTAAAATAAATTAATACAGAGGGACTCGGTGTTTTATCAAATAAAGACAGTCACTCTGTTGTCGTACAGATATTTATCCGTTTTTATTGGTTAACAATTTGGTGATTAATATGCACGAAACTTCCTTTTTTTTTGTCTATGTTATATGTCGCGTACTAAAAACACCAATAAAAATTTCTACTAGGGAATAAGATCTATTTTGAGGAATGCTAAGTGAGGAAACATATTGTGGTGTGAGATTTTTTCCAAAATTATGTTTAACTACTCCACTGGAATAAAATTATTCTACTCCCATTTACATTTTGAAAAAAAACCTAACTACAACAACAACTGTGAATTCAATTGCGCTGTAAAAAAAATTACGTTACTTTATACCAAAAATACTGGCAACTAAGTTGCCACCTAAATTAGTGAGAAGTTACACCACCAATAGGTGTAATAAATCACCTGCAATCGACTGCTGTAAACAAACACAACTTTTGGTGGCAACAGTTGCAACTACTTTATAGTCAAACGAGAGAAGAAATAATTCAGTAATAATTAAAAATACTGTAATAATCGCCAGTAGCGAAGAGGTTAAAAAGCATAACTTTATTTGCAATAATCATGCAAACATTCCAAGATTAATGCAAACATTATTTAATCTTACATCTTAAATCTACAAATAATAGTAGTAATATTGCTTTTCTTATATTTGCTCTTTTAACTGCAATTAGAAAGTTAGGAAGGATGATTAAATGCGGAAGTAAAAGGGTGAAATGTCGTCTACAGATATACCGATTCGTCATCAAAACAGAAAGAGGATTTCTTACACAGAATTTGGTGTCTCGTTTCAATAATTGCGATTAAAGAATAAAATACCATCATTCCGAAGTTATTCTTAAACTTTTTACGGATCTACCACCGAAAATAGTATAGATTTAAATTTTATTTTCATTTCCTAACCCCAATTTAAGTGTATTAATGCTCTTTTGTTTTTTCAGTGTGTATAATAAAAGGATATTTTTAAACTGTGTGAAGATTGCCACGAAAATTATTCTAATGCTATACTTAATCATTAGCACTTTAACTACATATACTACACTGTAAAATAATAATAATAATAATAATAATTCTACATATGTAAAGTCGCAGAAATCTGTATGCTTACTAAAATTTTATCTTTACATTGCACAAAAAAATGTAAATCTACAAAACTATGTTTGTAAGGCTACAGAAATCTGTAAATTTACTAACGAATCTACTAAAAGTTCGGCAGTATTACTGAAATTTTCCCTGTAACCTTAATTGCAGTTACATAAAGTTGCAGTTTGCTGTTGCCGTTACATGAAATGTTTTAGGAATTCCAGTTTTCTAAAAAACTTCGTAACTTTACAGATTTTTTTTACAGTGCTTGAATGAATCAATGGGCAGACTAAATAAAGTTTAGGAATATAATTTATTTATTAAATGATGATAATTAAGTAAAAATATTTAATTTTATTAAATTACAACTAACACATGATCACGATGAAAAATAATATACAGGTTGTCCAGTAAATGACTGACCCAATTTGAATGTAAATAACAAGAAAACGGTTTGAGATAAAAATACGCGGTTTGCTGCATTGTTATTAGAAAATCAATAAATTTTTAGATATACACTTTCTTAAAATAGTTTGAAATTCCGCCATCAGATATCGCTGACGGCAGCAACAGGCTGTCAAAATTCAGACCTTACTCTAGTTTTCATATGCATGAGCTTTTTGGCTGATTTCGCAAAGTCGAATCTCAGTGGACATGTTAAATCGACACTCCACTCACCTGCAGAGTTAAAGTTTGTTGGATGGAAAGAGGTTTAAAATAATATTTATGATTGAATAATGTATATTTACTAAATAAAACCAAAAAAATATTCATTGACTTTTCACACATTTACCATGAGTAAATTGTATTCAAAAAATGCTTTTGTAACCGGTTAACTGACTTTCTTTTTACGTACAGTAAATTGAAATGTGTGATAAACAAGCTTTTTTTAAATTAAAAAAAAATCTTAATATTTAATCTAAACATTTCATCCATTAAATAGTACGAAATTGTATATATATAAAAAAAAAATAAATAAAAAATAAATTAATGACACCAAAAAGCTTTAAGAGATGGATCAAGCAAACTCTACTTGCCTATACGGCATGTAGTGAAATCAGAAGTTGAAACAGTAGTACGCAAATAGTAGTAGCAAGTTCCCTGTCTAAAATAAAAGCGGAGCAGTGAATTATAAATCGGCACATAAAAAATATTAAATCTTAGAATAAAGGTTCGTCTATAACGATTCCTGTCTTAAATACAAAAAAATATTGATAAAAATGGAGAAAGTAACTTACAAAACTACCTGCTGAGACAGAAACCAGTCTAAAATGTAATATTTTTCATTTTTCCACAAACGGAATTCATCCCTACGTTATATTCATATTTTGCATTTAACGTATCTGAAAATTTTATTACGACAGCCACGACAGATTTTAAGATGCTTTTTAAACACAACTCTTTCCTCTTCTTCCCCTGATTGCAAACTCATCTATGTTGAAATGGAAAGATACTTAAAAAGAAAAAAAATTACTTATCTGTTTTTATATCCTGCGAGTTACCCCTTTCCAAAATTTCATCATAGGAGGCATAATATATACCGAATCATTCGGATGACAGGAATGAATAGGGATGAAGCATTCGGATGATAGGTTTTCGGAAAAATGAATAATATTTCGTTTTAGGCAGGTTTCCGTCCTAGCAGCAAATTTTATATGTTATTTTCTCCGGCGAAATCAATATTTTTTTTAAATCAGGATTGATTATAAACGGATTCCTTCATTCTAAGTTTTTTTTTTATGTGCCAATTTATAAGTCACTGCCCCGCTATTTTTAAACAGGGAACTTGCCCCAACACTATTTCCGAAACCACTGTTTTAACTACTTAACTGATTTCACTGCACGACGTAGGCAAGAAGCGTTTTCTTGATCCTTAACTTAAAGCTTTTAAACATCATTAATTTTTTTAATCCATTTTGATACTATTTAATGGAAGAAAGGTTTAGATTAAATATTAAGATTTTTTTAACTTAAAAAAGCGGTGTTTATCCCATATTTTCAATTTATTGTACGTAAAAAGAGAATCACTTTACCGGTTACAAAATTTACTTGTGGTAAACGTATGGTTGGTTTTTATTAAGCTTTTTATTCAAAAATAAATATTATTTTAAATCTCTATTTCTGCTAAAACAAACTTTATTTCTACAGGTGAGTAGAGTGTTCATTTAATCTGTCGACAGAGATTCGACTCTGCGAAATGAATGAGCCGAAAAACTCAGCGTATGAAAACTAGAGTAATGTCTAAATTTCAATCCCCTATTGCCGCCGTCAGCCGCATATGTTGGCCGAAATTTGAACTATTTTAAGAAAGTCCATTTCTAAAATTTTATTGATTTTCTGATAACAATGCAGCAAACCGCACATTTTTATCTCTGACCGTTTTTTTGTTATTTACATTCAAAATGGGTCAGTCATTTACTGGACACCCTGTACATACATATGCTATTATAGCTGTTAAATTGCATTTTGAGGACAAAGCTAATTAGTGCGATGACTATGCATTCAAATATATAATGCACCAATTTTTATGTAACTGTATAGATATTATCTTGAAATTTATTTTTACACTTGTACATCATTAGAAATTAAACACAAAATACTAAAATTAAACCACTATTTTAAATATTTACTCCTATATAGTTTTGAATCTAATTTGGAAATAAATTTTAAGATTTATTGGATGCTTTTAACATTATACAACCAAAGGAAGTTTTAAGGGCGTAAATTTAAACTATTCAAATGACTTAAATTTATCTTCTATTAGAAAGATTTTAATAATTAAATACTTTTTACTAGTTATAAAATTTTAAGTCCTTTCGGTATTTTACTCATTATGTAAAGAAAGCCAGTTTATATTTCTAAAAGTATGTAAACTAATAAAAAAGGGAAATTTAAAGAGAAATTAAACAAAGCAATTACTTTTCGTTATTGTAGTGCAATTAAACACGAAATTGTGAAAAAGTCATTATAAGAAGTTGGGTCTAATTAGTGTAAGAATAATTTCATTTATTTATCTAGAGCAAAACGTTTTCTAAAACGTGATATCTACACCGTTTAAATTTATGTATGTGTTTTAATATTTAAAATATTCGGTCTTTAATAATTCAACAGTCGGATAGTAAATGTACTATTTCTGTCTACTAGTACATTTTCTTAATTAGATATTACGGAATAAGTTGAAAGAATCAAATCGTAAATTGAAATTAATTCACGGGATGATTAGAGTGTTAAAAATTGATTATTTTGTACGTGCTTTTCAGTTCCTGTCCCATTAATTTTAAAGTGATAATAAATTATGTTCAATAAGTTATGTTTAAACGAGTCTTTAATTAATCGAAAACTAATTTTTAAAAAGATTAAAAGACTGTCTACAAATTGCTCAGGATTTTTTTGTTTGTTTTAGAATAATTTCGATACTGTAATCGAAAAATGATTAAGTTTTTTGCTCTGTTTAACAGATAATAATTATAGGCACTTTAAAGAGCATTTAAAGCAACATTAAATTTCTTAATTAGTTACGATAAGCTAATTATCTAGATTGTTCCAATGTGTCATCTCTTTGCTTATAGACTGTAACTGCATAAAGTATAAAGTTAATTAGACACAAAATATTGATTTAATAAATTCGGTCACCACGAAGGTTTTTCCTAATATGTAAATTACATTATATTACCAAAAATCGTAAGATGTATATTTGATTATAGAGGTTTTGTCGAATTTCTAGAAAAAATCACAACGGAATCTTGTACTACTGCAGGAATAAAAAAAATATGTTAGATTTCATGTATTCAACGAAGGTTTGATCATGAGATATATTAGGGGAACTAGCAACAAATGCAAAGATAATATTTTGAATCTCTCACTGTAAAATAAAATGCTCAAAGTAATTTGTAGCTCGAGTATACGCCTACGTGGATATTGTACAGCATTTGTGTAAAAATATCATGCACAGTCATGGAGATATAAAGGTTTCAACGAAATTGCTTTATTTATTTATTTATTTATTCTTCAGTTTATACCTTTCAGAGTTTTCAACCAAATTTAGTACCACTTTCAGAATATTTGAGAAAATACAATAGAGAAAACATAGCGGAATTAGAATAAATTATATAATTGATAAAGTATGAGCATTTGTATGAAATAATTTTTAACTCCTCATGCGCAAACGATACTAAAGTTTTTTTATGATTCAATAGCAATTCTATTCAGCAACTCTTATAAAAAGACCAATCATATAGTGAAAAGTGAGAAAAATTCAGTGATAGAGAGAGCGGATTCTTAGTTGCTCTGTAAAAGTAATATAGATGATAGAGATTTACCATAAATGGCCATTTTTTATTTTATATTTTTTATTGATGCATTAGTTCTTCGAAAACAAACATAACGAGTTTATTATAATCAAAACATCCCTTCCAAAACAACACATTGGTATGTACTAAATACCATTTCCTTTATTGGATCCCAGTCAATACAAAATAGTCTGTCGATATTCCCTTATCTGGATACTTTTCGACTTCAACCAAAATTCATTTAACTATACCATCGATTATTTTATGAATTTTCAAAATATTCCATTTGTCTTTTTTATATTAGTTGCTCTATAGTGGTGACTTCCAAAATATTAAAAGAGAAACTGTCTCATATAGGGTAGATTGCATGAAGCTGTAGTGGTTTTAGAATTAAAACTCCCGTTCTTTTTGTTTGTGATTCATTGATTTCTTATTAAAGTTTATACCTTTTTTTTAGGATTTTTAAAGCTATTTCATTTTATAGATGTTTTAAAAAGTATAAAGGTTTTTGTTTAATTAAACGCCATTTTCAACATCTTACCCCTTGCTTATGGCAAGATGACCAACTATCTATGTGAAGATGCATTCTGGAGTTTCAGTATAAACGATAATTTTTATGAAGGAACACGACAACTAATAAGACGAAAAAAAGTAACTTTTATATTTTAGCCATAGTAAAGTTGTTAACCGACTTATAATTAGGCTATTACAAAAATATGAAGGTAACAAACGTTGGCGATTTAATAAAAAAACTAATATTTGAAAAAAAGGTAATGGTCTGATTAACAATTAAAAGAATTATTGCTCTTAAATATGCCTATTTTTAAAACATCGTAACTTATTTAAATATTGTAAGTCCACTGTAAAAAATTTTTAGAGTTAAGCTTTTCAGGAATTTTTCAGCAGTTTCTTTTCAGCAATAAGTCAGATCTGCTACAATCTGCACATTTTTTTAAAAAACTTTGAGGTAGCCAACAGTTTCACTGAATGCAGTTGATCCAGTCATACATTTTCGAGGGTTTGTTACCATCTGCTACAAATTTTGAACACTCATTTTCATTCACTTGAATAAAAAATTCACTTCCTCAGTTCCCTTTTTAAAAAAATCAGTTAGTTAAAATAACGATTTAATGATTGATTTAAATAATATTATTGAAATAGTTGACGCCATAGTTAATATCCAAGAGTAATTTAAAACAAGGACCTTCCCCCATTCGACTTACCCCAAAGTATTGGAGAACACTCGGTACTTTCACTGAAGTGAAGAAGTGGGAACCGGCCACATTTACACTTTGCTGAAAGGCCAGGTTCAAGTAGTCTCTAAAACTACCGGATTTATTTCTCTGGTGCTTAAACTATGGCTTATATGGGCAAATAAATGGACACATAAAAGATTTTGGACATTTATCAGAAGTGTTAAGACGAATAAAAAAAGAAACGGAAATTAAAATTAAAGTATCAGTAGGGAACACTCTTATTTACAATTGAGTTGCGTTTCTCAACAGCGTCTGCGTACGTGAAAAACCACATCACCTGGCGTCTTCTACAACACGGCATATCACCTCAAGTTAGCTTAGTTCGACAGATTATTTCGTGCATGATATTTAACAATGACAACCCATTTTTGTTTCTGAAATTTCTTGTTGGGCTGCTATTTATACCTCTGAAGAAATATTCATTGACAAATATGAGAGAAATAATTTACTTAAAATCCGGAAGTTCCAGAAGATTGCGAGAGATCTTGTTTATATAGCCCACAAATCCTGAAAATCTGAAAGTCTCCATGTTCGTGATTTTTATAGTAGTGCCAAGTAGACTAGTTCTGCACGGTTTAGAACAAAGATGTAAATTTCAAAGAATTCGTGTAGAAAAATAAATGCAGCTATTACATGACACTGCATTCATAATACACATGATTGACATCATAAATAAATAACAATAAACAGCTACAGCTATTTAGTTTAAATTAATTTTTATTTGTTGTAAATATCTAAGGCTTAGTATAACGGAAAACAGTTGTATTATATTACACTTTTAATTTATTAACGTGTTTGAAATACAAAACTATTAAATATTTAAAATTCCAGCCGTTCGATGGCAGATGTTCTGTTTTTGTTTGCCGAGATATTTTATTAATTAGGCACTACATTTTTGCTAAGAAGAATAAAATCGTTAATTTTAATTAATCTGTGCAACGAATGCTTAGATACTAAATGATGTATTTTTTTTTCATCATTTTAGCTTCCGTGCAAATATTTTTTCTCCTGAAATAAATGATGCTCAAATGAGACTTTAATTAATGAAAAGTTTCTAATATAAAAAGTAAAATATTTCTGATGTAAAGTCTTTTAACATCGAACAGAATTTCGTGACTTCTCTTGAAAGATTTGCTAACTGTAGTGACCAAAATTTATTTTGAAAATATTTGCTCTATTTTAGAAAAAAATTCTTGAGCCAGCATTAAACAGTATTTGCACCGAAAAGAATATTATTGTGTGTTCTTAATTAATTATAATATGCTAAATACTTCATTATTACACTGCTTATTTATTATTAACATTAACTGCATGTAATACAAAAGGAATCGTATGTGAAATTTTATTTAATAAACCCCGTCATTATGAAACTTTTTTCGGCAGGATATAATAGTTTCTAGAGATTATTTTACAAAAACTGAAAATTCAGGTAATTCTTATAAAACAATTGATTTTCTCAATTATAACACACTTATTCTATAAAATTTTAAATAAATAAAAATAAACAGGTTAGTAATAGGAGTAAATATGTTTTATGCGTTGTAAATGTAAAAGGTATAAATTGCGTAAATCCATTTTATCATATTGCGGTATTTATTATATTCTAAAGTACATTTCAGCTTTAACATCCAGCAGTTCGGTAGTAAATTCACAGTTTTGCCAAGATTTCGTTAATTAGGTATTACGGTGTAGGTAGGAAGAATCAAGAGGTAAATCTGAATGAATATAACCAGCAGGGAAGACAGATCTACCCTCGGTTGAAATTAGCTTTGTCTTCAACTCGATAGGCCCATTAGAAAGTTTTAAATACGTTAGTTCTAAGTTCCATTAGAAAGTTCTAAGTACGTCATTCGTTGAATTCTGTTTTCGAGAACGTTCTGTGGATTCTCATTGGTTGAATCATGTTTCTTGGTTCGTTTTGAGAATTTATAGAAAAACTTTTGAGATCCTGAAAGCCAAATATTCCGCCGAATGCCGCCAAATTGGACGAAGCTCTTTCATTCGGCGTTAAACAAGTGTTTTTGCATTATTAATTTTGATTGTCGATTTTCTGTCCAAATCTCGGTAGATTTAGCGAAAGATTGCCAAACTCGCAACTTCGTCTAATGTTAACTGTTCAAAAACTTTATAATTGCTTCAATCTTTATCTCCTTTGAAATATATTGACCCATAATAACGTCAAAATCACCCACTAATGAATTTGTTTTAAGATGCTATTTTGTCTAATTATCTTCTCCTACTCCAAAACATTAGGATACAAAATTTAGTCAAACCCGCTAAAAACGGTTTTTTCATAAAATTTGTACAAACACACATACACACAAAATTTTCTCATATTATAATATATGATAGAATGATTAAAGGCGCTCAACGTAATATTGAGTGTATTTTTACGCATTTTTAAAAATTGTGCAGAATGTAGTATAAATTTGTTTTTTAATAACTGCCTCCAATATTCCAATGTGTCATAGTTTTAATTATTTGCTTTATTTTGATAAATTACAAAGATAATTTAGATAAAAATTCTAGTTAATGAATCCGGTCACTATCAATATTTTTACTAAAATGTAAAGTAGTTTCCTACGATATTATTAAATAAATAAAGAAAGAAAGGAAGAAAAATCGGTGAATTTCTATCAAACAGTTGTTTTTTAAACTACACTGATATTATTCTATAAATTTATAAACAAATAATAGTAAACAGTTATGACTAATTAGTATAGGAATATTATTGTTTTAAAAGTCTAAGACATAATTTTATTAATGCTAGTGTACATATTGCACTGTTTGAATCATATTTACGTCTTTTAATTGTAAAACACCTTTTTAAAAAATCCAGCACTTCTATAGTACATGCTCTATTTATTTTTGCTGATATATTTTATTAATTAGGTATGTCACGTTATAGGCTGGGAGAACCAAGCCGTAAATATTAATTTATTCGTGCAGTTCTTAGATTGCTCAATGATTAACTATTTTTTAGTAATTTTTTTTTTTAAATCTTCGGCGAAATATGCTTTGTTTTCCTTTAGACAAATGTTGTTCAAATAAACCATTAATTAGTAAGAAACTTCAGTATTAAAAATAAAATATTTTTTTAAGAAAAGTGTTGAACTATAGAACAAGAATTCTCTGACTGCTGTTGAAATATTTGCTAATTATATTAATGAAATTGTTTAAAAAAATATTTGTTCTATTTTTGGAGAGAAAAAATCTAATCCCACTTTAAATAGTTCTTGCGCATAAAAAACGACAGTTTCATTTCTTAATTAATTATGATGAGCTAACCGTAATAAATATTTATGTGTGTCAGCTTTTCCCTTATTGGTTTTAATTGCATAAAATATAAAGATGGTTCAGCATAAAATTCCATTTAATAAATCCGTTCCATATGAAGCTTTTTTTTCAGCATGTAAAATAGTTTTACACGGATTTCTTTTTCTTACAAAGACAGAATTTTCACGGAATTCATATAAAATAATTCAATTTCTTAACTCTAAAAGCTTTCATTCAGGGAAATAGTAAATGAACAATACTAAACAATTATTTGTAGTTAGTGTATGGATATTTTAAAGCGTTGTAAATATATAAAGTATAATTTCATTAAAAGTAATGTAGAGGAGAGTTGTACAAATCCGGGTAGGCAAGCAAAACCGGGTAGCGCTGTTTTTTCCTTGATTTAAACTTTTATCTTTCAGCCAACACCAGGAATTGCTTGTTGAAAGTCATTATAACATTTGAAGCTGTATGAAATGATACTGTGTGCGGTTATTTTTTGTGTGAAGGATTGTGTTTGAATTTCTCTTTAAAATAGTTTTGTTTGTTTCTAGATTTTACGCATATATGTTTGCAAACCTGTTAAATATTGGTTAGTACTATATCGAATTCTTTGCTTTCCTACTAGTATTTTAGAAATTTAACTAATCCTTCACTATATCATTGAGGTTAGTGACACCATGCTTTAAAATCTGTGTTATGTTTGGTAAAAACGGATACTTAAGAGTGGGTCGAAATCGGGTATACTCTGTTTTGTCTTACACTCATGGAATATTTTTTTTAGAATAATTAAAAATTTAGCATGTAGTTTTAAATTCCAATTTAATGCTGATAAGGGGTATTAACCCTTTGCTGTGTCATTTGTGACATCTTATGCTACAAAAAAGAGGAGGAGGGAGTGGGTGATTCCGAATCCTGGCAATCTATAACAGTTTATTAAATAGAAAAAAATTCAAAGCTGCATCTTTTAGAGCAGTAGTTGCAAATACTAAAATTAGACGGTTTAAGAAAACAAGAATTTTTCCTTGCAACAACAATGTTTTTTCTCCTAACTGTATGTTCAATATAGGACAAAGAAACAGGTAAGTAAAATTCAGGAAAAAAACCATTAATCAACATGATCATAGGTTGGCATAAATGTGTCAAAAATGTTTTTGAAACATCACATGATAAGAAATCTCATTCTTCCACTTTTAAAAGTATTGACATCGCACATCAAGTCGTTGACTACATCCTTATTCTTCCATCGAGATTTCAGATTCTGTACCCAGCAAATTTGCATTTCCAAATTTGCCTAAATTGTTATTATCCCACACCCCCTTTCAGGAAATCTTTAAGATTGAGAAAAGAACTAGAAAACAGGGGGGAAATCTTATTTTCACATATAATATAAATTAGAGAGGGAAACAGATATTAAAGAGAAGGAAGCCAAACAGTCTGAAAAACTTATAAAGAAAATTCTCAAAAAACTAAGAATTATCCGAAAAAAAAAGACCTTGATAATTCTCCAGAAGATTAAGTAGATATGTAAGAACGAAGCATGCAGCATGCAGTATGAATAAGAATATCATAACAAATTTGTTTGTGATATTTTTGCAGTTAAAATAAGACTCCCAGCGCACAATATGTTGGCATATACTATATAGAAAATTTCCTACAGATTTTCTTTTGACACATATACAATTCAATTTTGTTAAATATATCAAAAATATATTTTTTTACTATATAAAAAAAAGTAATTTTTTGAAGAAAATCAGTTTTCCAGGAGTTTTAAATGGATGCTCGGTCTTACCCTACCACTTCAGTAAAACCGGTTTTTTGCACAAGTTTGAAAAATGCTATTTTTTTTCATATAATCAATTACATTTTTTTATAGAAAAGTGTATGTTTTAATGTAGCCGAAAATTCATTCAGCATTAAAAACGCTGTTAAGAGTTTTTTTTAAAGATTTGGTTGCATTTAGAACAGCAAACATTTATGGTATCCGATTTTGCTCCATTTTCCCCTACATGATAATGCACTATCTATTTGTGAATTTATATTTTTAAAACTCCCAAACTTTAAAATCCCCCAGTTCGATAACAAATGTCCCGTTTCTGTTTGCTGCAATATTTTTTATCTAGGTATTACAGTGCAAGTAGAAAGAATGAAGTCGTAAACTTTAATTGATCCACGCAGTGATTAGAGCATTCATCGAAAAAAAAAATATTTTTACGAATTTTTTAACATTCTATGCGATTAAATCTGTTTCACTTGAAATAAATGATGTTCAAATAAGTAATTAACGAGAAATATTTTTTTTAAATATAAATGTTTTTGCGAAAGATGTTTAAATATCGAAAATTATTTCTTTGATTAGTGATGTACAATTTGCATTGAAATAATGAATTTAAAAATTATTTGCTTCATTTGAAGTTTAAAAAAATGTTTAATAAAATTTTAAATAGAATTTGCTTAGAAAATGTATAATTTCATTTCTTAATATGTTGATTAGCTCTTTTCATTATTCTATTGTGTCAAATTTATTTTATTGATTTTATTTTAAAAAGGAAAGCGCAATAGGCACAAAATATGATCTAATAAATCCGGTCACTATTAAACTTTTTTCAAGAATGTAAAATAATTATACACATTATTGTAAAATCAGGATTTTCTGATATTTCTTTTGAAATAGTTACATTTATTGGTTATAATGATGTTATTGCATTAAAATATAAAAAATAGTGATAAATAATTTTGACTAATTAGTGTAAGAATATTTTTTTGTTCAGAAAACTCCTAAAGCATGATTTGAGTAAAACTGTCGTAACATCCAGCACTCATTATTTATGTGTTTACAATCTTAAAACACTCCAAATTTAAAATACTGAAGCTCGATAACAAATATTCTGCTTCTGTTTCCCGAGATATATATTCTTAATTAGATATTAAGGTATAGGTTGGATGAAGACAATCGTAAATTTTAATTAGTCTGTCTAGTAATTAGAGCACGAAATTGATGAATTTACTTTTACGATTTTTTTTTAACTTCTGTGTAATTTATTTTGTTTCACTTGAAATAAATGATGTTCAAAGGAGTGTTTAATTAAAATGATCAGAGGGAAAAAACTTTCCACGAATAGTCTTGAAATATCGAACAGAATTTGTTTAATTGCAATTGAATAGTTTGTTCTCGATAGGAAAAAATGTATTAAAACCATTAGCTCTATTTATAGAAATAACTACAAATTGCACATATGCATAAAAAATAAACTTCCTTTATTGATTTCAGAATAACTAATTATTTTTATTATTGGAGTATTTTACAACTTATATTACTCTTACTCATTGCTCTCTTAATGGTTTACTTTTAAAGGCTTTAATAGCATTAAACACAAAGTTAGTTAGGCACAAATTTTTATTTTATAAATCCTGTAGCTGTGAAACTCTTTTCTTAAATAATTACTTTAACACACTTTTTGTACACTTAATGATTTCCGTGAAAATTATATAAATGTTACTCAACATGATAACAACAAGTACTAAAAGTAAACTATATTTTAAATTTTTTGCTCATTTATAGTGTTTGATTATTGATATTATAAGTTCTTAAACTTTTCGAGGGCCTATTTGATGTCATGTGCATTTTGACGGACACTTAACTGTATTTTACTTAACGCAAGGTGATATATTTATTTTTCACTAAACAAAATATTACAATATCAAATATAATGCACGATGTTATTTAAAGGCAATTTATTTAATAATATTAAAAACAAACAAAGAGATAAATAAAAGTTTTGCTATGTAACGGATGTTGGTTTTTTTTGCCAATAGCAGTCCAAAATGTAATTCGGACATATTTATAAATCTGGTTCAATTCCTATAATGATTTCCTTGTGAAGAAGATTAGGGGCCATTTTCAAATTTCGCTTGCATATGCTATCCCAGAGTAAAAAGAAGAAAATTCAAACATAAATTAATATTTAAAGTTTGATTTGAGCTATGCATTAGCTAAAGAAGATTGTATTGAACATTTCTAACATGAAAAATTACAAAAATCAATAAAATTTTTTGAGATATAAATCTTTAAAATTTTGATTCTAAGCAAAAATGCATGTCCCATTCCTAGTTTTATGTTCTTAACTGTGCCCTTTTTCAATTTGAGCTAACTTTTTTAAATAAAAAGGTTTAATTTTTTAAAATATGGACTCTTAGTGTTCTATATTAATGAAAAAAAAATAATACAAAAGATATTTTCTTTAATTAGATTTTTCTTTTTTTTGTCCCTTACTTTTTGTCAAGTCCGATACCTTGTGATTATTTTAGCCAAAATAGGTTTCGAATTCTGCCTAAAGTTAGCAGCAAATACTCGGCGATATAGTTAAACTATTCACGCAACTACTACTTGTAATTTTTTACTCTTCAATTGTGAAGCAATGTAATAGTGGCAAGAATAAGCTTTTATCAACGTTGGTATTTTTTTTCACTGTCAAGTCTGTTACCGTAAATTTTAATATTGAAATAATGATTTTTGCACTTTGTAATTAAATATTGTTTACTAAATAGTTTCAGAAGGTATGTATATTATTATCTAAGTTAGAAGTTATACAAGCTAGTTTATTTCTAATAGTTTTATTTGAAATGTCAAGTACAAGTCTGTTACAATATTTGTAAGCGATGAAATGTAAGCTGCTAAATAAGTTTACTAAATAGTTTTAGAAGGTATGTAAATTATTATCAAAGTTAGAAAATATACAAGCTAGTTCATTTTAATAGTTTTTTTTTAGTTTTATTTGAAATGTCAAGTCCGTTACCATGAAATGTAAGCGAATGGTGAATATGACCCTTAGAAAATGTCACAATTCTGGAAGTTGTTCAAGCTCTAAAACAGCAAAGATTTTGATTTCATTAATTTCTTGCAACTAAATTCATCTTATATTAAAATATTTTCAAATTTCAGAGGAAAAGGATGAACTCTGTAAGTTTCTCTCAAGCGTTTCAAGTGTGTACAAGAAAACAGTTAAAAATATTTGGAAACAATATTTATACCAGTTATTTATAAAACTATCCAACACAGCCGGAAGTGATTAAAAAACTTTTTTTGCAACTCTATTTTTTCATAGCTATTTTTTATATTATTATCGCTAACAGTTTATGATGACCTTAAAAAAATCCCACCAATATTTGGTAATGCAGTAGATCTATCTCGTCCATGAAATTAAAAAATATATGAAATATGAACCTGAAGGCAGTAGGAATCATTAATGCAATCTTTCAAATGAAATTGGGAAACCATTAAAAACAGTATTATTTCATACTGCAGTGCAAAAGTACGGTTTAAATTTGTCTGTTGTAATTTTTTTTGTGAAAATACTATAAAAAAGAGTCGCCTCCTCAGTTATTAACAAATTTTGTGACATTTCAAACATTGTATTCATTTTTTTTAGATTTAGAACAGAAGTAAAAATCATTGCAAAATTTACTTCATTATCGTCTTCATCTTCTGACAATGTTTCGTCTTCATCTTTTGACGATGTCTCCTGAACCTTTTTTTTTTTTTTTTTTTTTCTGTTGTTTTTTACTTTCTTTTTCTTTTTAAGAAACATTCTCATTAATTTTTCAGGTTTTTTAACTTATTTTTCCTTGATATCTGTTTTGATCTCTAATTTGTAGGAAGAACTTAAAATAATAGTTTTTCAGCCTTCTTTTGTCAGCCACTTCTGAATTCTAAACAATTTATATTTAGATGGTGACAACATTTTTAGGTGAAATTGGAAATGCAGATTGCTGAACTGTACAATTTATAGATGTCGATTAAATAAGTTTACTAACGTTTTCTGTAGTGGTAACGCATTCATTGTCTGATGGCGTTTGTATTTGTGATGTCAAATGCTGCACATGAAAGCAGGTCTACGTTAAAGAGACTAGATATTGTCAACTGCTAGTTGTATGATATTCAATCCTTTTAGGTATGCAAAGTTGGAGGCTCCGTTTTCCGGGGATTTTTCAGAGATTTTACTGTTGAATCTAATCCAACCTGTGCCTGCGAAAACCTAGGTGTGTTATCACTGACATTCATGGATTTGTTTGTTGATTTTGATGAAGCAAAAAAGATGGCATGATTAAAAACAGCTGTTGTTGGCAAATTCGATTTTCTCAAACACTCTTTCTGATAGCAGTATTGGCAACTGATGCTTTTGAAAATGCAGCTTTAAATAAATTTTTAATTTGATAAATTGTTGCGAATCGGAAAGGATGGGGATGTAATCACTTACTCATTTCTGTTCGTAGTATGATTTTAGAGGTGCATGAATGACACATCAAGGGGTTAAAATTGATGTGTAGCGTGTGGGAGGTAAGCACAAAATTATAGCTGGAAAAGTATCCTCCAACAACAAATTGTTTACTTCTATTTGTTTAATATTTATTAGGGAAATAAAATCTTGCTATAGATTATTAAGTCTAATTATACAGTATTAAATCTTAACAGTATTAAAAATGCAATTTTAAATTCTATGCTAATTTATTAATTATGCTAAAAAATCATTTCATGAGTATAGGGCAAAACCAGATGTATCTGGTTTTGAAGCAGTCTTAAGTATCTGTTTTTAACCCAACATGACGCATATTTAAAAACGTAATGTCACTACTCCCAATTGTATAGCAAAATATCAGTAAAAATGTCTGAACATTCATGGGAAAGCAAAGAATTAGATATATACTTACCAATATTTAATATGCTGAAAAATAGTGATTATATCCGTTAAACCTAAGATGAAACAAAATAAATATATAAATAAAAGTCATTCAAACGAAATCCTTCACATAAGACAGAACCTTAAATAGCACCGTTTCATTCAGCTACAAATCCAGTAATGGTATGGTGATCGACAAGCAATTGTATTGGCTGATAGATAGCCGTATAAGTCAAGGAGGAATCTGCGCTACCCAGTTTTGTACAATTTGACCCTATATAACATAATACAAAAAAAAGTATCCACTTGTTTATGGTCTCTTTGCCTTTTGACCACGTAATTTTTCTTAAAAAAAATTACTAGTTTTTCCTTTTTACAGAAACAACAAGACCAAAAAATGCCGATTTCAAGTTTTTTGTTTTTTTCTACTGATTTAAAATACCGCACTTATTTAAAAAATATACTTAATCTTGATTTTTTCCCTGTTCCAATGATGGCCTGTGTTAAATAATAATAATGATATTTACTTTTAAAAAAGAATTATTTTCTGAAAGTTATTTCACGAATTTATCACTTATTTTCCTTTCGGTATATTTTCCCATATAACGTAGTCCATCAGAAACGCAATCCGTGTTTTTAAAGAGAGAGGGGATTTGGGAAGACTAGGGGCGCTTTTTATATCGTACACATTTTCTACAAAACTTTTATTCAGGCATGAAAGTTGTATCTATCTAAATATCAGAAATAAAATCCGCAATAACAGAAGTCATCTTATAAACTATAAAATCATGCAAATCTAGGATGTATGCTGGTGAAAGCAGTGGTGCAATCGATTAATTCTTCTGGATAAATTTTCATTTTAAATTACAAAATCATACAAATGCGATTGTGTACGTTGCCGAAGACAATGTGGACCTCAGCATTAAGCTCGCTTGGAAGAATTTTCTTACCAAAATACATAAAATCATTCAAAGTAACGCAGTATATTTGATGATATTACGGTCAACGTTGAGCAGGTCAGCCAGTTAAAAAGAATCTTAATTTATTTAAGATGCAAGTACATTATGCAACTGAATAAAGCTTGTCGAATTTGTAATGGCGTTGTTTCAATTATTTAAGATAAATTAATTTCCTTGTCAGTTTTAACGTTTGAAAAATTGATATATTTACGAAAATCACATCTTAACTGAGGAATAGTTAAGAAATTTTTAAACTGATCTAAAATTTTATTAAACATTTCCTTATGAATGCAAATTTCTGAAATTATCTAAAACAAGAAAGTTAGGGAAAAACCGAAATTATTCTAAAAAACTGAACTCCTTTGTAGAAAACTGAATTCCTTAGTTGAATGTAGTGTATTTATTATTGAAGAAAAAGTATACTGCATTCATAAACAAATAATGATAAACTGTTTTCAATAATTAGTGTAAAAGTAATTTTTTTCATTGTTAAAATGTAAGGATTAATTGGAGTTAAATTGCCGCTTCTTACCTAATTGCTTTAATTTATCTAAGTGTTCATATTCTTAAAATACTCAAGATTTAAAATTCCTTTAAGAAATTGTCTTTTTTTTATTTGATAAGATATTTTCTTAATGAGGCATTACAGTATTGCTCGGAATAATCAAGTAGTAAATTGTAATTAATCCACATATCTCGATTCTGAATTTATTTTGAGGCATACTTTACGTATGGTTTTTCTTCAAATAAATGTTTTCTCAAGTTCTACTCAAATTATACTTTCTTTAAATTAGAAAAAAAATGCATTTAACAAAAAGTGTTGAAATGCATATGATATTATTTTGTTTTATATTGAAGTATTTGTTGATTACAGGGAAACAGAAAAAATCCGAGAATTTACATAAAATAATGCAGTTAACCCAATTCAGTTTTAAGTAAAGCAATAAAAACATTATTCTTTAAGTGCACTTTGTTCGTCCCAATTATCAAGAGATGAGCTTTTGTTATTTTGTCATAGTATATTGAGCTGCATACATTTTTGTGCTGTCAAAAACCTGAAAATTTAAAATTCTAGTGTTCAATAATGAATAGTCCGCTTTTCTTTGCCGAGTCATTTAAATAATTATCATTGCACAATTAAGTGAATCAAATCATAAACTTGAATTATTTTCTGCGTTTATTAGGATATTTAGAAATGTAGATTTTTTTTTGCCAATTTATAAGTTTATGTGCATATTTTAGTATTTTATTCCGCTTGAAATAAATCCTTTTTAAATTATATTTTAAAGAACGATAACTTTTATTGAATAAAATGTCTTCCATAAAAAATGAGGAACTTTTGATGAGGGTTTTCGTGATTGGCAATGAAGTACTTGGTAATTTTTATAAAATAAATTCCGAATATATTAAACTTAGAACTTTTTCTCAGAATTTGCATAAAATAATTGAATTTCTTAGTTGTACTGGAGTTACTATATGAAATTTTAATTAATTCGTGAGATAAAGCTATGAATATTTAGTTTAAAGATATTATACTTTGTGAAAGCCTAATGACGTGTTAGTGCAATTAACCTGTCATGTTTTGTAATTATCATATTGCACAGTTTAAATTTCTCTATGTGTTAGCATCTTTAAAACACAGAAAAGTTAGTAATCTCCCATTTCCGATAAAATTGTTCCAGTTCGGTTTGCCACGATTTTTTAAAATTCATTTTAATGGTATAGGAAGGGAAAATTGTGTCATAAATTTTAATTTATACATGCAGTGATTATAAATGGAGTGACCAAATTTTATAATGGTCTTCAAAACTTTCATAACTTTAAATAACTATAATGTTTTAAGAATGTTTATTTTTTTTCACGAATTTATCAATTTCTTAAAATGTAATAATTACTTAAGTGTAGTATATCTTTATGTAAGTGATATCAGAGGGAACTGCGTTAATTAAAGCTACTAAATACATTACGGAGGCGTTCTTCAGAGGCGTTTGATCACCACAATTACAGCATTCAGGGATGTATTTATTTGCACTCATTTATAAGTTTTTATATAATTTGTACTTTTGCCTTTTTACAAATACATTTATTCAAATTACTCTTTAGCATCCTAATTTTTAATGAATAAAATTCCTTCTAAAAACGGTTTTAAACTCTCAAAGATCCAATTTTTTATTAGTTTTTTCCATTTCAATGAAGTAAGTTCACAAAATTTATAAAATAAGAAAAATATTTCAAATTAATTATGCAATATAATTGAATTTTTACATTTAAATACGGTTATTTAGCAAAATTACAAACAAGTAACAAGAAATACTTCTGCATTGCTGCAACATCTTACACTTATTTTTGGAACAACAATAATTTAATAGAACTTTTTGCCTTGTTTAATCGGCAGGTTACGATGATTTAAGAAAGTTAAATTTACCATTAAATTTTTGCCGCTCAAAATAACGGAAATGATGGCAACTATGCATATGATTCATTAGTATAAGTGCCCTTCTTATTTTTGGTAAGTGTCTAGATAGTCATTTATACACTTTAAATTTAATTACGAGTTCTAGTCTATAATTCCCCCTGTCTATTAAAACTCCGTATTTCGATAATAGACATTCTACTTCTATTTGCAGAATGTTGGCTTTATTAAACAACTTAGCTGGTCTGTTTTCACTACCAAACAAACGTACAGTTAATGTGTTTATTACCTTTGGCAACATACAGCTATTCCAGTTCTGATCATGAATCAAGCGAGTACAGTCTTCTTGCTTGTTTTATTATTATTATTATTATTAATTACACGAAAAATTTTCAAATTACCAATATCGTTGTTCTTGTTGTTTAGGAACTCATTTGGCATTTTTCTAACAGCAATATTTAATGAAGAATTCATTACGTTGCAGAAAAAAATGTCAAATAACGGCCGCAAAATGAGAAAACGCTAAATTATCAGAAAAAGTTCACGAAACATTTAAAAATTGCAGAGAATAAAATTGATTATATCGGGCGAAAAGATGCGAAAACATCGTCACGAAACGCAGAATATAGCGTTAAAACTAGCATTAAAATTGCTAAAATTTTTTAAATCGCAGAGATCTAATCCTATATATTGGGCTAAAAAAAGCCATTTTGGTTGAAGCATTTCAAAAATTCTTGAAACCTTAGTGTGTGAAATTTAATATAAAGGTTAAATATTGAAAACTAATTACCTTAACTAATGTGGAAAAATCTCTTTGAAATACAAAATAGTTAAAAATCTGTTAAAAATTCAAAAACCTTGGGAACAAAATTTATAAGATTGGGATAAAATATTGAAACCGGAATTATCTTAAGAATGTGAAAAAAATCGCTGCAGAACACAAAAATTACTCTAAAAATCGCTAAATATAAAAAAATTAAAAAGAACAAAATGTATTTAGAACTAAAAATGGAAACCAAATTTCTTTTAAGAATGGTAAATAAAGTAAAACACGAAGAAACACTAAAAATCTCAGATGATAAATTTCGCTATATTTTACTAAAATATTGAAATCTGATCTCGTTTATAAACGTCAAATAAAAACCGAAAAACGAAAAAAAAAATGTTAAACGTTATGGAGGACAAATTTTACTATATTGGGCTAAAATATTGAAACATAATATACTCGTTATGTTTGTTAAAAAGTTGTAAAATGCTAGAAAACGCATGCATGCAATAACTCTGAAAATTCGGTGGAAAGTCATAAAATGAGATAAAATACTAAATATCACGTAAAAACTTCTAAAATTGAAACTGGAAGACGTCAAAATTTACTATATTGAGATAAAATATTGAAGCATGATTTCTTTTACGATTACCAAATACCGCCACAAAAAGCGATTAAAAAAGTAAAAATAGCGTAAAACTAGGCTAAAAATTAAAAAAAAAATATCCGAGGATAAATTTACAATGAGGATATACGTTTGAAATCAAATTCCTTTAACGAATGTTCAAAATTCACTGCATATTAGTGATAAAACTTTAAAGATCGCTCAACATTTAAAAATCAGAAAGTACAAATTTTACGGCTATATTGGTTAATAGATTGAAACCACATTGATTTGATGAATAAAAAAATCTGCGGTAAACATAAATAAATTAAAAAGAAATCGCAAAAAAATTTATTAAAAATTGAAAATGCATTGTAGGTATTCCGATTAACCTTTATTCATAACGGACAACTTGCACTATAGTGGGATAAAACACCGAAATCGTAATAATTTTATAACGGTCGATAAGCTGCTGCAAAAAAGCGAAACAGTCCTCTAATACTGAATAAAAAAATAAATTGATAAGTCCTAATAAAAGACAAAACTAGATAAAGAAAGAGTACTTCCTTGTCCTGTTATTACCTAATTCGGCTCACAGAGGTTCCTTCGAAATTCAACACAAGGACACATAGACAAAAAACACACACAAACATTTATTTTTACATTATATATGATTATATAAGTTGAATAACCAAGATGCAATTTTTTCAATTAATGATAATATAAAAAAAAATTAGTTTTTTTTTAAATATTTTTAACTGCCGAACAGTATTTCTTGGACTCGTATTGAATAAAGTGTTAATTGCAGAAAAAAGTAGAAAAAAAATATTTTTTAAATATTTTTTTTCTGTCGAACAGTATTTCAATTATCTATATTGAATAAAATGTTAATTGTGGTAAAAAGTAGAAAATAAATATATTTTTTAAATATTTTTGTACTGTCGAACAGTATTTCAATTATCTATATTGAATAAAATGTTAATTGTAAAAAAATAATAAAATATAAAATAAATAAATAATAAAAATCCTCTTTTCAATTTCTAAAATGAAAAACAAAAAATGCATTTAGTTGCATGCCTCAAAAAAAGTTCAATTTAATTGTCCAAAGAGTTATGAGAAACTAATTATTTTTTTCACTCGTTTTTGTATCTATCGAATGTATTTGAGCATTTTGTTTCGGGAACAAAAAATGCATTTATACGATTTTAAAATAATACATAACATTTATTTTTTGCTTAATGAAAAAAGAAATCCGAATTTATAAAACAATATGCAAGGTTTAATGAAACAATCATACACAATATAACCATTAATTACGAGACACTTTCAATTTTAGTCATTTTATAGAATATTTAAAAATAGTCTTGTCGAATTCTTTTTTCGGATTCTTCCTTTCTTTTGTCGGATTCAGGATTGCAAAGAATGTGATTAATCTCATATTTATAAATGCTGATTTCATAAGGATGTCAATTAAGGATCCAACAAAAAATCAAATAAAAATTATATTTGCGATCACCCTGTAAAGTTAATCTATGAAATGATCAAGCAGAAGACAAATATGTGATTCCTATACAATGTATTTATTGATTTGTCTAAAAATTAAATTGTTTAAAAAATGTATTTTCTTCTATCATTATAACATAATTAGATTGCATCATTAGCTGTGTATCTCCCTTCCGTTTAAGTATATATATATAAAAATACACGATACATTAATTCATGATACGTAAATTTTTTCGAAAATTGATTACATAAAGATGAACCTATCACTATAACACAACCCCACCTACGCATGTATATTTGAGTAGGTAGAATATGATTACACAGTGATAAATTGTCATTTTATTTATGGAATGAGTGCATAAATAATGAATTTCAGATGACTGATTAAATATGCTACTTTTTTTTTCTAATCATTTTTCCTTTTTGTGTCAAAAATTATTAATATTAGTAATTATATAGGTCCTATATGTTCATATGAAATACAAATTAAATCATTTTATTGTAAAACTTGAAAACATAATGCACTATGATGAGCCAGCAACACATACACTGCCTGCAGTGTTATTCAAAGCATTATTTTTGTCTTTTAAATGAATTTATATGAAGAAAATAAAAAAAACATATATATACATAAATTACAAATTATTTATTTTTGTCTTTTCTGTTTGGACGTTCAAAATGTCATTGGGACTTTTATTATGATTTTGTACCATTCAGAGCCAGTGGAGCCAGTGGACACGGGATTTAAATGCCGAGAAGCCCAATTCATAGTTTGCCTTTATAAATGTACGTCATTTTGATTTTTAGATTAGATTGAAGGTTGATTCTTAATGATTAATCTTAGACACATTTCTTTTAAAATAAAGTTAGAATATTTCCAAATGAAACTTCTACACTACAATTTCAAGTTTTTCATGTTCATACGAAAACGTGGCATTGATGATAATTTCAGTGGGGTTTTTAGATATAGAAACTAATTTGTCCACATTTTCTTGATGTTCATTTACTCATAAAAAAGGTATAGTTTCAAGTCGTAGACTTAAAAAAAAAAAAAATTGTGATTTCTTTCGCAATAACAAGCCATTTTCATATTAAAATTGAAACCAATCTTAAAAACGTATAATAAAAAGTATCTAATTTTAACACACATTTAAGTCTCCCATTTCAGAAAAAAGAGAAAATCATAATTTCCTTTTTTTATTCATAAATGATAATAAAATTTAAAATTAGATAATGAGATTTAACCTATTAAAAAATTAACGAATAAGTTCAAGGAGATATTTTGAAATAATTTTAAATATATTTTATTTATTTCAACATATTTTGTTTTATACTTTGCTTTGAAAATTTTACAACTGATGATCGGAAGAAAATGTCGTTTTATTTCGTAGAAAGCTCATTATGAGTAACTGTATATGAATTTACCATAAACAGCCATCTGTATATTAAAATCTTTGTAAACTTTGAAAAGTGCATCAATAATCCTATAACATCATTGCATTTTGTTGCATATAATTTTATTGCATATGTATTAGAAAAAAAAAACTGTGGGTAAATGCAAATTAATTTATTTCAAAAACCATATTCTTAGATATCAATTATCGAAAAATTAACCAATCAATTTTCAAGAGAAAGTTTGATTATTTTAAAGAATATGTTTGCATATAATTACATTTTGCATGTTACTTAGTAAAAAGTTCTAATTGATGCAGGAAAATTATATATCTTTATTTGTATACCAATTTTATTATTTTATGTGAATTTTCTTCTATAACAAACTATCTTTCTATATAAGTTTAAGCTATCATTAAACTCTATCATTTTTATTCCACTTTTAAGTTCAGTATGCCGCAAAACATCCGGATAAATATATTTTCATTTGTTTAAAATAATTTTTTGGTGAAATTTTAATTTCTGGAAAAGAAACTAAACAATTTTAAAGAGAAGTATCAAGTTTTTAGTTGTAATTCGTATACTAATTTATATATTTTATTAGATACACTATATGGTCACTAATGACCGGATGCTCTCAATTTTAGACATTTTGTTGAATATTGAAAAAAAATCATGTCGGACTTATTTAGAACTTCAGAATTGCAAGAAATATGTTTGATCTTATATTTATATACGTCGATTTGATAAAAATGATGAATAAATAAAAAAGATAAAAGGCCATTGAAAAATCAAATAAATTAAAGATATCTGCGATCACGTGCTAAAATAAAATGCACGAAATGATTACATAATTACAAAAGAATAATATGTATTCTTATGTAATTCTGGTACTACTATCTACTGATAAAAATCTAAATATTTAAGCTTTTATTTTTAGGAGAAACTCCTTAGGTTCCGTTAGCCTTCCTATCTCAATCACCCCTCGTCTCCTTTCTTTAAGGGATACACGTAAGAAAAAAACCTAAAATTTTTATTATTGATTTTAAAGTAATGAATTTTGGTGTACTATTTAAGAATCTTCTTGTAAGGAATAATTAGCAAAAAAATTCACTTTTTATTAAAAAGTATATTTTTTATGGGGATTTTTATGATATTTTTTGTCGAAAAATACACTTTTTAAAATTACTACTCCTCATTCAATTTTCAATATTTTGGTATTACTAAAATTTCTTAAATAGTGTTATAGTATATAGAAAAGAACTAAGGAGAGATATTTTTAATTTTCTATTTTAATCGGCTAAAAAAAAAAAAAAAAAAAAAAATATATATATATATATATATATATATATATACGCATGGTAAATTTTCTTAAATTTGTTATAATTTTCATGTTTACCAATTTATGTAAAATTTTCAGAAATAGTTAAAAAAAAATATCTCTCCTTACTCTTGTTGCAAATTTTTTTAAGATTCTAAAAACATAAACACTTTGTTTCTAAATCATTTTACCACTGAGCCTTAGTACTTTGAACTTAGGCAAAATTTGAAAAAAGTCATTCTCAGGAAAACACGTTTTAAATGGCTGCTAGTCCTTTAAACTCTATAGTGAGTACAATTTAAAAAGCTCATTTTCTACCTGTTCCAAGTGTCCCCGAGTTCTGAAATTTTGCATGGATATTCGCAAATATGTATTTTATCGTTTTCTGAGAAAAAAAAAATTGAACTTTTGATGATTTTTGTCCGAAAATGGGGTACGGGTCTCCCTTAAGTTAAATATGATTTAAAACTTGGAAATACGCAATTTTTTAATTTTCAAGTGAAACTTAAATTACTGAAAGATAGACCTATAAATGTGAAAATTAACTTTAAATACACT
This sequence comes from Maratus speculifer, assembly GCA_964019185.1. Taxonomy (NCBI): domain Eukaryota; kingdom Metazoa; phylum Arthropoda; class Arachnida; order Araneae; family Salticidae; genus Maratus; species Maratus speculifer. The sequence continues at coordinate 157,340,522 of OZ025299.1, forward strand.
ATATCGGAAATATTCAATAAATACGAATCAAGTACTTTTAAAATTAAATACTTTTCCGCAACATAGCTAGAACTTTTATGGTAGAAAAAAAACTATTTTATTTTGCAGTTGAGCAATATTGCATATTGAAATGTTTCATAGACATAAACATAATTCATACGGTAGCTTACTTTTGTGTACTATATCTTCTAATTAGTAATTTTCATTTATTATTTGATTATTTTATTATTAATAATTCCGCGATTAAATACAGTGAACCTATTTTTATAGAAACACTGGTATTCAAAAGGGAAAAAATAATGTAATTGTTCTGCTAGAATTTATACATATCCAGATCATACTTGTTTTGCCTTTATAGATTACTTATACAGAATGTTACTCTTTTATATGCAAGATTTGCATATGCTGAAAACTTAAGCTTGTTTATTAAAAAGGATAATTTTATCAAAGTTTTCGCATGTATTTAAGAGTTTCACACAAGTGAATTTTAAGCAGTTACGTACATTAAATAATGTTTCTAAATAATTGAATAAAATTGCCAGGTTTATGAAAATTTTAAACATTTAATTCAATTGCTGTACAGTTTTATATTTTTCTAAATAATGTAAAAAACACTCGCACATTTTTTCCAATCTAACGGAGTAAAAATAAATAGTTTATTTTTATTAACGCTAAAACTCCGTGAGCCGTCATTACAGTTACCAAATATGAATATATTTCGGTTCAAACCAGAAATTTGATTATGAAATAAGTTTAAACGATTCAAAGAAGAAAAATCATAAATAATAAAGTTAAACTATTTTAAATGAATATTCTAGTGGGAAATATTTTTTAAAAACTTGACTCAAATTTCCGGTAGTTCTAGTGTCAAAGGCCTTAGTTTTTTTAATTTGAAATAAAGGAAACCATTTTCTATGATCCTATGGTTGTACATATAGTTGCCTATATATAAGCATGCCGTGCATTCGTTTACAATAAAATTATACTTAGAAAGAGTAGTAGTTTTCCATGAAGGTTCTCATTTGTTACTATTTTTTTAAACAGTTTGCGAATCTATAATTTTGGGGATGTATCGTTATCAGATATGTATGTGCGTGAGATGGCAAACACGGTAATTGCAAACGATACTGTGATGTGAAATCATATATAGGTTTTTAATTAGCTGATTTTACCTTATTAAATATCCCTTTGTATAATTGATTGATTAAAATTGTACTAAATTTTACCTAAACTCTTCTTTTCTATTCAAAATAAATGATTGAAATAATTAATCCATTTCTTTCACTAAACTCTCTCCCATGCAATGTCCATTTCCTTTCGCTGCATATAAAACCAGCTACATTTTCACAATTAAAATGTTAACAAATGATCTTCCTGTTTTAGACTTCGTTATAAATTTTGTATTTTTCTTCCTTTCGGAGTAATAATGACGAAATGTACCTTTTATCAGGTTTATCATTAAATTCAAAATTATCCATATGTTCACATTAACGGATCCATTAAGAATCATGTTTCCTTGACAAATTTATTATGACAGGAAATTAAAAGAAAAATGGGCGGCTATGAGTTTTGATTCATTTCTTATGTGATAGCCTGCTCACCGAGAGGTAGACTTTTTGTTATTACACCAGGATTCAGGAACCATCCATCTTTCTAGTTTTTCCATAAATTACTTTTGCTTCAGTTAAATATATTTAAAAATATTAAAAAATCTATTTTATACTGGTTTCTTCTAGCTTTCAGCAAGAATTTTGTTTGGAGAACTAGACTTAATACATAAATTATTTCACCGCAAATATTAATCAAAACCTTTACCATAGGTACCACCGTTTAAGCTCCCATTTGACGAATATGCTATAGACAACAGTCGTGAAACGGTTTTCATAAAAACCGAGATATAGTTTAAGTATTTCAACCATTATGAAACCCTTATCATTCCATGTTTAGACAAAGTTTGAAAATCAGTTAGAAAATGTGACAGAGTTTGAGTTGCAAATATTGCAACAATGAAATCAGTAATTTTCCAGGCAGAGTTAACATTTCCAGCATCTCAATGGGAGATCCAGTGTTCCAACTCAACCGATTCCACTATACTGGAAAATATAAAAAAATAAAATAATAAAAAAATAAAAATCTTCCTTTTTTTAAATCTTTATCAATCTTATATGACGACCCCAGAAGCCAAGGGGTACAAGTGACAATATTTCGATTTGGAGTAAATTGAGTTTAAAGATAATTGATGTTAAATTCGAACATCAATAACAATTGAGTGAAATAAAATAGAAAATTTCTGCTTGTTGCATTCTGGTCTTTGAACTCTTATTTCAATAAATGTTAAAAAATAAAGTACAATTTTCTTTAAATGTATAATTAATTAATATTGTTTGTTTTACGAAAAAAGTGGTTTGCCTCTATAACTCAGCAAATAATAAGAAAATGACTTATATCTCTTTACCTGAAATGAAAAAAGCATATTTTTAGGTCGTCTGTGTATTTATTTTATTTTTTTCAATTTTGTCACTTATATCCCTTGGCTTCTGGGGTCCTCATATATCTTCCTACCTGACTTCGATATTTTGTCGAATTATGGTATTTGTGAGGGAACAATAACTAGAATAAGACAAGCATATCTTACACTTATTTTACGGCTGGCACCAGTTCTTTTAAGCATCACTTCAATTGTACGTTGAAAATATGTATGTATTATAAAGTGCTATTTTAATAAATTGGTGCGAAGAGAATATAAATAAATGTCTGTGGCAAATCTGCGAATATTCACTGAATACAATTACAACCTAATAGCAAATCCTTCTATAGTAAAAAAACTAGCCTTAAACAAATCTCCAGGAATGACTCCTGGAATGATGCTGATGTGTAAGGTTTCCGGAAATAACGCTTCCGGTTGGACCACACCTTCCATGAGTCGAATAGATCAATCAGGAAAGGGCTCCGTCTCGGGTGGACTTGGAAATGAATACAATTCCTTTTTTTTCCTTATGCTGCTATTTTGGTAGATTTTCCTGGTTTTTATGGATATTTAATGCTCGGTATTTTAATAAGTGTACGTTTATGAGAGGAGTGCCGAAATTGAGTGTATGGAAAATAAGGTATCGCGAAGCGATTCCATGGGGTATTGGCGAGCGCAGCAAGCAGGGGTAGCCTACAACTTGGAATCGCGAAGCGATTACGCAGGGGGTTGGCGAGCGTAGCCAGCAGGGGGGGGGCGGACCCCCCCCCCCCTAGTCATGTATAAAAAGCTTACTTCCGATAAGAGTTAATTTTCTGGAAATATATGCAAGTATTCACAAAATCCAGTTGAGTCACTTCAGATTTTTTTAAAATTTTCTTACAATGACATAGTAGTATATTGAACTTATCTTTTTATACTGAATTAATTGTTTAATATTCTATGAACTTAGGACAGTGGAAAAATAAAGTGCATTCCCATAAGATACTACTATGCAAATTGGTCGCAGAAAAAGATTATAAAAATTGAAAGTAACCAAAAAAGCTTGGTAATGAGATTGATTATATTCTGAAAACAAATAAATGATGCAATAAAATAAACGTACAGTTGGATGAAACTTTCACTGTAATTCTAATTTATTTTACTATATATGTCGAATAAGAATCATTAATTTTCATCAATAGCTTTTTTTTCTTCTGCCGCCGTGTGACAAATGACATTTTTAAACCTATGCAGTCTAAAAACTCGTTACTTTAAAGGAACCAAAAAAGATTTACAATGACGAATATTGATTGAAGCTTGGTCATAGATTAGAAAACGTGTAATTAATTCAACAATTACTTCTTTTTGAATTCAGTAATGGAAATAAAATATCTATGTTAAATTATAAGAAAGAATAAGAAGAGTTTTAATAATATACGATTAAAATTAATTTTGAAAATCTAGTCTTGTTATGGTTTTGAAATTCAAGTCCATTTTTTTGAGTGCATTTCATTCCATTTCTTTATGCTGCTGGTTATATTGTCTAACGATTGTACAAGAGAAACGAAGAAAAATATAATGTAAAAAGAAAAAAATTGTAATCAGTTTTAATATGTTTCTTTTATTTTTATTACAAATTCATTGATTTTTTTTATATTTTATTTATTTTCCACCTATACTAAAAAGACAATACAATAAGCAGTTCAAAGGGAAAAAAAAAGATTACTAATAAATATGGATCAGAGATTTTTAAAATGTGGCAAAATAGTTTAACAAGATTAATTTTATTGTACAGATTAAATCTTTTATTATTGTTTATTGCAAATAAATGTATGCAAAAAAAAGTAGCTGTCTAAATTATACTGCTGGCCACACAAAATGCAACACCCTGAAGGAAGCATGCAAATCATGTTAAATTTACAGCATGCGTTTGCGGCAATGAAATATGCAAATCATTAGCATTGCAGCGCAGACGCACATGAAGGGCGACCGTAGCGCCACTCGCAAGCATTATATTAGGGGATAACTGATTGGCGATTTGAAGTACAGCAATTGTTTTTTCGTGCGTTTTTTTGGCGTAAGCTGTTTACTTATACGTCGTGGAATACATCGAACGTCTTTTGACTAAATTTCTGAATTCGACCAAGGTAGAATAGTAGCCTATAGGGATTGCGGATTATCCTTTAGAAAAATCGGTCAACGTATTGGACGAAACCAAGAAACTGTGATGCGGAACTGCAATCGCTGGATGAAGGAGAGAACGACGGACTAACGAGGCCGATCGCACCCACGTCGTTTCACCACTGCCTGTGATGAGAGGCGGTTTATGCGCATGGCAGTGATGGGTCGTGGAGCCACATCATGAACAATAGCATAACAAATTCAATCTGCTACGTATCATTCGGTGTCCATTCGTACCATTCGATGACATTTGCAGCATAATGGAATGTCTGCAAGGTGTCCATTGCTCTGTTTACCCTTGACTGCGAACCAAAGGTGTTTGCGTCGCCAACGATGTGAGGAACGCGGACATGGAAAACAACATGGAATGACAGAATTGACAAATTCCGCTTCTGTCTGCAACATCGCGATGATGGTCGGATTCGAATTTGGGGACAGTGGGGTGAGAGGCTGTTGAACTAATGCGTTATGCATCGTCACACTGGTCCTGCAGCCGGTATCATGGTTTGGGATGGCATTGAATTTCACTACCGTACTTCTCTAGTACGCATTGCCGGTACAATGAACAGCCAGCGCTACATTTCTGAGGTGTTAGAGCTCGTGGTCCTCCCATACATTCAGCGCTTGCCATTTGTTATATCCCAGCAGGATAACGCGCGGCCACACGTGTCAAGCAATGTTCAAGAGTTCTTCTATACACGTCAGATTGAATTGCTTCCTTGGCCTGCTTGTTCTCCCGATCTATCGCCAATCAAAAACGTGTGGTCCATGCTTGTACAACGACTGGCCTGGAATACACCACCCGCTACTACACCAGATTAACTTTGGCTATATGTGGAAGCCGCATGGACTGCTGTAGCCTTAGGAGATGCCAGAAGATTATTTGATTCTATGCTGAAGCTTATGGCAGTGGTTATAGCTAACAGTAGTGGCTACACTAACTACTGATTTTGTCATCATCCACACGTCACAAGAGGCTGTAATTTTGATCGTTTGACCTTTGTACAACATGCTATCTGCCATGTAAATTTGGTGTCACCATCAAAATCTTTTATTATAATTTATTTTTAAATTTATTTTATTTTTATGTATTTATTTATTGTCCAATTTGCTTCTTCATTCTCCTTCTATTCTGTGTTATTTCGTTTTGATTATGGTCTTTAGTGATAAGCTGTTGTATTCCGCTTTCTTACTAACTGTTGATTTCTACTTCCCTATTGGCTTTTGATTTCTACTTTCCTATTGGCAGGTTCTTCACCTTGTTTCCTTTCCCTTATTTTTTTTTTCCAGCCTTGCTGCTGTTGTTATAATCGAAACACATCTTCTTTGTGTCAGGTGAAGAAAGACCGCGATTTTTGCAAGAAATAATTTGTAAGAAAAAGAAAAAAATGATAATGTTAGAGAAGATCTTTTAGTTCTTTGTGTTTTATCAGTTTCAACTTACATTATTTAATTAAAGGCTTACTAATCTACGATCAAATTTCAGTGAGTTTTCGCCACTTCAAATCTTTCTGGTTTAAAAATATTTCCGGTTGAAATCTTTCTTAGATTTCTGTGCTGTACCATAGTAAAGTCTACCAATTTAGGCACTAGTAATATGACGATAGCTTGTTAATCCGCATCGTTAGCTATATTTTTTTATATAATTGAGCATGTGTAATTCTAGTATATACATTTCAAATTAATAAACTTTTCATTTACTTTTCAGAATTTTCTTTTTTTAAATCTAACATTGATATTTTTAAATTTAGTTTTATAAATAAACACAATAGTTTTATATTTATGAAAAAAGAAATACTCTGTATTCAGTTAATATACAAATTTATGTTTAGTAGATCTAGTATGCATATATATAATTTTGAAAAATATAAAACCTTTTTGCACTTGCATATTGATGATGAAGAGACATATAAAATTCATTTTGTTATACAATACAATCACTCCGAAATTCCTTTAAAATCTAAAAATGCAATAAATTCAAGTCGTTTCTATTCTAAAACTACACTTTAAAAGAAAAGCTTTTTAAATTGTTAGAAAACAAAGAAGATCTGATAGAAACGTTGATTAGATGTTGAAAATAAGGAATTGAGGCAATAAAACAAATAAATGTTTGGATGAAACTGCTGTAACGCTTATTTATTTTGTTAAATATATCAACTGAAAATATTTTTTTTCGTCAGTTTTCTTTTTTCTGTCGGTTGAAAATGACACTTTTAAATTCATCGTCGATGACACAATACTTAAAATATTTTGGTTTGTTTTCTTTTGTCATTTTTTGCTTAGTTTTTAAAAATTCAATATTAAGGATTTTTCTTTTAGTTCTCTTATGCAATATCGAGATATTTTATTTGCCCAAATAATTAGTCTGTGAATGGCAATATCTAATAATTATGTCTAAGTATTCAAGTATGTACATTAAAGAGAAAAAACGTAAAATATCAGTTGTAAAATATTGAAATAATTATACATAGAACAGAAACTATGTAGCCAGTGGGGAAAACTTTATGAATTTTGTTTATAGGAAATCAAAAATAAAATTAAATGTGACATACTGCTATATTTCATCGTCATTGGAAACATAAAATTCTTGAAGCCCCTTAAAAAATTGTAACCTGTTTAAAATGATTTACTTCTTTGCATTGTCTCAATTTTAAAACCTTAAGTGCTTTCCTTCATGTTTAAACATACAAAAAAAAATAACAATTTTGGTCTTACATTTCTCAAAATTTATTTTTTTTCTCATTAAAGAAAATAAAGACAATTATTAAATTACGTAAAATGTAGTATTTTAGTACTCAAATTTAATATTTAGTATACCTATTATTAATTGTCAGTAAACTATTTTCGATGTGATCTTTCTATTCCTAAAGTTAATAATCAAAACTGAAATTTCAAGCATGCAGACAGAACCTCGAATTCATGTCAACATTTAATGTAAATTTTTATACTTAAATAAACAATCCTGAAGTCTATTAATTTGCACTCATAAATAAACATGATCTACTTATATGCCGACTTTAATTAAAATAAGTGACGTGTCAGCCTCAGCTGATTTGCTCATTTTGCATGGAATCATCCCAATGAAAAACACACACTTTCAAAACAACCTAGGAAACAAGATTATGTTAATTAAAGAATACGTATATTCATTTTTGAAAGTTTCACCTTTGCTTTTTTCTACAACTCCTAATTAAAACTCGTCATATGCTATATGGTCAATGATTATCGGTTACTTGCAATTTTAGATGTTATGTTAAATATTTTCAAAATACTTTAGATAATTTCCTGAAACTATATGTGTATAAGCAGAATAGTATAGGTTATATATTTCCTCAAAATTTTTTTTCTGGGAATTTTGTAGGGGACCATCAACGAATTGAGAAAGAATGAATATATTTTGGATAATCCTCTAAAAACCAATATAGCAAAAGCGTTCAAATTGTAACAGTCTTATTGTAATAAACTGTGTTAATTTCAGGAGAATATCATAAATACTCATAGAGAAATTAGTTTTTTTTAAAACAGTCGAAAATTTGCCAGGTTTTTTTTTTGGCTATAATTTGCAGAATTTTTAATATAAAAAATGATCTATACAGAAAAAAGACAGACAAACAACATTGTGCAGAATATCATGCAATCAGAATTAAAATAATAATAGTAATTGAATAAAAAATGAGCAGGTATACTATATAATGTTTCACTGCGCATACGTGAATACTGTGCATAAAGCTAATGTACGGAGCAACGTTTGTGAAAGTAAAAAAAATATATAGCTTGAAAACTATGAAAATTATCATCTATAGAATGAACTCGAAATCTGTTGCTCCCAAAACGAAGCAAAAAGATGAGAGTTGTGTCTAAATACAGCAGTACATGCAATATTGTGTACTGACAATAATCTGTAACATATATTGTAATTGGATATAGCCCCATTTTTTAACTTCGTTTTGGGAACCACGGATTTCAAGTTTATTCCATAGGCGATAATTTTAAGATTTTTCAAGCTACACTTTTGAAACTTCTACAAAAGTTGCTGTATAAAGCAGCGAATTATATTTTGATTGCATTAACGCATGCGCATTGAAATGCTATTTAAATAAACCTGCTCATTTTTGTCATATTTTTTGAAAAGAACATTTTTAACTTAAAAACTCTGCAAATAATAAGCAAAAACTTAGCGAAATTTGGAACTGTTTTTATAAAAACCTTAATTTGCCTGTGAATATACATGCTATGCTCATAAACATGAACACATTTTATTACAGTAGGCATCTTAATCATACTCTATAGTTTAAATACTTTTGCTAAATCAGTTTTTACATGGCTATTCCAAAGATATTCCTTCTTTTTTAATTTATTGCCGATCACCCATGGGGTTTCAAGAAAAAAAATCTTCACGGAAATATATAATGTATACTATTCTGTTTACACATCTGCAGTTTCAGGTTAAATCCTCACGTATTTTTTAAATATTTAAAAAAAAGGTCTAAAATCGCAAGTGAACGATCGTATTTGTTTATAAAGTGTAATAGATTTTCTTTTAATGCAACAAGATCATTATTGTAAGCTGCATGTCCGAATCTTAAACATTAATCTAATTACAGTGAAGAAAAAAAGTCGGGATTTATACGCGTCCTGGAATTTCAAGACAAGGAAATTTTTCGATAAATTATTTTCTTGTTGAAAATTTCTTCTAGAATAAGACGAAATTGTGCTCGTTTAAATTAGATTTATTTTGATATAAAAATGTGCTGATCCATTTGATCAATAACGGTAACCGTGCGAACCATGTAATTGTATTAATTCTTTATAATTAAAGTTATATTTGAACAATGAATATAGGAACCATGTAGAGTCATAGAAAAACGGAAGGATCATCCCGTACTAACCTTTCTGCAAATCGCCATAAAAAATATGACTATTACCAATACACCTTTAATAACGTGTACTAATTAAAACTATATTTAAATTTTGCTTAAGTGTCGTCTATATACAGAAATTACACAAAACGTTAGATTGTTGAATATTAACATCAAATTTCGACATCATATTTGGATTCTTTGATAACTATTGCTTTATGATACCTAAATGGGAAGACGTTCACTAATGTAGTACATGAATTATGCAGATCTAACTTTTGGAAACCCTGGTGTTAAATCTGTTAACTTGGTAATCACAAAAGATGGGTCTCTTCCATCCTACTACTGACGCCTTCGAATAAAACGTCTCGTGCATGTCGCTTTTGCATCTCCTCGAATCAAGGCTACTAGTGAACATAAGCTTGTGCAGTGTGTTGGTACTCAACCACTGAGGAAGAGGTTTTACCCGAAATTGACAACAAGCTTCGGATAGAAACTACTTTGTAAATTCGGACTAAGGGGAGTCTTTTGAGAACTTTTTCACGGAAATGAATTCTTTCTTATGGTGAGGTTACATTTCTTGCAACACCTGTTCTGTTGTGTAAGTATGAGAATTCATAGTAGAAGAAGACATATGGAGAAAATTCTCCAATTTCAAATTTTCAAAGTTCATGCAATTTTATACATTGTAAATATTCCTATCATTTAGCTTAACACTTACCATTTCATGTACCATTTATATTCATTTGTAAATGAAGCACGCTCTCGAGTGAACAACTCCCCTATCAAACGTATAGATCTTAAGTAATTATGCTAGTATTAATAAAGAATAAAATATTTTGAACTGTATACTTAACAAACGGCATTTTCAGCATGTTGAGGAATCGAGCATGAAGCAAGCCTTTATACAAGAGAATATCCTTCCACGAACATGAGCAGAAAAAAAAACCTAGGAACACATTACGTTTCACCGGATGAGCCAAGTGTGGTTGATAGAACTTCAATCAGATTTCAGTATTATTCACTCTAGTGTTGTCCAGGGAGGAATACACAAACAAGCTATTTTAATCGTTAAAATCCTATTGTGATGCAGATTGTGTTTGATTGCTTCATTAAGCATAACTACTTGGTCTAACAACTGCTTTGTGAGTTAAGGTAGAATTTTTTATTCATATATTTGAAGATTCTAGAAAATCGATTGGTGTTAAAAAAAAAAAAAAAAAAAAAAAAAAAAAAAAAAAAAAACACTCTGGTTACAATTCATGCTTAAAAAAATGATTACAAATGCACACACACACACACACACACACACACATATATATATATATATATATAATTTAAAAATTAATTTTACAAAAAATGGGCACTGTGTTCTATTATTTTTTTAGCAGAATTTGATTTCTTGAACCTTCAAATATATGAATCCAAAATTGTATATCATTCCTCTAAATTGTTTTGAATGATATTTTTTAAAAAATTACATATACTGTAATCTGTTTTTTTACGATTGAAAAATAAATTAACGTTAGAAGTTCAAAACTTTAAACTTGTATAATCCCTAAACAACTGGACCGAATGATTGTCCGTCAGAATTCTAAGATAAAATATACTTAGAATTTCGCATTTCATGTTTGAAAATGTTAATACTGAAAATTTAAAAGTTCGGTACAATTTTTACCTTTAGACAACCCCCTAAGCACACGTTAAATATAATAATCAATAAACGCTATATATAATCAATGATGGTGCAGTGCAGTTTCATGTAGGTATGACAAGCAAAAAACTTAAAATTAGAATCAAACAATTTAACAGGCATAAAATACAACAGGAGTACCACAGCGTTGGCCAGATTATGCAGCAAAATACTTTTATAGATCGATTTTAAAGATATCAGAATAAGATACCCGTCAATATTTTTTTACTATTTATTAGATATTTATTAGATTGTTCAATAGATATATTTTTACCCAGCGAAAATATTTGCAATGCTACAATGTCCCTTGAGTTACCTAAAATTTGGAAAGAGATGCTATGCAGGTTTAATAACAGTAGTAGAAATTAATTCATGCTCACAAATATGCAATTTCATTTTGTTTTATCCTTGCGCTTTTTCTTATGCATGAAGTCTTTTCTTAAAATATTTTACAGATTTACATTCTAATTTTACATGGTCTGCATTCCTAGTGGAAATTTTCAATTAAGTTACATACTCATAAACATATATCCCATCCTCAAGAAATAAAATCAAACTCGATACCTAAAATTTTTGAAGTGAACGTGCCAAAAAAAAAATCTATGCAATACTGTCCCAGACCCAATTCTTAATGAAAAGTAAAAACATCCCAATCTCAATGTAAGACTCTACCATGAGCTCTGTGTTCGTCTTATCAAAGACTTATCATGCACCTAATTTTATATATGAATCTGTATCGATATGAAAAGAATATAATGCTTTACAAAACGATATGGAACATTGACTTTTCTAGGTGTCTTCGTAATTATGTTATTTCAATGCACATACAGTGGCGGTCATATGTTTCCGGCCAGCAAAAATTGTTCAGTTAATTTGTAAATATACCCATATGAAGAGGAATGTCAAAACAATACTTATACATTTTATTGACATATTAATTAGGAACTTACTTATAGAAGAACGTGTAAATATCAATAAATTTAATTGACAAAATTAAGTATAAAACAAAACGCATGTTCTCAAAAGTTTCCGGCCACTTATCATTCTTTAGATTTTTACTATCCGTAAAGTGTTTTTTGTTAAGTTGTTTGTAAAGTGTTATATTTACAAATTAACTGAAACACTTTTGCTGGCCGGAAACATATGACCACCACTGTATAGTTGTCGTTCAGTCCGTTCATCTCTCCATCTGTACGCATATAACAGCGCAAAAACTACCCAACCGAATTATTTGAAATTTAAAATCTGTAATTATTACATAATATTTTCGATTCATTTCAAATTTAATGAAAATCTCAGTAGCCCCGAAATACTAGTTTTCATGTTACCTTTATGGAAATCTAAACATTCCTTGTCAAATAAAAAAATAAAGGAAAAACTGTGATCACTTATGGTTTACAGGTTACTAAAGGTAAAATTTTGACACTTACGTTATATGTTGCTCTTATCCAGATTTATTCACTATAGACAATTTGATGGTTAAAATTTGCACACGTAATCAGTTGTATACAAACACATCCAGTGTTGCTACTAAAACAATTAAAATAACACAAACTATTCAAATACACTATA